>JAIGNY010003367.1:100000-112500 GCA_020152595.1 Chiridota heheva
CGTTACAGTCATAACTCTTTTTTTGTGTTCCTTTCCTTGCAAGTGTTTTTAATCTTCTTGATGGCAGCCTCAGTTCCACACTGAAAAAATGACAATAAAAGTGTAAGACTAGTGACATCTATATAAAAGATACAATTTTCATGATCATTTTTTAGGTGTTCACAAGCTTAGATAAATAACAATTATCTTGATATCAGATAGCAACAGAGCAATCTGGCTAATATTGCCAATCAGCATTTATGTGTCACTAGTCCTTGAACTATCGAAGAACTTGACCATTTTATATATTTTTTCTTGTTGGTTATAATGAAAAGGCTTCCCCCAAAATTGATATTTAATTTGCTCATTTGATTATAAACGTTATAAATATTTTTGCTAATTCCTTTTTCTTCACTGAGTTGTAAGAACTCCAAAATTTCATCTAGTATTATTTGGGGTATCATCTTTTCGAAGTGATCTGAAGAAATTATTTCAAAATACCTTACTTAAACAGGGTAAAGATTGTCTCATGATATCCAAGTTATGATACATCTAATACAGTCATCCATCTTCCATGCTCCTTTTGTCCTTCTGCCGGTATCCCAAACATTCGTTCATTTCCTCTTGATGGCTTAGAACCACACTGAAAAAAATACAAAATAAAAGTGTCAAACTAGTAACATCCATATAAAAGATATAAATCACCTTTCACAAATAAGTATGTGGAAAATAATCGCTGAGACTAAAATGAAAATCTAATACCTAACAGACTGAACAGAAAGCTAATTGAAGAGTACTTATACCAAAACACCAAATAATAGCTAGAGTATATTCAAGTTCAAATTTCTCCATAATGTTAATTTGATTAACTAGGTAACTGAAAAAGCCTTTCAATTTAGTTTTTATTTTCTCTTGCAAGAAAGTACAGTACTATCAACTATCCGAAAATTGTATCTACCATTTCCAATGCAATATTTGCATTGAAACTTTAAGGAACCAGTGCTTTTAGTAAATACTGTACAAAGTGGCTTTTGACCTGATAATGGTTGGCGCTCATGGTGGGATTATACAAAATAAACTTAACATTACGTCAAATGTACAATAGTGTGTAGGAAATGCGATTTAGTTTTATGCAGAATCTTGTCAGAATTAATGAAATATCTACTTAGCAATTAGCAATCCTAACTAAGGTTGGGGAATGATGCATGGTGTATTCTAAATTCCAAGCTCAAAAAGTAATCATATTTCTGCATGCACGTTGGTGCAACACTGCAAGGCCCCTTCCAAACCCTTTATACTGCTAACCCCACTTCTATAACTCCCCCCCAAAAATACAAATCAAGGACATTAACATGCACTGCTCTAAAAATGATGTGTTGGTTAGTATAATTGATAAAGACCAAACGAAGTAGTATATGTGTGTATCAGGAGTACCAAATTACCAATAACAAACTTAATGATGATACTTATAGCCTAACGTTATGACCCCAAAACTTGAAACGGAGGCAAAAGTAAATGGCCTAACGTTAGCGTCTGAGCTTAGGCCAATGTAAACCTTATCCTGATAGGCATAGCTTAGGCCTATATCAAGTTTGTACACCTAAGTTTTGCACAGTTTTAACGTTAGTCAACAAACAACATGATCCAATGGAAACTATGGAATGATTTTGACTGCAAATATTTGTAACTTCCGTTAATAGTGGTAGGCTATAGTTTTTTTAGTGAGATAAATGTCACACTCAATGCGCGACAACTTGCAGTTCAATGTAGCCCAGCTAGCCTAACTGACTTCAGCTGCAGCCTAACCGACAACCGGCACAGATGACCAGCCTAACCGACAGCAGACGTAGAAGCTTCTTTAAGTCAGACCTATCTTAATACTCCCCGTAGTACCGTAGGACTGATGCCAGCACTGGTGTTGGTATGGCTACTGTTGGTGATAGCAGGCCGTCCGTCCTCGTACGGCAATCACAATGTCAACTCGTATTGAGCTGAGGGATGTGTATAATAACTAGACCTACCCAGCTTCCCCTTGAATTTTTGGTGACGTAAGATCGGAAAATTGTAAGTGTTTCATGGTAAAACGATTTAATAGCCGACAGTAAAAAGATTAATAAAAGCCATTTCTTCAATCTCTAAATTGTAAAAATTCAAGCAGGCCTCAGACGCCTACATAGGCCTACGTTTACTCCATATTGGTTCGGCTGGTTAACGCAAAATGTATCACACTCGAGTTTAGTTGATATTTAGCTTGCAAAGAAGATAACAAAATTAACCTTTACCCTTACCCTTATGATCCATTTCTGGAACTATTTCACTCTTTGCGTAACATATATCCTTATAATGTTGATATTTTCTATGAAACAGCTCTGAACGATTGAAAATGCAGATGATTCAGTGTTCTTCGTCCATTATTTTTTGTGTCGCCCCTAAATTTTGTTAATCCAGTAGTATTTTCACGGCCTGTGATTGGTTGATCCAACGCGATTTTTTTCGCGTCGCGAATGAATTCGCTCCGTGAGCGATTTTATTTTTATCGCGCGGCTAAAAAAAAACGCGTCGCATTCGATATGTATGTACTAATGCATAATGTGTGTACGCGTTTTTTGGCATCGCGTCGCTCTAGCAAAATCGCGTCGCGTCGCGTTTGGTGTGTCACGGCCTTAACACACCCAACGCGACGCAACGAGCGATATTTTAGATAATCATACAGGAAACAAATATTATAAGATGCTTTGACTTTATGCTTACACACGATAAAGCTTACAATTGAGGCTTTCTGATGATACTGGAAAATTTGCTAGATATACTTTTTTGTTTAAACTGTGGAGAAATTCGCTTAAGTGGGGCGCGATTTTCTGTCGCGACGCGAATTTTGCTTTAATGATCGTAGAAACGCCCTTTCAATCAATTTTCACTTATCATCTGAATAGCCATGCAATGACGATCCTTCTCTGAAAACAAGAGGACAAATTGTTTCTTTTCCTTTGTTTTATTCAATTTTGTTTAAAAAATCGCTCACCGCGTCGCGTTCGGTGTGTTACGGCCTTAACTGTTAAGTATATTTTAAGAAAAATACTACGCGAACAATCTTTCTAGTAAGGGATAAATGATTAAAACTAGTAGATGTCTTTAACAATTTCGGTAAACCTAAAATAATGTGCTATCTTAATTGTGCCAGTTGTTGTTGAACAGTCTGAAGCTAGATAACGCCGTAAGTCTGTATGTACACCGTTAGTTTGAACATAACTGACCAACGTAAACGCTGACAAATATGGGCAATAATTTCAGTTTTTATTTGGGAACAAGATTAAATTTCTTATCAAATCTTATTTCTTTCAGACATGTATGTAGCGATTGATTGCTTCCAAAAAGCGTCGCCGGGGTAATCAGGTCATTGTGTTGCTTAGCCAGGCTACAGTAACGTTAGTCTAACTCCAGACTCCAGGCACATGTATACTGATTTATCTTGGCAGTGGAATGTCCTGTTATCAGTTTATCAGGAAATGAATTAGTAATTTCAGTGTACCTTTTTTATAAAAATTTGTCTGCCTTACCAACAAAAGACACAATCCCCCAAGTGAAAATTCAACATCAAAACCAGCAGACCAGGCTTTTATTTGCAGTAAACAGACATGAAAAATCACACTTCAACATGTCTTTTACTAGGTTTAAGTCAGTTATATATAGGCCACACTTTGCAACCATGGGGATCTATAGTTGTTAGACTGCATAGAAAGAACCACAAATTTGGTTGATTTATGTTTCTTTCTTAAAAACTCATATTGTAAAATAATAACATACTCTGGTATATCTATACCAGCATCAACATTACTTCACAAAGTTTGCTGATTTCAGCTAAAGCTGTAGTGATAAGTGGAGGACTTATAGCAGTACGTTTATCCACAAAAGATGTTTTATAAGGAAACCGTCAGGAATGTTTGTAAAGTTGGTTACCAGTTGTTAAAGTTAAATTTATACAGGTTAATCATTGCAGAAAATCAAAATTGTGATGTCAAAGCTTGTTACTTATTCTTTTGTAAATTTGTTACCCCCACAATGAAGTCCCAATTCCTCTATCATAAATGTACATGAAAATTTATAGGAATGATTTTTAGAAGTTAATGGCAGAATAATATGTAATGATCTGTTTTAAACACCTGAATTTACACACCATTTCATGTAATCTGTACCAGGTATTTAAGTCAATTGATGTATATTTCCTGTATTATTTACAAATAATACTTTTTTACCCTACACACAATTGAATTATCTAACTGTTTAATGCGTTCCTCTTCAACACCAGAAAGTTCATAGGTTTGAGATGGGCATAGCAAACTACCAATTCATTGGGTTGAACCACATAAACTGATAATAAGAGTTAATAGCTTTTCTTGACAAATGAGCCCAACTGTAACAATGAATGCATGTGTCATAGGGCAGGCGCGTAGCCAGGATTTTTAACGGGGAAGGGGGGGGGGGGGGCCTAGACCATCAGCCCTTGGTGAAGTTTGACCTATTGTAACTGCGCTACGTACGCACCACTATGGGTTGGCGTGTAACGTATATGGAGGAAATTTTTGAAAAACGCCCCCGAGACTTGCAGGAACTGCCCCCTAAAATGGGAGAAAGTGACAATATTTTCTTCAATTTTATTCAGTTTTCCCTGATGAAGGTTCCTTTACCCTCTCCAATGACGAAATGATCGATTTAAGTCCCCTTGTTCTCGCATTTTTCCTTAGAAATAAAAAACAAAACTCAATAACAAAGGAACTGATTTTTTCATCTTTCAGAAAAGTGTGCATGAAAGTTTGGGGGTATTTACCCCAAGGTTCTCCTGTAACTACGCTACGCGCAAGCGCGTACCCAGAATTTTTTTCTATCGGGGGGTAGGCCTGGACCATCGACCCATTTTCAGAGAGAAAATTAATTCCTGTTTTATAGTATATACCGCAACTTGTGTGCGGGGGATCATGAGGCCGCTAGGATGCGTCTTATGATTACAGATGTAAGAGGCAATCATGGCAATGATGTTAATATTTGGAACCTGGGGCATGAAAACAATGAAGAGTGACGTCACATACATCCACAGTCGTCAATGTTCATGGTTATAAACATAACTGTTTCGCACAAATACTTATTTGATATACTGAAAACAAATTACAAAATGTTCCATGTTTTTCTTTGTTCCTTTATTAACGATCTGACGATTAAAACACTGTTCTAATACTCACTATGATAAAAGCATTTTATTTTAGAAATATCTGAAAGTCACACCACGGATTTTGCTGAGAGGACAAATAGAAATAAGATTAAAAGAAAAAGACTTTCACACTGACTGTCTGGCAAATCGATGACACCACTAACTAACATACAATTGTTTTTCAAAATGAAAGTCCTCCTGAGATTTTTGAAGTAGGCCTTCTGACTTCATTAAGAAAGAACTTAAGAAGGGTTGTCCTCTTTCATAACAAATAAAGTTTTTCCAAAGTTTTCATTAAATTTGTTCAAACAGTTGAAATATGATTGAAATTTCCATATAAAATAATGAGAACCCTGCATAATTATCTCTGACGTCATTGTTAATGCTCACTGGGGTGAAAAGTCTAAAAAATGCCAAAAGGCGCTGTTCCTTGAGAGTTATTGTTGTAGTGACTGTTAAAGAGGATAACGTTTGTTTGAAATATACTAACTTGGCTTGGAATGGCATCAGTTTGTTATCATTTCTGTCCTCTTTTGTACTATACATTTTTTTCTGGAGCTTGTGTCTCATTTAGTAAATATATTAATCGCTACAATGATATATTGAAGAAAATGAGGAGTATAGGCCTAGTTCAGTATTGTTATTGAATGATACAAGTACCCTGACAAAACTATACCTATACTTAGTGACGAGTCACAGTAAATTACAACCCTAACAAATATTGCAACATGTGTGGTGTTGAGATTTTCTTGCCACAATTGGCACATGAATCACTTTGAAGGTATAAAATCACCTCGCTCTACATCACCAGTCAGAATATCTTATAATTTACTGGTCTATGAACATTTTTAAAGATGGTATTTTTTTTTTTTTTTTTGAAGAGAGGGGGTCTAGGCCCCCAGCCCCCACCCATCTGGCTACGCGCTTGTCATAGGGCTAGTGTGTGAGTTATTTGCCTCCACCTTATTATGTTTGGCATAAATAATATTCTCTTCACAAATATCCAAATATGAGTTATTTCATTTCCAGTATCCATGAATTCTTTGCCAAGTGTTCTTTAAATTCAAGCAGTATACACAACAAATCACCAGGCGAATTAAGTAGGTTTGGGGGAGCTAATTTGAAGCAAGTTATAGCCTAAATTCTTGTTAATGTTAGTCAAGTTCTAACTTGCATGTAGTCTTGCTAGAATGTAGCTATTAGTCATGTCCCACGATACACTTTTTGACATTTACTGGTGGCGTTCGTAAGGCCGCAGACCTGTGAGCAATCCTACAATGTCAGCATACAGAAACCGGTTAAAGTGAAATAAACTACGGCCAAACGATGGTAAATGATTCGAATCCATAACTAACAAGAATGTAGCCTTTTTGTAGGCCTAACGGCTAGGTCTGAATTTGAATGGATTAAGTTGGTAACTTTAATCATTCAGCTTTTTTCATACTACCCGATAATCCCGAGCCTAAACTAGGCTTCAATAACTAGGCCTAGATCCACCTTAGGTAATATTACATTGTAAATCTCTATGATCATAAATGTCTGACTGCATAAGCTTAGCCTTTATAAAATAAAAACAGGCCGACAGCACTTAACGGAACCAGGGGTGTACAGGTGGCTAGGGCCGGCCCATCGCTAACGTTATTCCTTAAGTAAGCCTACGGTGTTGGCCGACCTTCACCAACTAGGCTAGGGCCTAGGCGTAATGCATAACGACTTCGATAAGGTTAGGCAGTAATTCCTTTTAAATGGCTTAACCTTTCAATCTGCCATGTTCAGACGTAAAACAATGAGAAATAAACGCATTGGCATCGTACCGTACCGTTATCGCAAAAAGTATCTGCACTATGAGCATGGCTTGTCAAATTTTGTTTCGCACTTGATACATGGATGACGTCAAAATCAAAGTTGTTATATTAATGACTTATGAAAATTATTGGTTTATTGAACTAAAAGTGCACAAAAAGTAACGATAAAATCAAATCTTTTCTAAAAAAAAATTAAATCAACAATTTCCCTAGAATATTTCATTTACACATTTTTTTGGTATGTTCTATTTTTAAAATGCTTCACTCTCTACTGCCCTCACTTGGAACCAACATGGGTGGGTGGCTTAAAAAAGTATACATTACACTTATTTATAAACGTCAAAACAATAATCCTTCCAATGTTTTCATATAAAAAATGGTTTGATTGTGCATACACAATTGTTTACTTATTTTTTACACCCAAATATTTACTTCCACCTATTCAAGACGTGCTTCCACTTGACCTCATTTCACGCCATGTGTGAGTTATGTGTTAAACAAATATTTACTCAGTTTACAGAGGTCACTTCATACTGCTATTTTCTGTGTTTTAGAAATAGCTGAATGACTTGCGGTGTTTCTGTTCTTTCATTTTCAGATGTACTGCATCTTTCATTAATTAACCCACTATTCTAAGCAACTGAGCTACGTTAAAGTAATACAAACTCTTCGTTTTTACTAATCGGACTGGTGCACTTATTATAACTAATTGTCTGGGGGCCCAGATTTCCTAGAAATTTGTGCCGGGGAAGATTTACTGAGGGATGGGGGGGGCAAAATTTACTTTTACACCGGCTCTAAATCAATACCCCCACATCATTTTGGATTATTACTCTGTATAGTCTTCTTTTAATCATATTGAAATTATACAGGCCTGTCTTAACCTTTGTTATCTTGGTCTTTTTACTTTTAATTAACAAAACGGCCATATCCCCATCCTTATCAAGGTTATACCAAGCACTGGTTAAAGCACACATCATTGATTCCTACTTCGCTTACCTGAGGCGGAAATTGTAGGTTGGCGGGTTCTCCAATGACAATATGCGTGCTGCACAACATCGTAGTATTGAATATCATATGATTTATTCAATTTGATTGCCTGGATACCCATGCGATAAGTGCATCACCCACTGCAAGCACGAGTGCCCACAAGTGACTCCCTACCTTAGTGAATATGTCACCAATCAGATTGAAAAGCAAAGAAAGGGCACCACCAATGATGCCCGGTAGAGCTGCACCGAGCCATTTACCAAAACGGTTCATCACCCGACCATGGAGGTACCACTTTAGACCCATCCCAAGTGTCAGCAGTCAGTATGATAGTGGATATTATAAACCATAATGCGGTCAGAATGGAAGCAATCGTCACACCCTTTTCTCGAAACAACTTAACCAATTTTTCTCGCAGAGAAAGGTCGCTATATACAAGCTCACGCGCAAGGTCACGTATCTGCCGTACCTGAGATTCAGATCACCACGAAGTGTGTCTATGTTGGTCTGTAGAGCGTCTTGCACACCTTCCAGCTGTTCAATCTCTCTACGTATACTTGTCTTTTCGTCTTTATCGCTGGTTGCTTAGAGACGGTCTCTTGCTTCTTCGAGTTATTGGTCAGTTTCCACAAGCTTACTTTCTTGAGCTGAAAATGTACCTCGTATAGTTCTAAGCTGCCTGTCGAGTCACATGAGCTCCCGTAGGGATAATGGGGGAGCATCAGTCTGAACAGCAAGATCTTTTCCCCCTAATACTTCTTCGAAATCATCCAACAGTGCAGTTACATCGGGATCTGTGCCATAAAGGATGTTAGACGCCGTATTCTCTATTTCAGTAGCAGCATTTTGTCTATCAACAAATAATTCCCTGATTGTCACCACCCCTCCTCTTCGTGACTTGATTGATGATAAAGAGATCCATCCACCAGACCGAATGTTGTTATTGCGGATCTCACTACCCATGTGTGTTAGATACAAATTATGCTCTGAATCCAATTTAGATTGGTTATACTTTGGAGTACCAGCAATTTGCATATCATCGTAAAATTTGTCTACGAGCTGAATCTTGTCAAATTCACGTAGTTGTTCTGTTATAGACAGATCAAACCCATCAACGCTGGTTTCAGCCGCAGTGGGTATCATCGGGAAGGAAATCATCGGTTACGTCGAAACCATCTAAGTACGGATCATCAATCTGGTCCCCAGCCAGGTCATCCCCCAAATCAATCATTGGTATATCCTTCTCCATTGTTATTATATCACAAATTTTAACTTCAATTTAGCAAGAAATAAGCAGATCCCATTCCAATCGTAGCAATTGTAATAAAAGCCAACTCTCGGTTGTGTTGTTGAAGGGGATGGTGAATAGAAGTCTTCTAGTTGAGGCTTCGAATCTAGTAGAATAGAGTCTGCCACATAAACCTGCTTGTAAAATCTCATTGCGTCATCTACATTTCTGAAGGTCTGTACAGCACGTCGTTCTGCCATAAGTCTTTGATTCGTCCTGTCCAGCTCCTCTTGCCTATCACGAGCCCATTCAATTTGAGCTGCCTGCACTTTTTTCACAGTTTTATCATGACGCGTACGTTCTTTCTGTGCAGCAGGGTCCTTGGCGAGCTGACTAAATACAAAGTTTGAACCTGAAAATGCTAGGGCGTTTACTAAATCCCCACCAACAAGCAAGGCAATCGTAGCCATCATCTATGAGACATATATTTAATTGGGTGGTGTAGTAACAATTTTATCAGGAATGATACCTTGGGAAACTAGCCAATCACGAGTCATAGTAGCTGCTGTCACGAGGTTTCATCCCTAATGAGGGTGGTGGCTTTAAACTTCTCATAACAGCACTTCCTAGGACTGCATAGCCCGTGGCTAATAAAGCTATTGTTCCGCCCTGGTACAGGGAATTGATAACTTGGTTAGGCTGCGTCATTGTCTAATATATATTTGAAACCATCTGCAGGTATGTTCAATTGGTTTTTAGGCATGGGGGGACTGGGTGTGGGAGGACTAGGTGTATGGTGATATTGAGCTAAAACGACAGCAGCAGAAGCAACTACAACAGCAGCAGCAGCTAGTACACCCCACCAAATATCCCAAGAAGCCCTTGGTGGATCTGTCTCTGCAACAGGTGGCCGCTGGGGCTTCTTCATCTTCCAGAGTTCACCTCCTTCAAAGCGCTCGGTCTCCTTCGAATGCGGGACATCCATTCTTATCCATACCTTTCGTGTCTCCCAAGCACGTTTCCCGGCTTCCATCCACTGTGGGTTTTTTTTAAATCTCTGTATCTCCATTGTTTATATCATTTGTTTTTGTATATTCAGTATGACGCCCAGTTGTAAGAACCATACTTACTGGTGCAATCCAAAACCCCCATTTATGAAATAGTCTGCAAGTAATACTTCTTAATGCAGTGTTTATAAAGGGATCTTCTCCAAGGTGTGTAGCAAGGGCCTGCTCACTATCAATGTTAAATATATTGGCTGCTGCACGTGCATATAAATGTATTACTGTTTTAACCAAGCTTTTAGTCATTTCAGGGAGTTGCAATATAAAAAGGGCAACTCCCTGGTCATTTTATTACCAAGACGGGCCTCATATACAGCATGCAATCATTCCACATCTGCACCCGACATATGCTTCTCTAAATAGTCTATGGATATGCTTCCATGGATAACGACAGCTAGCTGTTTGCGATGGTCATCTTGTGATGGCTCTTGCGATGGCTCACCTAGTCTTTCTATAAGACTTTCGATATTCAATATCACTCTACGAACATGCAATACAATGGGATAAATATACCACAGGTGTAGTGCAAGTATAATTATTAATAATGCTGTGTTTAACATGGTGTTACGTTGGACATAAATTAACTATTACTAAGCACTAATTAACTATTACTATGTATTACTTAACTATTACTGTGCATTACTTAATTACTACGGTGTATTGCTTAACTATTACTATGTATTACTTAACTATTACTATGTATTACTTAACTATAATTGAACTATTAATATGTATTACTTCACTCTTACTATGTATTACTTAACTATTACTATGTATTACTTAACCATTACTATGTATTACCTAACTATTACTATGTATTACTTAGCTATTACTATGTATTGCTTAAGTATTACTATGTATTACTTAACTATTATTATGTATTACAAGGGCGATTTAAGTTGATCTGTTGGTCAAGGCACTTGGGTGTGTTCTCACGTAAGTACGACCTTGCGATCAGATCCATTGCAGGCAATAAAATCCACCGATTTCTTGATAATCGTAAGAATGCCCACTGAATCTGATAGCAGTTGCTTGGTCTTGATCCTACTCGGGGTAGGGTCATGCTCCGGATGAAAAAACAAAACAGAAATACAGGAGTTTGAATGCTGAACAGTGACTCTTGGTCAAGTTACTTATGCAGTATCATGTTAAGAAAAATAAAATAAAAATAAAAATAAATGAATAATCGTTAAGAATGTGAGGAGGAGGACGCCAACTTTTCATTGTAGACTTATTACACCAGTCGTTTCTACATAGATAATACAGAGATTGAAACTTGAATATCTCGTTAAAGGATTAGTTCAGTGGTCAACATTTTATGTGAAAGAGGACTACAAAAGAAACAAAATGGTGAAGAAAACATTCAAAAATCTTATTCCATTGAGGGAGATATTCAAGTTAAAAGTTTGGTGTCATTTCTGTAGAAACGACTGAAATCAGACTAGTTGTGATGTCACAGCCTTAAATTCCTCGAAGTCTTTATGTATTTTAAAGAAAGTTTATATAATTTGTTCACTATTTAAATGATTCATCCTCAAACTTTCTTCAGGTGGTGTATGAATACCCTTCCTAGATTCAATTTTACTACTTTTTTGACATATTCCATGGTTTCCACAAAATCGCAAGACAAGATATGATAGAATACATAAAGACTTCGAGGAATCTGAGGCTATGACATCATAAGTAGTCTGTATTGAGTCGTTTCTACACAAATGATACCAAGCTTTAAACTTGAATATCTTCTTAACGGAATAAGATTTTTGAACTGCTTTCTACACTATTTTGTTTCTTTTGAAGTCTTGTTTCATATAAGATAAACATGCTTGACCACTGAACTAATCCTTTAACGGGAACAGATTTTTGAATGCTTTATGCAAAATTTTTGTTTGTTTGAAGTCCTCTTTCATATAAGACTTGCTTGACCCTTGAACTAATCTTTTAAGGGATAGTATAGTGTACAATGCATTTCTTTTCCGGTCATCATTACCGCCGATCAGATATCCTGCAGTGGATCTGATCGCATGCTCTCACTCAAGGAGAACACATGAGAATGTTATTTTATTTTATCAGAAAGGGAATCATGATTCTGAGATAAGTGAGAACAAGTCCTTGCTTCTTTATGATCTTTTTTTTCAACAGTGTGTAAAAAAATATTAATTAAAAAATATAAAAACAGAGTTACAATGTCTTTCTTCAATCGGATGTCAACACATCATGACATATGTTTTATA
>JAIGNY010003367.1:117500-197500 GCA_020152595.1 Chiridota heheva
ACCAAAGGCACATACAATTTAAGGACATTTAAGTACAACATTAAGATGAACAAAATGTTGTAGCAAGTACTGCAGTGGTTAATCAGCTTCATTTTGTCTTCAACTGGATTCCAGGATGAGCTTACTTATTATGGTACCAGCCCACTGGTCCGAAGGCCCAATAGTCCGAAGGTTTATTAGTCCAAAAGAAAAGGCCCATTAGTCCGAAAGTTCACTAGTTCGAAGGTCCAATAATCCAAAGGTCCGATAGTCCAAAGGCCCAATATTCTGAGGGCAAAAAAGTCCATAGGCTCAATAGTCCGAAGGTATACCCTAACCCTAACCTTTGACTTATTGGGCCTTCGGACTAGTGAACCTTCGCACTATCGGACTAGTGGGTCTTTTCTTTTGGACTATTGAATCTTTGGACTAGTGGGCAATTTGTACCCTTGTCCAATCTGTCTGACATTAAGAGATATGACTGTATGAACACACTTTGGTATGAACCAGCCAGTGTTTGAACCCATCTGGGGAAGTGCTCTAGAAACCAATCAGGATCATCAAACCAAGCCAATTGTGTTATGTACATAGGCATCACATAGGCGTGGGGTCCAGTGACCCGCTTAAGAGCAAACCCCCGGTGGGGTCCAGGGGGAAAAGCCTTTGGATGCTCTGCGATTTTAGTCATTAGGAGGGCCTAAAAGTGGATGGAATTTTTACTCGTTTTTATGTAACCTTGCATAACATTTTCTACACACCTGGGGTATGTGTAACTAAAAGTCCGTAAGAGTGATGCTGCAGCATTTAAAGGATTGCATCATTTCAGGACGTTTTTCGTGCCACACATCTTATTTCTATACTGTGATTATAGTATAATTTCTGCTAGGAATTAGACCTATATACCAGGGCATATATTTCATAGCCTTGGTTACTAACATATAGGTACAATCACGGGGGGTTCAGGGGTGGGTAGTCCAGGGACTGGCCTTAGAGCTAGAGCTGTGTACAGTACAGTATACCATTATTGCATCTACGTAATTTGTCGATGTAATAACATGTAGAAATTGGTCAATTTTTGGGATAGGCCTATTTCATAACTTCTTGAAGGAATATTTTCTGATAGGCGACCCACCCTCTTTGGTGACACATGTGATATATTAGAAAACCTTTAAAAACATAGCATTACAATTTTGTTGAACGAAACAAGGGCATTCGCACCATCCTTTGTGACGCCTATGACGTACAATCAATTTTCCTTTCTGGAAATAACAAACACCCTCACAATTAAGACCTAATCACATGATAGCATCACAAACCTAACAAATTTGATGGATGGCATTTTTTGTGAGTTAAAGACCCCACTTGTTGTCATTAGTTCTTCAAATCAAATCTGTGAAATCACAAAGATTTAGGATAAAGGATGACAGAATGGATAACGCAACCCATAATTTGTCACTTTGACTGCCAAAATCAATTAGCAGTATTGTAACACATTTTCTCTCAAAGGTTAATCATTTGCCAATGACAAAGGGTATTTTGATTTTCTGCTTATGCCCAGTGTTGGCATTACACTGTGGCATTTCTCCTACAACGAGATCTCTTTGCCGCCCGTGGGATCATTTCGCCCCCGCGAGATCCCTTTGCCCCCGCGAGATCGCTTTGCCCCCGCGAGATCGCTTTGCTCCCGCGAGATCACTTTGCCCCTCGAGATCGCTTTGCCCCTCGAGATCGCTTTACCCCTCGAGATCGCTTTACCCCTGTGACATTATTTCCCCTGTACCCCGTGAGATCATTTTTCCCCGCGAGATTGCTTTGCCCCCAGGAGACAAAAGTGCCATCCTGTTTCACCCTGGGCATCAAAACCCTGGTGCTACGCCTGCTCATGCCACCTGTGAAGAGGAGTAAACTGCACAAATCAGTATTTAAGTCTTTTTGTTTGTTTGTTTGTTTGATAAGGGCTTAACGGCACCACGACAACGAGGTTCAAATTGTGCTTGAAAGGTCAGATCATTCTAGAGGTAAGAAGGAAAGGAAACAGGGGGAGAATGAAAGAAATTAAAGAACACAAAGTCAGAAAACTGTGATCGAGAGAGGAGGTGCAACCGTGAAACAAAAACAAAGTAGAGAGAGAGGAGGTGGAAGAAGAGAATTAAATATGGTTGTAGAGGGAAGCATGATGAAGGAAGAAGATAATTTTATCCGGATGATTTTTCTGGAAGAACTCAGCAATTGAGTTGTGGGGAGCGATGGAAGCTCTGGGAAGGTTGTACAGGGGACAGGCAGGGAGAACGTGATGGATTTGTGAGGATGCAATGGCAATTATTGCAGAGGGGCTGGGGGAGACAATAAGGAGGTGGGAGTGAGTGAGGTGGGTGTGACCTATTCTGAGACTGGTAATATGAATGTTGTCGATATGACAGAGGTTGTTGATGGTGGGTTTGATCGGAATGGTGGGCTGGATGGCGTGGAGTTTGTTATCAGTTTGGTAGTTCCATGAGGTTTGCCAGCGGTCACGAACAAGGGAAGCGACAAGCGGTTTGATGTCAGAGAGGGTTTTGGGAAAAGAGGTAGGGGGAGGTTGAGGGCAAGCTTAGCGGCTGCATCAGTCATTGCCAGGGATGCCAACATGGCTGGGTATCCAGAAGAAAAGAACACTTTTCCTGCAGAGAAGGGGCGAAAGTAGTTTCCGGAGGAGGAGGTGGTATGTGAAGTTATCCCATTTTAGATTGAGTAAAGAAGTAAGATTAGCCGTTTGAGTCGGAGAAAATCAAAAGTGGCTGAGCGAAGAGTACTCAATAAAGTTGAGGGCGAGGAGAATGGCCTTTGCCTCGGCTGAAAAGATGGACGAGTAGTCGGGAAGTCTGTTACTGAGGGTGATGTCTCGGATGACGGCAGCAGCAGCTGTCTTGTTGCCTTTCTTAGAGCCATCAGTATAGATGAATGTAATTTGAGAGTTGGTCTTTGATTTGGTTGTGGATATTGATGAAGAGGTTAGGGTGGGTTTGGGTTTTCTGATGAGTGGAGATGCCCAGGTGGATATAAGGGAGGGGTGGCCCAAGGAGGAGAAGTGGGCCAGGAGAAGGTGCTGAGAGTAGCGGGGTAGACGCCGAGATGGAAGAGGTCTGATTTAATGTGTACGCTAAAGGGAGGGGATAGGGTTTTAGTCCTATCAAAGAGGGTGGAGAAATTGGGGTACCTAATGAGGTTGTAAACAGGGTTCTGGGTGTTGGTGAGGACTCTAAAAACATAGGAGATGCTAAGCTTTTTACATCTAAGTAGAAAGGAAGGGGGTTGGGGTCGTTGGCTTCAACATGAAGGCTGGTGATTGGGGAGGTCTTGTATGCACCTGAGGGCTTCATTTTGGATGGTTTTGATGTGGTTGAGGTACGAGCTGTGAGCGACACAGTAGACAATATTACCGTAGTCAAGCTTGGCACAAATGATGAGCCAAATGATGAGGGGCCTGCATTTTAGTTTCAAGATTTTGAGGAGAGCTTGGGAGTATGGCAGATTGCCATTAAGCACGAGGTTGGAATGGAGGTTGTTGAAATGACAGAAGTACATGCAGACTGTCTTGTCTTTAGAGAATTTAAAACCGTTATTATTGCACCAGACTTGCAGCTGATTGAGGCTGGATTGGAGTTTATTTTCAACAAGAGGAAAGCTAGGGGAGGAGTAGAAGATGGTGAAGTTGTCCACGTAGAGGGTGCGTTGATTTTGGGGCCAACGTTGCCCGCGATGTCATAAATGCTCAGTTTGAAGAGAGTGGGAGAAAGGATGCTGCCTTAGGGGGACGTCTTCTTCTTGGGGGTAGGGGCTGGAGAGGGTGTGGCCAATATGAACTTATACTGTCTGGGTGACAGGAAGTTTTGAATAAAGATGAGGAGATGGCCTCTGAGGCCGATGGTGTGAAGTTTGCGGATAATGCCGTATTTCCAAGTAGTGTCGAAAGCTTTCTCGAGGTCGAAAAAAATGACAATGAGGTGTTCCTTTTTGCAAAGGATTCCCGGATAGCGGTGTCGAGCGTAATCAACTGGTCTAGGGTATTGCGACGTTTCCGGAAGCCGCTTTGGTGAGGGGAGAGGATTCCGTGGTCTCAAGGAACCAGTTTAGTCTCTGATTAATGATCCTTTCCATAATTTTACAGAGACAGCAGGTGGGGGCAATGGGGTGGTAACTGGAGGGATCGGTACTGTCCTTTCCCGGTTTAGGGACGGGGGTGACAATAGCTGTCTTCCAGATAGGGGAAAGGAGTGTGGGGACCAAATGTGGTTGAGGATGGTGAGTAGGGTAGTGGTTGTCTTGTTGGGAAGGTGTTTCAGGAACTGGTAGGGGATGTTATCTGGGCCCTTTGAGGTGCAGCCAGCGTCGTGAATGGCTTGGTTTAATTCAGAAAGGGTGAGATTGGTGTTGTAGCTCTCATAGTTGTCGGAGGGAAAAGTGATTCTCCGGGCTTCATCGCGAGCTTTTTTGGTTTCCAAGGCATTGGAGTAGTTGGTCGAGGACGAGATGTTGCTGAAAGAGGCGGCGAGGTGGTTGACGATGTCCTTTTTCGTGGTGAGAAGGTCACCGTTCCAGGATAGATGGGAGATGGGAGACTTGCCCACCATACCGTGGAAGCCATTCTCCAAATCTTCTTAGTGGGGGTGTTGGTAATGAGAGAAGAGATGAAGTTGTTCCAAATGTTGGTTTTACTGTCCTTGATAGTGCGCCTGGCCTTGGCACGGCTGATGCGAAAGAGGTTGAAATTGTGGGTGGTTGGGTTAGTTTTGAAGTTTCTGAGGGCTCTTTTTTTCTTCTTGATGGCGGTTTTGCAGTCATCAGAGAGCCAGGGGTTGGGGGGGGGGGTGATTAGGGGTTTGGAGGTTTTGGGAATGGAGCAGGTGGCGATGTTGATAAAGATATTACTGAAATTTGACATGGGATCCTCACCCTCGAGGAGATGGGGGAGAGGTGTGAGTCACAGAGGGTTTCAAAAAGGGGCCAAGTCAGCCTTCTCGAAGTCCAATTGGGGGTGTGGTCAGTGGGGGTTTGAGGGTTGGAGTGTATAAGAAGAATGTAATGATCACTACCACAGAGGTCAGCAGTGACTCTCCAAATCAAATCAAGGAGGAGGTTGGGGGAACAGATAGACAGATCAATACAGGTAAGGGAGCCTGTGGCAGGGTGAAGGTAGGTCGGGGAGTTAGTGTTGAGCAAGAAGAGGCTGTGCTGTCGAAGAGCGTTTTCGATGAGCTTGCTTCTGGGTGGGGGTGGTGGTAATAGAACCCCACAGAGGGTTGTGGGCGTTGAAGTCACCAAAAGGATGAAGGGGAGGAGCTGAGAGGAGGTTGAGGCTGGTTGTCTGAATGTTGGGTTGAGGGGGCTGAGAGATGAGGTTGTTAAGGCTGGTTGTCTGAATGTTGGCGTTGAGGGGGCTGAATGTTTGGCTGGTTGTCTGAATGTTGGCGTTGAGGGAGGGGGGGGGGGATAGATATTGCAAAGAGTGAAAGTTTTGTGGAGGGAGATAGATATACAGATGGCCTGAAGGTCGGTGCGCACATGAACAGGGCTGTGTGGGATATCGTGTTTAACGAGCATAAAGACGCCCACAGGCCCGTCGGCGTCCACTTGATGTTTGTGATAGCAAGCGAAGTTGTTGAGGAATAATGGTCAGTGGTTTTCAAGAAAGTTTTTGTAGGCAGAAGACAACCGTGTTGAAGGTGGTGGCCAGAAGGTCGATTTTTTCAGAATTGGCCTTAGGCACCTTATGTTCCATTGTATGATGTTGTGAATATTGTTTATGTTGCACGCCATAAGGAGGCAGGGGTTATCTTGAGGAGGATCTGTTGGGTCTGAGTTGATTTAGTTTTTCTTTAAATCTGTCCCTGCTTCTTTGGGAACGGTTGTTTTTGAAAGTTGGACGAGAAGTATGTTCGGTAACCGAACAATCCATGTTCTCCTCCGTGTCATATGTGTGGGTTTGGATGGTGGGCTGTTTGTTGATTGGCTGTTTCTTGGTTTTTGTTTGTTGATTGGATGATTGTTAGCCAGGTTCGTTTGAGTTTGATGGCATTAGAGGTGTTGGGGTAGGGATGACGGGAGTCTTTGAGGAGGAAGGAAGGTTAGGGGGAGAAGTGGTGGTGGTGGAGGTTTGGGTAATGGGTGTGGTAGGGTTGTTGGCAATGGGCTTAGGACTGGGTAAGAAGAGCCAGGTGAGGTCTGTTTGGATATGTGAGTCAGTTTTTGTGCTGTGCGGAGGGGGGGGGGATATTGGTGTTAGAGGAGACTGCGCTCGAGTAGGATGGTTTAGCGTGGAGTGAAGCTAGAAATTGCTTCCTGGCGTCCGGGTAAGTAAAATGTTGGGATTAAGGGTTTTAATTTGTAATTTGTTTTTTGGATCCAGGTGGGGCAGTCTTTTGAGAAGAAGAGATGGTTAGCTGGATGAGTACCGTCGCAATTGGTGCAGTGTGGGGTGCTGGTGCAGGAGGTGTTGTCATGGTCCAGGGCTCCACAGTTGCCACAGCGCGCTTGGCTGCGGCAGGAGTTTTTCCATGAGCATACTTCTGGCACTTATGACAACGGAGGGGGTTCGGAATATAAGGGGTGACTGGGATTCTGAGGTAGCCAGCAGTGTTGTGGGAGGGCAGAGTTGGTGTGGAAAACGTTAGGAGGATGGTATTGGTAGGTGTTTCGGCACCGTCTCTCCTGAGGACGAGCCGACGGGCTTCAGTTACGTTTTAATCAGTAAGTTCTTCTACGAGGTCTTCATCAGTCAGGTAGGCTAGGTCTCTGAATCTGACCACACCTTTGCTGTAGTTGAGGGAACGGTGGGGGTGATTGTAACGTCAATACCGGTATTGGCTAGGGTTTTGGTGGTGAGGAGGGTGGTGGCTTGAGTGTCTCTGGTGCAGTGCACCAGGAAATCGCCGGATCTGAGGTGAAGACTTTGGCGAGGGTACCGACAAGGCCTTGGAGCGCCTTGTGGATCAGAAAAGGGAAACTTTTTTAAAACTATCTTGTTTATTGGTGGCCTGTGTTGTTAAAATTTTGGGGATTGGGGCTAAACAATGGTTAATAGAGGTAGTAGGTGGGTCACGGGGAGGGAGGGTCAAGGTCAAGGCAAAAGCAATTCGTCATGATGAAAAAGAAAACAAGGGCCGAGAGACCCGAGGCAACTAGAAAGAAATTGCGGAACTACTATAGAAGAAGCGCTGTACTACTAACGAAAGGCGCAAAAGTCTGTTCAGAACGGAAGGGAAAAAACAAAAGAAAAGATCTCACAGAAAACAGAAACCCATCCACAGAAAGAAAATTCCAAAAAATGGAGATATAAAACAAAATTTAGGTAGTAAAGTGCAAGGTGAAATGAAACAGAACGAAATAGTTAAAGAGAATAGAAACAGAAGTCACGTCGCTCTCGTATTTAAGTCCAGTGAAATGGATAGTGTATTAGAATATTTTTTAACTGAAGAGAGATATAGGTCACATCAAATTATTTATTAAGACTTATAAATTATTATTGTTTTTTCAAAAATTAAGAAAACAAGATTTGTATGCCATAGTTTAATTTATATTTATATATTATTTAATTATAAATGTTTTATTGCAATTAAGTTACAGTAATTTGGTAGTACCATTATATTTTGGAGCTCAAGATAATTGTGAACATTTTACCATCATCTGAATCTGTGTGTTACTAGGATTAGTTCAAGTTCAATACATAAATAGGTCAAACTATGTGAGTTTGAGGTTATAACACCTCTCTCGCCAGTAAATTTCTTGACAAATATCTATTAAAATTTTAATTATAATGATTTGATAAAGGGAAACAAAACGAAACTGCTAAACTTACTGCACAGAAACAACTCTGACCACTAGATTTTTGTTCAGCTTAGGCCTATTGCGCGCTAAAATGTGTGCTTATAGCATCAGTGTAATGTTGTGAAATCAGGAAATAGGCCAATTAAATTGAGATGCCTATTGCACAGTTGTGTTGTTGACATGTTAAAGTTACGTTCAATGTATCACTTCCATCCAGGAAAACTTCGAAACAATGACGTTTTTGTGAAACGTTACAGCATTCTCACTCAAATATAATGCCTCAAAAGTGCAACAAAATTTCGCGCATTTTGCGATATAATACTGCTAAAATTCACTATTTTTTAGTCAAATTTTACGGCAGAATGAAATAATTATGCACTAAAGTGTACCCCTTGCCGAAATCAATTAAATGTTTTTATTTTTTTGATTTTCTATATATGGTGGGTATTTTAGGGTGTCTGATTTTCGAAATCGCCCACATTTGAAATAAAAATGAATATTCATTGCCTCATTTAAACGGCATCTGTGCACAACTGCGCACAATTAAAATCCGGCTGCAGACATACGTGAGCGTATGGCTATGAATATATAGGGCGCCAAGTGTAAAAAAATTATTTGCATTATTTATATGACAAATAAGAGCATTATTTGTTAAATAATTGAAAAGAAACATGATTTGACCAAATAATAATTAGTACCATTCTTAAATAATATTCCAGTTCCACACATTATTTGGTAACAATTATTAAAAGACAAGCTACTTTGATTTCTCTGAAGTTAATTATTTGTATATAATTTCCAAGCTTTTAAATGTTTTATGCAAATAAATTATAGGCTGAATAATATTTATTTAAGTCAAAATTGATTATTTAACTAATAATTCATTATCTAACAAATAATTTATTATTTGACAAATAATTCATTATTTGATCAATAATTCAATATTTATTCAATAATTAATTATTTAACATATTTGTTGATTATTTAACATATAATTTATTATTTAACAAATAATTCATTATCTACCAACAAAATTGATTATTTAACAAATAATCATTCATCAAATAATTATTTAACAAAAATTTTAAATTATTTAACAAATAATTTATTATTTAACAAATAATTCATTATTTAACAAATAATTCATTATTCAACTATTCATTGTTTAACAAATAAATTATTTAATAAATAATATTT
This sequence comes from Chiridota heheva, assembly GCA_020152595.1. NCBI lineage: Eukaryota > Metazoa > Echinodermata > Holothuroidea > Apodida > Chiridotidae > Chiridota > Chiridota heheva. The sequence goes on from JAIGNY010003367.1 coordinate 126,480, forward strand.
TGCTAAAATAATTATTTAATTATTTGATAGTTATTTGCTATATAATGATTTGCTAAATAATTTTTGCTTAATAATTATTTTTTAAATAATTATTTGCTATATAATTATTTGCTATAATCAGTTCTTGATATATGCCATAAAATTATTTGTAGCGAATGATTATATGTAAAAAGTGTAATCCTGAATATGCAGTCATCACTCCCACCAATGTGCAAAGAAGCACAACTCAGCCGTGACTCGACCGTTGACAGATACGGAACCGAGAGCTTGATTAGTGCCCATTGAATTTTTATCTTTTTGACGTTATTTCCCGATGTTCTTCATGAGCTTAATTTTTATTTCAGTGTGATAATTCCCACATTTTGTTCTTCTTGTGTTGACGATGGGTCTCATAAGTTCAATGGGTCAACTTAAAGTACGCAACTAACATAACATAACAATATTACGGGCTTAGGGTAAGTCACTCCATCAAAAGCCCAAACTAACACCACCATGACCACAAAAAAAAAATCAAAGACGCCCAGAGTTAGTAAAGAACTTATCAATGATGACTTTGAAATTGTGAACAGAATTGGAGCTAACTACCCACTCAGGCAAACCATTCCACTCATTACCAACTCTACGAAAAGCTACAACGCCGAATATCTATTCGTGAAAATTCTTTGGTCAACTTCAAACTGTTACCACGTGTCACATGAGGATTAGCTGGAACATGCAAGAAATAAAAGGAAGTCAAAGCATTACTATCAGATATAAACTTACAAATCTGAATCATATCGCCACGTACTCTTCTCAACTCAAGCGTGGTCAAACCAAGAATTCGCAAACTAGATTTATAAGAGAGATTCCTTACGTCAGGAATAAATATAATGGCTCTTCGCTGAACCTGCTCCAAAATGAACTTATCCTTCTCATAAAGGGACTTCAAGCCTGAATAGCATGCTTCAAGGTGAGGCCTGACTAAGTGCTTATACAAATTAAGAACAACCTCTCTACCAAGAAAACAAAACTTTCTTCTAATCAAACCAACATCCTATTTGCCCTTGCAGCTGCTAAAGCACACTATTTAGAAGGCTTCAGATTGCTAGTAATGCCAACACCTAGATCCCTTTCTTGATCAACACAACCAAGATTCGAACCATTTATGCAGTTATCAAAAGCCAAATTGCTCTGACCAAAATGAATAACTTTGTATTTATCAACATTGAATGACATCTGCCATGTTTAGGACCGAGAAACTAACTTATCCGGATCAGTTTGCAAATGTGAAAAATCCCTAGCATCATCAATAATCCTGTACAGCTTAGTGTCATCAGCAAATTTACAAAACCTGGAGCCAAGGGAAACATCAATATCATTAATGAAGATTAAGAAAAGAAGCGGACCCAATACAGAACCCTGAGGAACACCACTGCAACCTTCTTCCATGGAAATACTTCACCATTAACAGCAACTCTTTGTGACCGGTCAACTAACCAAGAATATATCCAAATGACACATTTTCGCCACACCAAACGCTCTTGTTTTCATAATGAGCCTGTCCATTGAAACCTTATCAAATGCTTTTTGGAAATCTAAATAGATAACATCCACATTATGACCAGAATCAACTAGTTCAGTAACATCATCAAGAAACTCCAGCAGAATACCTCTTAGGTAAGAATTCATGCTGGGACAAATTCAACAAACCATTGACCAGTAAATGATCTAGTACAACATCCTTCATGATGGCTCCATGACCTTGCACACAACACTAGTAAGACTCATTGGCATATAGCTACAAGGTAAACTGTAGTCACCTTTTTAAAATTAGGAGTGACATTAGCAATTTTCCAATCACTAGGAACAACACCAACATCAAAGCACTTTGAAAAGATAATACTCAGGGGAACAGAAAGAACATCAGGACACTCACGCATGACAGCAGGATGTATACTATCTGGACCGGGTGCTCTTTTTAAGGTCAAATCCTTAACTTCTTAGACACAACATCAACTGAAAAATCAACATTTTTAATTGATACTAGAGAGTGCACACTAAGATAATCCACAATATCATCAGCAGGCGTTTTCTTAGTAAAAACAGACACATAGTAGTCAATCAAACATCAGCCATATCCTTACCATTATTGCTAGTAACACCATCATTACCCTGAAGGAAACCAACAACCTCCTTGGTTTTTTTTGCTTTTAGCAAACATAAGAATGAAATGACTTAGGATTAATCTTAACCTCTTTAGACAAACCTTTTTCAAAAAGCACTTTAGTATCTTTTATCAAACCCTTTGTGAACTTTTTTTTTTTAATGATTTTTACACCTAGCGAGCTCCACAGGACACCCGCTGTGTTTATAAGAACGCCACAATTTCTTCTTTTTCCGAACAGCCTACAAAACCTCCCGAGACATCCACACTGGCCGATTACGCCTATACAGACTTTCTTTAATGGGACAAACCTATTTACACCCTCCAAAACTATAGTTCGGTTAACATCCCATGCTTTAGAAGGTCTAAGTCACGAATCAAAGAAGTCCAATCTAATGACAAATTATCCTGAAGTGCAGTAAAGTCAGCATTCTTAAAATCTCAAACCAGCTTATTAGCTGGAGAAGCCTTTGTGAAACAATAAAGATCAAAACTAATGAGGTCATGATCACTACACCCTACCTCACCGCTACTCAGCACATTTCTAACCATACTTGCTCCACTACTGAAAATCAAATCAAGACATTTACTACCACTCGTGGGAAACAACACATGCTGGGTAAAAAAGCAGTCAGATACAGCTTTCAAAAAATCTTTACCATGGGGACCACTTGTACAAAGATTCCAATCAATGTCTGGAAAATTAAAGTCCGCAAAAAACAATAACCCTCCTAGAAGCAACTTTCCTAAAGCAGTCAAGCAATTTCTGATTGTTCTCAGGACTAAAATTTGGTGATCTATACACAACACCAACAATCACTGAATTACCAACATCGCCATCAACAATAAGCTCACACCATAGGCAATTTGAAAAATCAAAAGAAAACTGAGCAGTCCTATCAATACAATTAAAACTGTCTTTCACAAACAATAAAATACCACCTCCTCTACCATTGAGAGTATCTAATTTGTCTTGCCTGAAAACTGAGTAACCTGGAAAACGTACCTCTGAATCAATAATTTTACTATAAATCCAACTCTCAGTAATACCAAATATATGATCAGGTCTACCAATTGAAACTTCAGCCAGAAGCTCATCACGCTTATTCAAAATGCTACGAACATTTGAAAACATAACCTTAAATCTACCATACAATCCCTATCTCCAGTAGCATGTCTGACAGGTGGGTTTAAAATCTCACCCACGTGACTAGTTTAAAGGACTCAGATCCTTAATTGCCCTATTGACACCACTAGCAAGAACACGAGCACCTTTCCTAGTTAAATTGCCAACCATCTCTCATGAACCAATCAACCCGAGATTCAAACTTATGCCAGAAATTTACAAAACCGAACCCAACCAGACGACAAATACTCTCTAGCCAACTATCGATCAACAACATATCATCTATCATGAAGGAACTACCCCTACGCAGCAACAGACCAACAACTAGAACCTAACAACTTGTGTACTTCAACTTGAATAACAAATCCATGAAACTACGCCTAACAGAATCAACATTTCTCCTTGAAATATCATTTGTACCAATTGAATCTACGACGGTATCTTCACCCTTACATAAAGTCTCAACACGAGAACTAACATCATCAACACTAGCCCCTGGAAGACACACCCTAATCCGTCTACTACGATCTACTCCACAAAACTCTGTGTCAACATACCTAACAAGTGAATTCCCTATCCATAACACCTTATCCCTACATAATTTACAGGCAACATACCAGCAAAGAGCTTTCACACAGATGAGTCAACAACCTCACGACCAATGGTACTTGTAAGTTGTACAATAATCAACTATAGACAACACTACATCAGGCTTGTCAACAGAACCTGATCAAAGACTACCTACATGAACAGAACCCCTATCAAATTCCTCACCCAAAAACTATCAACATCACCTGTTTGATTACCCACATCTTAGCCACAAAACTTAGTCTGCACACTAGCATCAACCTTTTCAACAATACAACTGCAACAAGAAAGTCTCAACTCCAAAGCCTTTAATCTTGTACACTTTGAACAGACAGATACAAAACTACCAACCGAAGCTTCCGCAAAACTAGATGTCACAGCAAATCCAACTCTCCATGATCATACAATATAATTAACAGAAGCACTGCCAAGTATGCAAGCTCTTTCCTTTCAGTGTGCTATCATAGGGGCATTAACAATATGCCCAACGTGCATCACATCATATTACACTTGCGCGTGTTGGAAATGTAATTAAAGCGTAGCTGTGCCAGACCAAGCAAATAATGATATCATATTAGGTTGCCCTGGCTCTGGCGAGGCGTGTGATGTGCAACCGTCGATTTTGGCCAAAACCGGCGGTTGCAGTGCATACTAAACGGAAAGCGGAGGTACATCTCACGGGGAAAAAACAAAAACAGCAACCTAAAAGAAGAACAATAGGCTCAACAATACCTAAAGAAATACCTTAGCTTCAACACACAATATACTAGCCTACACTGAACACATAAGCATATACACTTAAATTCAAAAAATAACAAAGCCTAACACAACAATACCAAATCCTAGCTTACAACAACTGTAAAGCCTAGCCTACAACAACAGTAACAAAGTGTATAATAGGATACAATTAGTATACCACACAAACCAGCAACAACAAAAAACAACACAAATTTTACAATTGAGGAAACTAATAAAAACAAGAAAATCAAAAATATGCAGAAAAAATGTTAAAAACAACAATATGGTAAAACTCAGCCTCGCTGAATGAAATCCAAAATGCAGATGAAAATATCCACCAATTAAGACAAGGATTGAAACACTTTTGCATACAATTACAACTACAGGGATTTCATTCAAATAAAAGACAAAACAATCGACCACAACTGTTACTGTACTGTGGAGTGAAACTGATGAAGGGTATAGGCCCTACCGATAGTTACTGTACGTAGACTACTAAGTTAGTCTTTAATAGCTACATTCTTACACAAAACTGTTTGGACACTTACCGGAAAGTTCGCAAGTTATTTCAAATTTTCATGTACAGCTATTTTTTAGGTAAACCCGCGTGCCCCCCATTTCAATGTTTTCAAAAAGATTACACCCATTTCACCAAAATTCAACAGGGGAACGGGGGTGTCCCAACGAGTTCTGTCCAAGTTTGTCTGAAAAAAATGTCTGGCAAACACAAGCGGGTTTTTTTTGTTCTGAAGATTTGAGGGGCTTTTTGATGTGTGCGGATAGTGTTTTACTTTGTTATGAAAGTTCGTGTCCGTCGATCAGGGGGAGACAATATGAAACTTTGGCAACTGGAAGTTAATATAAAAGCTGCATTATTTCACTGAACCAGCGCCATCCAACGATTTGCCATGAAAATAAAGTAAAGATCGTAAAGTATAGTTACTTAAGGAGATTTTCTATCATCTGTCTGTCTGTGGTAAATCGTTTGACAACAGTTTTGATCTTGAGAAGATTTGTATATGGACTTTATACGATTATTTTTACTTTGTCAATTCCTAGTCACTACAACTTCAAGACGGGAAACGTATCAATTCGCTTCAATTTCTTCAAATAAAAGACAACTATCGACCACAAATTTGCCAAATTGGTCAGCTAAGACAAAAGTGTGGCGCACGGCTAATTTAAACATGGAATCTAAGTTTTTATTTTATTTACAAAATCGTGTCGTATTTCTTTAATTTAATGAAATTTTACTGAACTTTGACTTTTTCATCAATGTCCTGGCTACCCCATATTCTTGTACGGTATTTTCCATAATAATACTAGAAAAGCAATATGAGCATGTCGAAACTACTTTTTGTTTACATGCTGGAATCTGATAAAAATTGAAATACTCTCCACCATAACTGCCACCATTTCTGTCTCCATCTCATCCACTTTTCTCCTTCGCAACACCCCCCCCTCCCTTCCCCTCTCCCACATCCCCAACCTGCCTACCTGTCATTTCACTTGTAATCCAAAATGCGCAGAACAATGCAGTGGTAAAGAATAAATCATTTAGATATTCTGAAAAAATGGGTGGCAAATACAAGCGTTTTTTTTATATATTTTTTGATAAAGAAGAAACACATATTTCCTATCTACTTAATGATTTCCAAAAAAGTTATCTATTGTCTTAATGAAACAATGAATGGCTGTTTTTCGACAAATACCATGACTTTTACATGATATTTTGCCTTTGGATAATCTTTAGGGGGCTTTGTTATGTGGATAAACTTTGTTATGAAACTTCGTGTCCGTCGATCAGGGGGAGACAATGTGGAACTTTGGCAACTGGAAGTTAATATAAAAGCTGCATTATTTCACTGAACCAGCGCCACCCAACGATTTGCCATGAAAATAGAGTGAAGATCACAATACTTATAGAGATTTTCTTTAATCTGTGTTAAATCGTTTGACAACAATTTTGATCTTAAGAAGAAATTCCTTTTCAATTTGTATATGGACTGTATACGATTATTTTCACTTTGTCAATTCCTAGTCACTACAATTTCAACACGGGAAACGTATCAATTCGCTTTAATATCTTCAAATAAAAGGCAAAACTATCGACCACAAATTTGGTAAATTAAGTCAGCTAAGACAAGAGTGTGGCGCACGGCTAATTTAAACATGGAATCTAAGTTTTTATTTTATTTACCAAACCGTGTCGTATCTTTTTTTATTTCATCAAATTTGACTGAACTTTTACCTTTTCATCAATATCCTAGCTACCCCATATTCTTGAACGGTGTTTTCCATAATGATATTAGAAAAGCAATATGAGCATGTCAAAACTACTTTTTGTTTACATGTTGGAATCTGATAATTTTGTAAATACTCTGCACCTATCTGTCATCATTTCTGTATCCATCTCATCCACTTCTCTTCTTCGCACGCCCCCCCCCCCTTTCCCCGCCCCTACCTGTCATTATTTCACTTGTAATCCAAAATGCGCAGAACAGTGCAGTGGTAAAGAATACAGCACTCAGACATTCTGAAAAAATGCGGTTTTTTTCCCTTTAATAAAGAAAAATCACATCTTCCTATTTATTTAAGATAGTTTGGTCCAAAAGAAGTTAATACCTTCAATTTTATTGTCTTGAATTCTCGAAATAATTGAATGGCTGTTTTTTCGATAAATACCATGAACATAACATTATTTTTCCATTGACATTTACGATATTTTTACTCAATGACAATTCTCAGGCAATATTGGATAAAACTGTTGGGACACTTATCGGAAAGTTCGCAATGTTATTTTAAATCTTTATGTACAGTTATTTTTCAGGTAACCCCGCGTGCCCCCCCCCCCTTCTCCCCCCTCCTCCCGCCCCCTCCCCCGCCCTCATTTCAATGTCAAAATATTTCACTCGGAAATACAGAGACATGGAAAACAATTATCAACATCTTTTCACCCATTTCACCAACATTGAACGGGGGAACGGGAAAGGAGGAAGGGGAAGGGGGGGGGGGAGGGGGGAGTCCCAACGAGTTTTGTCCAAGATTGTAGGCAGCATACCCTATGCAATCCAGTGGCAAATTAAAATGGCCAAGTAGAACAGAACACTCGAATTTACGTTTCTGAAAATGATATAGAATTTATTCATGAAAATAATATGACCAACTGCGTATTCGTGTTAATTCGTGGGCACGCGTATCACGCGGGTGTACACAATTAAATGAGAGGACACAAACACTTTTCACGGGCGGTCACGCGATGGTCTATTTTATGGGCGGCCGTTTTGGAAAAAATCAAAAATTAAAAAGAAACAAAATAAGAAACATAAATATAAAAATGAAATAAACAAAAAAGAAACCAATAAAAAAAAGTGTGTTATAAGAAAAATGTAAATTGAATATGAAATCAATGAAAAGAATTCAATACAAAAGAAATTAAGAACAATTATGAATAAAAACCTAAAATATAACTTAAATGATTGAATAAAAACCAATTAAAAAAAGATGCTATACAAAAATATAAATTGAATATGTAATATTGAAAATATAACTACTTATAGCCTATATAAACATTAATATATGTAATAAAAATGCTTCTATAAGCAGTATGAACTTCAAATAAATATATCTTTAAATCAATATATCTGTAAATCAATTTATATTTAAACAGAATTGTAAGTATAGTCTCAGCCTTTTATATATACGAACAGAATTATAAGTACGAAAAAATTTATACGTCCAAAAAATATATACGTACAAAAAAATATATACGTACAAAAAGATATATACGTACAAAAAAAAAAATACGTACAAAAAAATGTAAAAAAGGATACATATGCGCAGCACTTTGCGCACCACAATGCAATGTAATATGTGTTGCGTACACTTGCAATCTGTTACCGATTATACTTGGCAGCAGTCTAATTGAGAGAGAGAGAGAGAGAGAGAGAGAGAGAGAGAGAGAGAGAGAGAGAGAGAGAGAGAGAGAGAGAGAGAGAGAGAGAAAGAAAGACAACACACAATTACAATGACGGGGTCGTCGCCTGCGTATTCGGTTATGATAGTACAAATGCTATCACGAAACGCTTAATACGACCCGGGCGTGAACACAGGTACGACGTACGGACAGACATAACATCGGCAACCAAGTCAATGTCCACGGCCTTTGATAACCAGTTGTGGTGCACTGGCGTGTCTACCCACCCCAGGCTTGAACCCGGGGCCTCGTGGTCTGAAGACAGGTATGATAACCGCTACACCACAGTAGGTAGATCAGTCCCATTGCGCACAGATATTATATATGCCTATCGGTTTCGTTAACGTACGACTCGAACATTTACATCAGGCCTCGTCAGGCAGTAGAAGCGGTAGGTACAGCTGTCTGAGCCACGGTATCGAAGGGTACTGGTACTGTTATTCGGGGCACTCCCTTCTATTGCTTCCGACAAAAATTCTATTGCACTTCTAATTTGGCCTACAGCCTCTACAAATATCGGATTGGAATTTGTTTCCGTATACTTTTTTTCCACATGAGGTTCTTAAAAACCCAGACCAAGAGTGTCACGCTCAATTGGGACATACTCTTTGTAAAATAGGCCCACAGCAGTGATTTTGGTGTCATTTAAAAAAGCTTGAACACTTCTTTCAGAACATATAACTTTTTGATGGAGGTTGTGTTGAAGAACTTTGCAAAAAATGGAATAAAAAAGAGAGAATTAAAGAAATGCACAAAATTTAAGGAACAAACTTTTTTTCTTCAAAAGCTTCTTTGCCATACTTCTAGACCTAGCTTTTGTTTGAAAAGCCGTGAACAACTGTCAAAGACATCAAAGTATCCAATTCCAGTCAAATTTTGACTGCACTTACCATCAATATCATTTTTGGCAAAATTTGTGCCAAATTTGATAATTTTTATCCTTTTTGAGACCAAACTTTTGAAAAAGCCGTAAGTTCTGATCGAAATATACCTACCGTACGCGAAATGTATCGTAAGAAAGGCCAAGCCATGTACTTTCAATTAATATCAGAAAGAGCAAGTACCCCCTCTCTAATCACTTTTAATTTAAGTTATTATCAAACATTTTGAGTTCTAGTTAAAAACTTTGGTCTGGTGGCAAATCTCAGCGCACAGCACGCGATTGCCCGAGTTCGATCTCGCTCTGAACCACGTGGTTTTTCTTTTCCGCTAGTGATTACAGCGATGATTATTTTTTTGTTTATTTTTATTGTTTTTTAATGTTTTGCTTTGAAAAAAAATATTAGACTGGTATCGATGGAAAGGAAATCTCACAAACAATCTAAATATGTAAAAAAAATCCTCATTTTTTATTATTCACAAGAAAAATACACGCCTAAAATAAGTGGCCTAATTTAACTTTTTCATTGAAAAGTTAATTGTCTTAATATTTATAGAAAGTAAACTTGTAGTAGTAGAAAACGAAAGGAAAAGTTGTGAAAATTGATTTTGAAAACAAAATTCCGATAAAAATTTTTTTTCACGTTTTGAACCCCTGGGTCTTTGAGGGTTTAAGTTGGCTTCACGCTGAGCATACCATAACGTTGCACAAACATAACGTATTCAAGCGCTAGTGTCAGCTTGTAGGCCCATACTCACCACGCCTGGGCGCAAATCCTGGTGAAGTGCATTGTGGTGCGCAAAGTGCTGCGCATATTTTTCTTTTACATATTCGTTCTTTGTTTGTTTTTTCCTCAAAATTTGTTTTTATTTATATATATTTTTTGGCACTTATTCATTTCTGTTTCTATAATAAACAAATAAAAGGCTGTCTGCACTTATATTTTTGTTGAAAGATATATCACTGTTTTATAGATGTAGTAATGTTTATATATTTAGAGAAAAAAAGTCTATTTGGAAATATATTATCTGTTTGTATAATGTTTGTTTTTATAATCTTTGCTATTGTGGTGGAACATTGTGTGTTATAAGATCTTATCGATTTTTATTTATAGTTGTGTTTCTTTTCCATTTATTATTTTTGTTGCTTTCTCTTCATTGTTCTCTAAAATTCCATTTGATATATTTCGTATTATTTATTTTCTTTTGTATTGTTTTCTTTTTATTTATTTCATAATCAATTTATATTTTCCTTAATTAGATACTTTTCTTTTTTATTGTTTTTTTTTATTTCATTTTTAATTTAGGCCTTTATGTTTCTGCTTATTTATTTTTCTTCTTAAATTACTTTGTATTGAATTCTTTTTATTCATTTTCTATTCAAAGTTTTTTAATTTTTTGTTTGATACTTTTCTATTGGTTTCTATTTTTTTCTTCCATTTTCTAATTCATGTTTCTTAGTATTTTTCTATCTTTTTAATTTTGGCCCAAACGGCCGCCCATACTATTCACAATGGACGAAAATATTCAAAATTGAATATTGTGCAAGATTGATTCACAAATTTGTTACTCCCAAACAATTTCCCGCGCTCTCTATGCTGGTTTTGTATAAGCTCAAGGAGACCCGAAGTACACCTTACAAAAATATAAGTTACAGTGCTTAGTTCGTTAAGTGAAGTTTATAATGTTTACAACACGCTTGGACCTGACAATGCACGGTAAAAGCACGTGCAAATGCGCTTTACGAAAAATTGGGCTGCTATCCAAAAAAGTGTCAATCATTTGTGAACGCTCTGGCCTTTCGGTTTGTGCTTGCGATTATATGTCGTTTTGGTTAAACGCAGATCATTTTATTAACGAACTTTTTGTTTGAAGAGTGAAACCTTTGCCTTCCTAACGGCCTATCATGAATTGTCTTCAATTAACTACTAAAGAAAGAATCAAAGTATGCATGGTTGGATTTTTAGACGAAAGTAAGAAAGTTTTCATATCCCAAATTGAGTTGCCTAAATTTTTAATACAACATTTTTGTATCACAACTGTGTGTTGTAGCCCATTGACTTTTGCTTCAGTGTGATGTTCGGTCTTTTCAATACGCGCGCGTTCTTCCCCAATTCCATAGGATTTAGGTCACTTTTATTTGGGCATGGATATTCGTACTATACTATAGTCTAGGCTAAGTTCTAGTAAGGCCTGCCTATGCTAGTGACCCGAATTTCAACCACCTCTAATATTACCCACCTTAGCAAAGCCTGATAAAATTGTTGGGGCAAAGCCTGATAAATGGTTGGGATTACCAATTGTTAATTAAACTCCATTTTTACTAATTTGATGTTTCATAAATTGATTGTGCAGTTAAGAATAACACAATTTTAAAGTTTATATCGATTTTTACCGACGATTGGATATTGGGCAGTTCCACAAAATATGTGCACAGGGAGTACAGTGACATACGTATTGGGATTCGAGGTGTGTGAAGGGCAGGGGGTGGGGGAGTGTATCCGTGATTTGAGATTCGAGTGGGGGAGTCGTGATTTGAGGGAACCATGAAATAAAAATTTGATTTGGGGCATGCTCCCACCCCGCTTCCTATGCCTATGTTCCCTTATACTCCAATTCCATAGTCACCCTTACCCCCTTCACCTCTATCTCAAACCTCTGCGAGAGGAATTCCTCCTCCAATATTGTTATTCTCAACCTACCAACACCCTTTCCAATTTCTTCCTTCCCTGTCCCTCTTTATCCTCCTCCTTTCTCTGCTATCTCCTCCTCCTTTCTCTCCTATGTCCTTCTAAATAGCATACCTTCTCTCCTCTCCATATCGTCTAGCATTTTGATTTTGTAACTTCCTCTTGGCACGTTCGACTTTGACTGTCGCAGTGCCGTAAAGCTACAACAAACAAATAAACAAACATTAAGTTTCTAATTAATATTAAAATCACCAAAGAGATAAACAATTTTCTCTTTAGAATCAATTATATCAAGAATATTCAACTTTCCTTAAATGAGAGTGGGACGTGCTATTTTATTTAAATATTTACCTCTTTTGTATGTTTAATTATATAGTATTCATTCACATTTTGCTTTTTTTTTATTTTCAGAAAATACTTTGCTGGTTCAAACAGCCGCCAAGAATAAATACAAGTACAAGCATTGTTCCTATGAGGCTGATGATTACAATATGAGATGCACTAAGTGACTGAGGTTGCCAATCTTTACAGAAAAGATGTGGTCTAATCAGCTAATGAGTTGTAGATTTTCATGTAGCATGCATCATATAGCATTTGGCGAAAGGCTATACTTATTACCATTCTGGCAGAAAAAATTGTGTTTATAGTGAGTGCAATATTTCAATTTTTCCTCTCTTTAGAATGCAGGTCGTAACAAATTTGTGATTAAAATTTTGGACTGCGATCACAACTTTACGCAAAAGTTCATGCTGTAAGTTAGCTTTTACACGGATTATAATTGAAATTATCTAAAGATCACAATCAATTTTCTTTTTACAATGTCATTGTTTAAACTAAGCAACTAAAAAGCTTTAGTAACAACCTGATACTGACATAAGTTTATATTCAGGAATGCTAGCATGTTTTTTTATAGTTTTTTTATATCAACTCTGGGGCTGCGGGAAATGTTTGAATATGGGGGGCACAGGATCTGAGAAGCCCTTTAAACTGTCATATTTTCAAGCATGTGGAACAATAGGGTCAAAAGTCCATCCCCTTCCCTCAGCGAAAAATTTCTAAACTTTCATTGGTCCGAAAATTACAGATAATGCATTTACCTCCTTTTTTAATTTACAGCTTCAAAATTCAATATATTTTGGTCCAAAATTTGGTAAAATAGAACAATTTTGTACTAAAATCTACAAAAATTGGAAATGTTATAGATAGTAAGTTTTGAAATCAGAAAAATCAAGACTTATAAGTCATGATTAGCCAATTGTATTGGTCACGATTTGGAATATATTTAATGTCTAAAATAATGTGAAAAGCAAAATATATCATACCTGTAAAAATCTTAAAGGGCCTATTTAGAGTGTGAGAGCTACCCTAAATAGTGGGGCATTTTTGAATTGGCATCTTTGACATAGGCCATGCAGGACAAAACTTACAATTTGGACTCCATGACATAAGCTGACGTGCCCTCTCCCATTTTCCCATCTTCTTTGTAAAGATTAAAAGGTGCCCCTCTACAGAGATAAAAAGTGTTATTCAGCCATTATAGTTGAACTTTTTATTGACAGATAGAAGATAGACATCAAGAAAAATACCGTGATTACAAATTTTACTCGTGGAGCGCCTTTAAATTGGGTTCTGTGACTGACTCGCTGAAGACTGCAGTGTGAATTTGGGCCATCTAGTCTAATTTATATGCTGTACCGAGTTACATTCATTTTAAGCAAAAATATGCCGCATCCTGAATAATTATCAAAAGACCCTGTATTTGCTTTTCACATGAATTTAGACATTAAATATATTCTGATTCATTACCAATACATTTAATTGGTTACTGATTTTTGGACCAAAATATCCCCCTCATGTGGCATGTGGGACAAAGCAAAATAATGTGGGCAAAATATCTGTGGGACCCTGCCCTTCCCCCTCATGTGGCATGTGGGACAGGGTGGCATGGGAGACAGGGTGGCATGTGGGACAGAGTGGCATGTGGGACAGGGTGGCATGTGGGACAAGGTGGCATGTGGGACAAGGTGGCATGTGGGACAGGGTGGCATGTGGGACAAGGTGGCATGTGGGACAGGGTGGCATGTGGGACAGGGTGGCATGTGGGACACGGTGGCATGTGGGACAGGGTGGCATGTGGGACAGGGTGGCATGTGGTACAGGGTGGCATGTGGAACATGCTGGCATGTGGGACAGGGTGGCATGGAATATGGGACAGGAGGTCATGGTATGTAGAACAAGTTTTGATGGCATGTGGGACAGGGTGGCATGGCATGTGAAACAAGGTGATATAACATTTATGACAGTCTGAGATGGCATGTGGGACAAGGTGGGATGGCATGGGGGACAATGAGGGATAACATGTGGAACAATTAAGGTATCGTTGCATTACTGAGGGACAGGCAAGGCATATGGTGGAATGTCATCTTCATTGCAGGTGTGATGGCATATTTGGGTTATGTGGTCAGGTGGTGGAATGACATCTGGATTTCCTGATTTCCTGATGGGAGGGATGTTTAATGGGATGGTATGTGGAACAGAGGGTGGGGTGGCAGGCGTGACAGAGAGTTGAATGCATGTTATTAAGGGGATTTGTTTCGTTTACAGTGGCTGGTTAAATATGAAAAAGGCCAATGTGTAGGGATGTTGGGCCTCAAACTTTTTTTTAGGAAAATGCAGCATAGTGTGCATGTGAAGTGCATGAAATTTCACAATTTTAGTCTTTTAAGGCAATATTTGTGTTTCTTTCTTTAATGAAAAGATCAGATTTACAGTCTTTCAAAAAAAAAATCAATGTTTGAAATGGTATATGTTCTTGCTCTAAAAAAAGCACTTGTCCTTTTTGAAAGGCACTTTTCCTTCTGAAAAGGGGCACTTTTAACTCTTTGAAAGAGCTGAGCTAAAGATAGCTAGAGATAGAAAGAGCTTAAAATTTTGAACAGAATAGTAATCTATTAGTAAACTTATTTTGATTGCACCTGTAGTTTCAGATATATGGCCAAATCAAAGTTTGAAGATTTTTTCTTGATGTTATGTCTTAAGGCCTTAAGATTCAAAATGCTGTACAATGGTAAATTTTTAACCAAATTTGATAAAACTTTGTGTTATTTTCATTGTTTATAGCATATTTTCTTCCAATTAGGCTGAAATTGTTGTGTTCTGTCTATATATCTTAAAGTAATTTATGAATAATTTAAGATTTGATACGACAATGGAACTTAGTTCATGTAGGATATTTACAATTATGAGTCCTAATTTTTACAAGTTGCTCTCATTTTCAATTTACTGTAGGTGGATTTATGATGCCATCATCAAACTCACACAAAGTCAGAACTGCAGATACGAAGGAAAGGATCTGTAAACACTCAGTGTCCAGAGGCTGTGTATGTATGGTGGTTACGAGGACTGCCGGTTCATGGAAGGAAAGGTAAAATATTTATAAGAAAGAATAATTGACCATTGATAATACCATATATAAGGGAATGTAGTCAAGCAGGCATAGCAAACAACAATAAAGCCACTGTAATTGCAATTTCGTCATGTTTGTCTGTCTGTCTGTCCGGTTGTGTCGCACCATCCACAAATATCTTTCTGAGAAATCTTTGATTAGTTTTCTTCAAACTTTTTAATTTGATTCACAAAATTTTGAGGCTTCCTTAGAAAATCTTGTCAAACTATAAATTTAAGAGCAAAAGCAGGAAACTTTTCAAAATATTTGAGAGTACTATTATATTAGTTTGAACATTTTAAGAAGGTGCAGTTGATCAGTCGTCTGAATTGAACATTGAACATAAAATAAATTAATTTAAGGGAAACACAAACACACAGAAGGATTTGGGTTCTATATTTATATATTGATATTTGAATTTTTAGTCCAGATTTCCTAATTTATCCTAAAAAGTATACACTTATTCCTGGTATATTTTAATTGGTCCAATAATCTAACAAGTTAGAACATGATAATTTATAATAACTTAGACATATAAACGTGGACATATAAACTATTTGTGCAACTGCTGTATTTATATTGCAATAAGCTTTGGGGAGGAAAAGACTAAAAATTGTCAAGTACTTTTAAGGTACTGTCATAGGTATTTATGACTTTTATGTCTTTCTTTACAGGCTATTTTACAAGAAGTCTAGTTCCCACTCTGGCAACACTGGTGATGAGAATATCATTAAGGTCTACAAGGATGATAAATGCGAAGAGTGTGTAAAGATGAATTCACGGCAGATATCCAGACAACCATTGCCATTCAGATTTGCACTCCCTTCCTGAAAACAGTCCACACCATATGGAGATATAGCAAAGAACATGTATATGTCGATTCATCAAGAAACATGGACAACCAGAATCCATGTGCCCATGATACAATAATAGGAGAAGTATCATGCGTGAAGGAATAACGAATGAAAGGGGTGAAATTTGCTAATCTTTCATGTCATTATCTTTAATTGTCACGGCAGATGCATCTAAAGAGAAGGGGGTAACATTATTACGTAGGCCTGCTGTTTACATGGCAAACTTTTTCATAGCGTAAATTATAAAATGAGAATCTAAAGACCATATATACCTATACCTCCCCCTGTAGTTACACTACTAGTTGCATCCCCACAATAATTTACATAGTTGGTCAATAACAAAAAACATTGGTTAAAGCTTAAAAGGCAACAAAATTGATCATAATTGCAAAATAGTGTATCAAGTATTGAGTAAAGTGGCCAAAAGTTGGTCAAATATCCGTGACTTCAATGTACCCTAGCCACGTACTACCCTTCTTTTTTTTGTTATTTTGATGAAGATCATGCCGATGCTCCCTTCCCTTTTGTTTTGCTCTTCACGAATCTTCAGTTGACATAGTCCTCTGAAAGTGGGTTGACCATCCATTTTCATTCAATTTCTGCGTTTTTTTTTAGCATTTTGCTTTAAGCAATTACCACACAATTCAAAATGAAAGCAAATATCAACGACGTATTGATAACACTAAAGGATATTATTACAATTTTTTTTCAATATCATCAAAGCTAGGCCTAGAAGAATCTCGAGCTAGGCGTATACTCACCCCTACAGGCTCACCCCATTTCATTGTAAGATCTCATCGCCAAAATCCTGTAAGCACTTTCTCTCTGTAACTTGGGGCAAAAACCTAAAAACAATTCTTAACACTTTTTTAACCGAAACATTTCTAGACCAATCTCCAATGCATTTTCCTGTATAACTCTTAAGAGTATGATGCTCTGGTCCCTTTCCCCTTTTCATTTGGGGGAATATAAGGGAAAATCCTTAACCATGATTTAGAAAGTGGCATGGCAATTAATGCACGATCAGGTAACAGCTAATTCGAATATGTATTCAAAACTTAAAACATCAGTCAACAATCATAGGCCCGTTAAACTATAATTAAAGTAGGTAACGTTACAACAACATGATTGATATTAAACCTACTGTAAGTATAGGGGCGTCGTGACCGGGGGTGTGGGGTGTCACCATTATTTCAGAATGAGGAACAATTCGGGAAAAATGATCTAAAAATTCGGGAAAATGTGTGGACGATTGAAAGAGGTGTAGACAGGTAGAGTAGCTCTAATCTGGCGAATGAGCAATGATAATTTCTTCCCGAATCGTATATACCAATTTTTCTGTGCCAACTCCTGAAAATTCCTGATCCTCCGAAAAACGTTACCAAACTTCCCGATTCTTCCGAATCATGGTCTTTAAAAACCCGATTTTTCCGAATTTGGATCTAAAATTTCCCGAATTTTTCGAATCAGATTCTAAAATTGTTCGATTTTTCCAATCATGTTCTTAGTTTCTTTTGGCTATGTTTCCGAATCAGATTCGGAAATTTCACGTTTTTTTCAAGTCATAATATTAAACTTTCCGACTATTCCAATTTTTTTTCTCCGAAAAGTGATGTTAATGTCTTTTTTATTTTTAATCTGCATAATTTTTCAAGAAAATTGGTAAGTTTTCGGATTATTTATACAATTTTCAAAAATATTATAGGCCTACCAAATATTTTGGTTGATTTGCTACACATTGCGGACATTTCTTCAAAAGTTGGTCAAAAATTCGACTATTTTGGGCTAAATATTCGGAAAATTCGGGTAAAAATTCTTGCTTTTCGGAAATTTTACTGACTTTGTTCCGCTGGTGCACAACAACATTTAGAACTACATTGGGGGCACAGCATATTTGGTCGTAATAGTCTTCGAGATGCCTTGGAAACACCGCACATACACGTGTGCAGCATGAAATTTAAAGAACCAATTTTCTGAGATTGATCGATATTGTTCATAACAAATTTCTAAAGAGAGTAACACAAAAATGCCTGGGTGATAATTATAGGCGAGACCCGTCATCCGTGGCCAGCGTGGGTTGTACCCCCTCTCTCAGAGGCATAGGAAGTGGGGGAGGGTTCGGCAGAGGGGTTTGCTTTCCCGGTCGAGCCATCTCTTTCCCGGTCAACCCGCCACAAAATTCATAGAAAATGGTAACATTTGTAAAATTATCATTCCGACATCGTAAAATTCTTCATAAACTGATAAAGAAGAAGAAATACTTTTCTACCATCTAACCGTATTCAGGTATGAGTATCGATTGACCAAATTTGGTTTAAAATAATTCAAATATGGACCACATTTGGTAAGAAATGGCCCAAATTTGGTTTTAAATGGCCCAAATTTGGAGAAAGATGGCCCAAATGAGCTAAAGAATGGCCAACATTTTGATTGAAAATCGCCAAAATTTTATTACAAATTGCCCAAATTTGGTAAAAAATCGCCCAAATTCGGTAAAAATTGCCTACAATTGGATAAGTATAGGCCTACTCATAGAAAAAAAAAAAAAGGTTCTATAGCTTGTCACGTATTTGGAACCCAATATAGTTCTTCAAGGAACCGTAGATATGGGATCCCCATGGAACCCCATACTCCCCGCAAACAAGGTTCTTGCAATAACTCCGAAACAGAATATATCAATATGGTTTTTTCCAGCGCGTGTTTTTTACAGTAAAATTTCACGGGATTTTTTCTTTAAAGTTAAACCAATACCTACAATTCGCTCTTTCAATGTGACGATATCCTGAGTCTTTGGTACTCTGCTAATGTTGACAGTATACTGGTATAATACAGTAGAACTTAATTGTGTGAGTAGAGTTTACATTGGAATCTCATTGAAAAACGCCCACCGCCGCGCGACTCCTTTCTTATTTTGCGGACGTTAGTGGCAATAGGCACTTAAAGTTCATTGATTAGCTGATATCCTGATCATTGTAACATTCAATGTACCTGGCATTATACAAAAAGTTTGTGTTAGAAACTTGAATTCCAACTTAAGTTTTCTCCAAATTTGTAGATCATATTTTTTTCTTTGATATG
This sequence comes from Chiridota heheva, assembly GCA_020152595.1. Classification (NCBI taxonomy): domain Eukaryota; kingdom Metazoa; phylum Echinodermata; class Holothuroidea; order Apodida; family Chiridotidae; genus Chiridota; species Chiridota heheva. Next base: position 145,997 of record JAIGNY010003367.1, read on the forward strand.
TGATTTGGCTAAGATTATGTTCTAAATTGAAACAAGGTATCTTATCTATGTTAAAAATGCGTTTGTTTTATTTTTGTAATTTATTAAATCAAACATTCTATAGTTAATACTAGAAACAAAATTTATCTGAAAATTCTGCATGCTCATTATCACAAACTAATGATTTATCGAAACAATTGTATATTTGAAATAGTATTTTAACTGATTTCTTCGCTCTTAAGGTCTAAACATTCAAAAATAATTTGTCAATTACGTCTGATGCTTTTCTGAAAATTAAAGAAAATTGTAAAGAACCTTTTTACAAACCAGAAGGAACCCAGGTTCCACAATGAACCCTGTCCAACCAGAAAGAACCCTTCTACCTCTCAAAGAATCTCTAGGTTCTGTGTAGTAAAATAACCTTAGGGTTTCATTCGCCCAAATTTGATTAAAAATCGCCCAGATTGGGTTAAAATTGGTCAAAGTTTGATAAACATCGCCCAAGCTGCCAAGTTTGGTAACAAATCGCTTAAATTGGGATAGAATTTTTCCAAATTTGGTTACAAATCACCCATATTTTGTTAAAAATTTCCCAAATGTGCTTAAAATCGCACAAATTGGGTTAAAAATTATTTAAAGATTGATAAGTATTTAACTCCCATTATATAATATATTTTATATCCCAAACAATGACTCAAGAATATTTCGTCCAAAACAAATGCTTAGAAGGAATAGGCGGCGGCAGAACCGGGGCACAGGGGGCACGTGCCTCACCCCCACTTTTCTAAAAAGTATAAAAAGCGCCCTGTTTCAGACAGTCAGAGAGGTAAAGTGCCCAGGCTTTTTCTGAGAAAAAAGTGCCCTTTTTTTAGAAAGAAAAGGGCCGTTTTAAAGAGGACGAGTGCCTCTTCAGAGAAGGAATATGTCCTTTCAAACTTTAAAAACCTTTTTCTTCAAAGACTATCTGATCTTTCAAGAAAGTAATACAAATATCGCCCTAAAAAGACTAAAATTGTGAAATTTCACGTGCTTGCATACACTATTCTGAATTTTCATTAGTACAAAGTTGGGCCCCAATAGCCCCATATACTGGACTTTTTCATACTTAAAAAGGCTTCGTCTCTGCCTACTGTCGTATTTTCGGCTCTCCAAGCATTCAAGAAAGCACGAAAATACTTAACCCCGCATAATTTTTTGTCTACGGAGAAATGATACAAATTCCATAGTTCGCGCAAACGGTATGTTAAAGATTAATATTGACGTTCGATACAAAACAAAACTCTGAAACGTTTAAAAAGCAGTTCTCTCGTATAACTTCTGATTCTTTCCAATTTATTCACAGTTTAAAATCATTATGTCCAGCATACATCGAAAAATTGACTAAGATTGGACCAAGTCCAGACAAAAAAAGCGTAAAGTCTGCATTTCCTAACCCTATCTTCCTATCCTCCTCAAGCTAACTGATCCTCTGTGCGGGATACACTTATCGTTTTGTAAGTCTCTCTGCAAGTAGTGATATGGGATTGAGCTGAGCCAATCAGAATACGACACACACACACGCACACACTAGTGAACATAAACAGATCAAAAGCATTACTGAATATGCGCAAATAAATATCTTCAATTTAAACACAGGGTCAATGTGAGTAAACCTTAAACCAATCAGAGATCTAGTTTGAATAAGATCAAACAGGTGGGATGTTCTTCTGAGAACGATCTCAAAAATAATAGTGCTATTGTCCAATAACCTAGGTTGACCTAACTATGAAACAGCATTTACTGTAAATGGCGCTCGAGGGGACACATGTTACCTCCTTAAAGGGGTGGACTATGAAACACCGAAATTGCGATGTTTAAAGGCGAATATGCTTTGCTATATGCGACACTACGTTTGTTTTCCCACATTATAATTTGTAAAAACTATTTTACCGAAAATATATTTTAGATTAAAAAAAGAAAGGAAAGCGATAAAAGTTTAGAAATATTTTGATGTGGGGAAGAAGGGGGAGGAAAAGGATGGGGGGGGGCAGCCTTTTAAAGCTATACTGCTGTGATACATGCTTTGAAAAAAACGACAGTTGAAAAGTGCCACCTCCATTCAAAAAATTTCCGCCGCCGCAGAAGAAAGGGGTCTTAGCATTGTTCAGGAGGATTTTTATTATTTTCTCACATGCATAAAATCAATCAAACTAGGCAGCTATGTATATATTCAAGGGCGGATCAAGGGGTCGAACCCCCCACCCTTTACCTCCATCACCCCACCCACCCCATTATATCCAGTAGTAAATTTATATCCTTTCTATTTCTTTTTATCTGTGATGATTGATATTTATATAATATTAATTGAAGTTATCGACTTCTTATAATTTGTTTTACAGTGGCGAAAAAACAATATTGGAGACTTCGTCTCTTAGACCCCTGGACCTATATGCGAACTTCTTTTACATCAATAATTTTAAAAAGAAATTTTTCATGAAAGCAGAATTTTTTACATTTTTGCAAGATGATTTTTAACAAGAGTCAATGGGGGACCTCATCCCTGCGGCGAGCCCCTTCTAAAGATTGATACATTATCTCTTTAAATTTGGTGAAAATACATTTCAAATTTAAAAATGGAAAACAGGAATATGCGTATAGTGGGACTTCGCCTTGTGGACTTATGACGAAATTGAAGAGTTGTCAGGACCAGGTCTGATCAAGTCAGGATCAGTTATGAACCTTTCTTTATGACAAATGCATGTTTGATGGTTTTGAGTGACCCGAAGGATTAATTTAAAACCATTGAATTGACCGGGGCTGCAATGTAGGAAGTTTCTTGTCCCGTTGCCCTCTGTGTGGTGAAGGCAACTTGAGGGTACTCCATCATGTCCATGTTCGTACCTTTGACTCTAACTTCGCTTCTAAAACCGTGCAATAAGCTTTACATGGTCACCAAGATATCTAACTTTCAGAAAGGAACATTTTAGAAATTCAAGGTACTTTTTACGTGTTTTCAGAAACTGGTTAAGGATAATGATCCACTTTGTTTTGCAGAGATTTAATGACCCTAAAGGCTCTTGGATGGACTAGTTTAAAATGATAACATTGCAGCCATTCAGTCGAATATTTGCTATTGGTACAGGTGAAGTCAAAACTGAAAAGGAGCCTGATTAGACAGTTAGAAGCAATTCCCTATGCATCGTCTTTGATCTTCTTGTTTGTGAAAACGTTTTCATGTAAGTGGAATGGTTCATGATTTTTAGCGTCCAAAAATACCTTTCAAATATGTTTCAAAATTAATGAGCATATTTCAAGCTATACATAAAATTTCTAAAGTCTTTGAAAACTTTTCGCGCTGAGTGCTAATAACTTTAGCTTTCAATGTTCTAAAATAAGTGATTTAATAAATTAATAGAAGATTAATTCAAATTCTTGTGCATTTCATAAGTATTTTTTCTAAACGTCTTGAAGTATCATTTTTAATGTTGTTTTACAGGTCCAAGTGCAAGTGGTATAAATCTCATTCCCTTTCCTTATTCTTTTACTTTCTAACAGGTCTAATTCCAAATTTGTAAGTTTTCACGCCCATACACGGATCCAGAATTGTTATTTTTGAGAAAATTTTGAAAAATGTTTTTGACCCAAATTCTAATCGAAAATGCAAAGAAGTTTTAAATAACCCTTCTACATGTAAAATATGTCTAATTTTAGTACATGTAAATTCAACCAATTTATACCAGTTCATAATTTTAAAAGATTGGAAGCAAGGAAAGAAATATAAATAATTCTATCCCAATTCTTTGCTGTTTTCCCGTTCGTAATATACTAGCAAAAAGTTTGCCAATTTCGAAAAACCATCACACATACGCCTATGCATCTGTTATTCCCAAATATTCGTATGCGTTTTACTGTACTTTTTTGGCTTCAAAACCATTGGATGTGCCAGAAAAGTAGTAAAATATAAAATGTCCACCTAATTTTTCAAATGTGTGAAACCCCCCCCCCCTCTATTTTCCTTCAAGGAACATCAACAACAACGAAAAAGGGGGTTCGGGTAAGGGTTGGCCTGACCACAGTTGAATGAAACTTTTATCCCTGGGCCCTACTTCCAGAAAACGGTTATTTACTTTCCAGAAGCTGAGCCTATCCAGCAAATTGGGGACGTGCGTTTCCGCCATAAAAATAAATAAAAGTAAATGAAAAATGAAAGTATTTACAAAAAATACTGACTTTTAATTCTTTCTGCTCCCAGATACGTTGCGCGATCCATACCTGTAATGGGTGATTTAAATATAAGTTACAAGAAGAGATTGGAAAATATTATTATAAATTTTATTCTACACAATTCTTAAAATAAGTTTTGAGGAAAAAATGTTACCAGTCATTCAATAACTTCTTGTATAGATATTGAAGTTAAATGACTAGACCGAAAGTAAGGGCGCCCCTAAAAATTCAGTCAAGTGGTACTTTAACTTGATTTGTATACCAATCTGTTTCTTTTATTATTAAAATGAAACTTCATGGAAACATTCATATTTAAGTCCTTAACTGCTTAATCAACATCCTCTTACATGAATTAACAAATAGACACAAATTCAAGACAAAATATACCCGCTTGATGACAAAATAATAAAGCATTTTTGACGTTATCATTCTGATTTAAGCATTATAAAGTTATTATCCTGACTTAAACATGAATTGAAGTTATATATATATATAAATATATATATATATATATATATATATATATATATATATATATATATATATATATATATATATATATATATATATATATATATATATATATATATATATATATATATATATATATATATATATATATATATATATATATATATATATATATATATATATATATATATATATATATATATATATATATATATATATATATATATATATATATATATATATATATATATTAAACAGGACAAACTTAAATCTGATAATCAAGATAATTACAAGTTTTCAAATCATACTGTCTTAATTTAAAAAAAAATATCTTTCCGCCATAAAAACCAAGCATTTATGGCGGAAATGCAGTTTTTATGGGGGGAAAAGTGGCAGAAACACATCATGGCGGAAACGCGCTACGTTCCCAGTAAATGATGGTTGAAAGAAAATTAACTTGGGAAGCCTGAACAAAATGATAATATATATTATTCATGATGATTAAAGTGCCATATCAATAATGTCATATAGGGTATTATAAGAGGCGCATCTTTAAATGTCCAGTTCATTTGCTTTCATATTTCCACTTGTGTTTTTCTCATGTTAAAGTTTCTATATCAGTGAATCATTTTTTTAAAAGGTGGACAGCGGTGCCACGGTTGCCAGGGTATAACTTAAAGTGGATTAATAAGAGGGGTAATAAGAAATGGATCAAAAGTTGCATAGGGAGATACATTTGAATTGGGTATAACATTTTCCATTAACGAATCACGTTAATTTCCTCCCCTGTTAGTTTCCGCCCCTAAAAATCAGTATTTTCCGGCCCTCAAAACGGTGTTTTTCGTCCCCGGCTGGTTTACGTTTTCTTAAATTAGTAATATGTATATAAGCAAATTGGAATCGTGGCTTATAGGATAAGTGAGGTCAATGCAAGTTTTTTTGTTGATTATTATCGATGTTAGAGGATAACAGGGTGAGGTAAACAATTCTTAGTAAATAATAAACTGGTTGTTAGGTAAGCAAGTCTTGGTGAAAAGAACTGTTGGGACCCATATTTGTTAAGCTGTAATTGTTAAGCTGTAATGTAACTGTACTGTTTACATGATGACACTTTTTCATTTATCAAGCAAACTTTAAGCAATAATATAGACTAAATCATAAAATAAAGTCTGGAGGACCAGTTTATTAGAAAAGTGGGGGCCCTATAAATTACAAAAATTGTGGGGGAGGTAACACCAAAAATGGGTTGATGGTTGTGTTAAATTCCTAAATTTTCTTAAGACCATGTCAGTTGGCGAAGGTAAGAAGACTTTCAGCATTCTACAAAACATCGGAGGAGGGGTCCATGGGAGGGTGAGGGTCCTGAGGGCCCGGTATTCATCAGATACTTAGCACTTAAAAAATGCGTTGCAAAACTTGCGTGTCAGTGTTTAGCTTAATGTTAGGCCATGCCACAGGCTGTAGATTGTATTTACATACACTTTGTCAGTTTGTATACATCGCACATCCAGGCTATCTAATCTCTTTACCGTGGCTGTATTCGGTACTCGACCTTTGTCGAATTCAACCAGGCCTAAATGCTGTACGTAATGTATTTGATATCTTTTATCATATTCAACTGGCTTCTTTCCATTAAAATATTTTTGTAAAGACAACAATAAAAAGATAAACAACGTCAAAAACATTTGACAAGCCGTCTAAAAATAAAACGTAACTTGAGTTACACTAACGTTAGGCCTAACGTTAACTAAAGTTACTTGCATTTGCCACAGTCTGTGTAGGTAGGCTACATACGGAACTCATACTAGGCCTAGGCCTATTAATAGTGTTAAACCTAGGCTAGGCTTCAACTCCAGTATAATGCTAAATGTTAATTGTTATATTTATTAGCTTACAAATATATTACAAATAATTTATGTACGATGACCAGCTGTATAAAAGGGGAAAGAAGGGGTTAACGTTGCTAACCCTACTGTAAGTTTCTCTGTGCATTTTGCATAAAATGGACAAAGCGTTTTGACAGTTAACATAGCAATTTAACATAACAAGATGACGGACTAAGAAGGGTGAATCACCCCATAAAAAGCCCAAAGTAACACCACCACAAAAAAAAAAATCAAAGTTGCCCAGAGTTACCTAGTAAAAACTTATCAATGTTGACTTTAAAATTGTGAATAGAATTGGAGCTAACTACCCTAACTATCAGGAAAACCATTCCACTCAATAACAACTCACTGCGAAAAGCTAAAATACCGAATATCTATCCGTGATAACGCTGGTCAACTTCAAACTGTTACCACGTGTCACATGAGGATTAGCTAAAACATGCAAGAAATTACAGGAAGTCAAAGCATCACTAACAAATAGGAATTTAAAAACCTGAATCATATTGACATGCTCTCTTCTCAACTCAAGCATGGTCAAACCAAGAATTTGCAACCTAGATTCATAAGAGAGATTCCCTACTTCGAGAATAAGTCTAGCCACTCTTCGCTGAACCTGTTCGAAAGTGAACTTATCCTTCTGATAAAAGGGACTAGTTAAGCCTACAGTATGTGGACCAGTTGAGCGAAAGGACCAGTCCAAGGAAAACGTTGACAACAGTTCCGTGTTCATAGAAAAATGACCAATACCACCGAAAATTTGTAATATCTATTGCTTTCCATCTATAACAAGCATCGATATTGTTTTTATTGAACTCTTTAAGAAATTGTAATGCTATTTGTGAGGGTGATTTTTCTAGCCAAACTGCCATGTCTGTTTACTCATAACTACTCAGAAACTTGGAAATTATCAAATATGTGTTCTTTGCTAATAGTTTTTCTTTATAACAGGAAGAACTGCAAATATTTTTTCTGTATACCAGTGTAATTTTGATATTGTGTCAAAATTTTATTGTAAGTCTTAAAGTTATAGTCATGGTTCCACTAAAAATTTTACTTCCAAAATGTGTAAAATGTTATGTTATGTTGTGCTCACAGAGAATGATGGAATTTCTTGTTACATACACAATTATTCTAGTCCTACCTTAAGGCATTAAGGGCAAATTAACTTACTTGGTAAATATATGTTCAGCCCTACCTAAGAAGCCTCCAAGGTATGCACAAATATTAGTGATTAAATTAATTTTGGCACTCTTTTTCAAAATTGATCAAATTGAAAGAAAATAACATAAAATGCTTTGAATAAACAAAATTTGTACATGTAATTTTAAATTGTTCTGCAATCCTAAAAACTAAAAATATCTGACACTTAAGGAATGATGAAATAAAAACACATTTTTCCTTGGAACTGGTCCACATACTGTGCTGAATTGCTGAAAACATTTTTTTTGTTTATTTAATTTCATCAAATAGTTTTGTGAAAAAAACAAAAAACTGAAAATAAATAAAACATCAAGAAATGTTCAGAATATATAAATGTACTTTACAAGTATTATCTTAGTTTTTTCCTCAAGTAATCTAAAAACATTTAACCTCTGCTGAAATGTTACATGGCAGTGTTTTGAACTTTGACCGTACTTTGGAGAGCTCATCAGACAATTTTTACGGAAGAAAAAGTAGGCCAAAATACTTCAATAAAAGTGACTAAAATCACCTTAAAAACAGTTTTTAAAGACATGGATGTGCTTCAAACATCGATTCCAAACATTGTGGGCAAAAGAAAAGAAGGTAAAATGGTTTCATTTTCATGAAGATCTTAAAACTGAGATTTTCCTATACTTTTAAAACAAAACAGGAGGGTATAGGATTTTGCAGTACTGTGGGGAGTGACCTTATAGTCCACCGGTTTGGATGATGTGGTGTGGCCCAGGAAGCTGCTGTCACCCTGGGGACCTGCAGATGAAAACATAAGAGGCATGGGGGCATGTTGGTAAATCTAAGCTACGTGTAACCTAGTTGGATATTCCTGCACTAGTGGTAGTTGGTTGATAGGATATACCAACATGACCACAGCAACAATTTAAGTAAGTTAGGAACATTCCAAGTAGGTTAGGAATGTGTTGCTGGTTGGTCGATTGATCGAATAAGTAAATGAGCAGACAAGACTACCCACGTGGTTGGCAGGGCAGGTGATACTCATGTGCTGGGCAGAAGATACCCAGTGAATATTTATGTGCATAATATTCATTGAATTTACTGTAGGCACTAATGCCGTAGCCAAAGCACAGGACCTAATGAATGCAATAAGTAATGTATACCAAGCAGGTGTGTTAGCTTGGGCACCCACATTGTAATGATAGATAAAGTATGGTACATACAATTGATGTACATACTGCGTATAATATAACTTGCAAAGGTATTAGAATCACAAGGCAAAAGTGCTTGGTATCATAAACATATGATAACCATAAGTACTGTACATAGTAAAGGTACTCAGAGAATATAAAGGTATTTAGATAAAGTATAGCAACTTAGCTGGCAAACTGGTTAGCTCCATAGACCACATGGTACCTCTCTTCTGCTGCAGCCAGAAATGAGAGGATAATGTACATGTGACCAGGACAAACTGAATAAACAACAAAGACCTAAGAACCAATCAAAACATTCCACAACACACAAAACTGAACTGAACCTGGAACACAAAGGGAATGTATAACAATAGCTACACACAACCTGAGACAATGCAACTGAGGGAAGTACCAAACCGCTGCAGTACCCTTGGACGGCCAGCCTTTACGGCAGCCGTATTAACACGGCTGGCATCAGTCCGACGGTACTACGGAAAATACTAAGTTAGCCCTATCATTAACACTAGTTATATTAGTCACATCCCGGTGGGTCTGCAACCAGTGAGTTCACAACTGGTTATCAAAGGCCATGGCCATCTTGAAATAATGTCCAGCACTGGATGATTTTGGGACGTTAAACCTTGCTATGCTATGCTACATACCCTCTGTACAAGTGCGTTTACTATGGGACATTTGTTATATGTACAGTGGGCTGTTGAAGTTAGCGATGCTAGCTACGGAAACAAATATTTTCTTATATTACCTTCTTAAGTTACGGACATTGACAGAGGCTCTAAATCTTACTCACCTAACCGGGTGCGAACATTGTACACAATTTTCACGAATTCTAGTGTCGAATCTCTGTAAAATATCTGAAAAATCCTAGTGATATTTTTCTCTGCCAATGAACCATTTGCGATGCAAAGTTATATGGCCTAGCTTTTTCCATATACAGTATTTGGAACCTTTTAGGCCATGAAAATGAAAGTTTTAGATTTGTGTCCACCACCCACATGCACCAAATCCTCCCGCTGAAGAAGTTCATTATTTAAAAAAAAATTATATTATGGAAAAAAAGGTTCTCTATCACAAAAATTCAAGTTCCAAATCATCAAACAGCTGTAACAGCTTACTATGCTATCCTTCTGTGTTCCGTATCTATGTAAGGTATTTCAATTATGAGGTTAAGTAAGATTATTAATACAAAAATAAAAATAACCTTTTTTTTTTTTGGGGAATAATATTTTTTTCTCATGAGGAGCAGGGCGGACCGTCAGTGGGGCAGGGCGGGCCACGGAGGGGCAGGGCGGGCCACGGAGGGGCAGGGCGGGCTGCCCTGTAAAACAGCAAAGCTAGGAGTCTGAGACCTACTAATCTTAATTAAAGAACAATGCATATTTATGTATGGTAATAGTGTCAATGGAGCGTGACTCCACTGCTGGCAGCCAGGTATATACCTCGAAGTAAACCTGTATTCTATAGTTGTAACCCACTATTAAACTGTAACTTGTAACTTATTAATACTTACTATAGGCAAAGTACAGTTACTATGCCTTCATTAATTTCACTCTACAAAGTTTGCTGATTTTAAGGCATAGGCAATATGTCCATAAGGCAGCCACTTTGCATTAATTAATACCAATGCCCTTCATAAACACTCACATATGTACAGGTAGCAACCATTTTGCATAAATTGATACCAATACCCTTCAAAAACAAACACTCACTGTATGGACAGGTAGCAACCACTTTGCCTAAATTAATACTAATGCCCTCCATTAACACTCACATATGGACAGGTAGCAACCACTTTGAATAAATTGATACCAATGCCCTTCATAAACACTCACATATGGACAGGTAGCAACCCACTGCATAAATTGAAACCATTGCCCTTCATAAACATTCACCTATGGACAGGTACTGTAGCAACCACTTTGCATAGATTGGTACCAATGCCCTTCATAAACACTCACATATGGACAGGTAGGAACCACTTTGCATAAATTGATACCAATGCCCTTCATAAACACTCACATATGGGCAGGTACTGTAGCAACCACTTTGCATAAATTGATACCAATGCCCTTCATAAACACTCACATAAAGAACAATGCATATTTATGTATGGTAATAGTGTCAATCGAGCGTGACTCCACTGCTGGCAGCCAGGTATATACTTCGAAGTGAACCTGTATTCTATAGTTGTAACCCACTATTAAACTGTAACTTGTAACTTATTAATACTTACTGTAGGCAAAGTACAGTTACTATGCCTTCATTAATTTCACTCCACAAAGTTTGCTGATTTTAAGGCATAGGCAATATGTCCATAAGGCAACCACTTTGCATAAATTGATACCAATGCCCTTCATAAACACTCACATATGTACAGGTAGCAACCACTTAGCCTAAATTGATACCAATGCCCTTTATAAACACTCACATATGGACAGGTAGCAACCACTTTGCATAAATTGATACCTATGCCCTTTAAAAACAAACACTCACTGTATGGACAGGTAGCAACCACTTTGCCTAAATTGATACTAATGCCCTTCATTAACACTTATATATGGAGAGGTAGCAACCACTGCATAAATTGAAACCATTGCCCTTCATAAACATTCACCTATGGACAGGTACTGTAGCAACCACTTTGCATAAATTGGTACCAATGCCCTTCATAAACACTCACATATGGACAGGTAGCAACCACTTTGCATAAATTGATACCAATGCCCTTCATAAACACTCACATATTGACAGGTAGCAACCACTTTGCATAAATTGATACCAATGCCCTTCATAAACACTCACATTTGGACAGGTAGCAACCACTTTGCATAAATTGATGTAAATGCCCATCATAAACACTCACCACAAACACTTTCTTAAAAAATCGATTAAAAAATGTGAAAAATCTGGCTTAATTTAAAGTCTCCAAATGTATGCTCATTACATATCGTTTCTTTCGTGAGGTAAGGATATGACAGTACAACACTAACGTTATGTGAAAGTTACAATGTACCATACAGTAATACTTACAGCATAATGTAACAAGTGGAGTTCACCAATCATAAAGAAATAATGGATTGGAACCCAAGTAGATATTTCCTCTTTATTTAATCTACGAAAAAATGTCCTAAAATAGTTAAAATATTGCTAATTAAGGGATATTCTGATGTCTGATTCAATGAAACTGATGTTTTGAAGTAGCCTAGGTCAATGTAACACAGTACCACTGTGGAAGTTATGCAATGTAGGCCTCGTTGTGTCCTTATTCTTACGTCAGACGCCTTTTTTGTAATAGTTCAGCTATTTCTTGGGGCTTAATTTTCACTTTCTCAAGAATATCTCAGAAACCATTGGAAAGTTTTGATAAATATATGTTAATGAAATGTTCAGAGATTAAAAGGAACATATTTTTGGCAAAATGATGATGTCACTGGTGAGCATGATGATGTCACTGGTGAGCATGATGATGTCACTGGTGAGCATGATGATGTCACTGGTGAGCATGATGATGTCACTGGTGAGCATGATGATGTCACTGGTGAGCATGATGATGTCACTGGTGAGCATGATGATGTCACTGGTGAGCATGATGGTCATGATAATTAATGCAGGGGGAGAAAAGGACTAAACCTGAAACATTTTGTCATTAATACAATGTTGGCATCAAAAGTTTCATAATAATCATGGGAACAGGATCTACATGTATGTAGAATTCATTTTGTAAGGTATGACCTACTTCTACTATTAGATTCTTGTACAGTAGATCTAATATTATTGTTTCGTGCTATGCTCACTTTTTTTTTGTGGTGATTCCAAAAAAGGCAGTGGAATGCAAAAAGTCTACAATGACACAATGTCTATAATGACACAGTTTGAATTTTGCCATTTGTTATTTTGTTTCGAAAACAAAAGCATGATACAAGAAGACTTTGTACTTTGGATCTCAAAAACTACATGTAGACTAGTTTTCATATTCCTGTATTTTATGTCATACTGTATGCCTCTATATGTATATGTCAAAATAGGAAGTAGAAAATGGGAGCATTCACACACAGTTTGTTATCATATTCATTAGCAGCTGTCATTGGATGAAAAACAACCGGTGTTACTTGCTTCAGTTACTCATCAATTGGTAATTTGGGCTATCACATAAAATGGACCTTAAAAATTGATAAGAGAAAGAAAGAGGAATGAGAAGACAATTAATAATAATACTGTATTTAGTGTTTTTAGCCATAAGTATTGTATTCACTTGGTTGTTGCCACGTCACATCTGGGAGATGACGTCATTTGCTGGAGTGAAAACAATCCTTTGCGCGATACACGTGACAAGTCCGTATGCATTTACTGTGTGCGGTACGTATGGCCTGTAAACAAACAGCTGATCGCTTTGTTTTCACTCCAATGCGGGGTAAATGTGCACAATTGCTATGCGTTCTGATGACCTCAGGTCACATTTCCGACCAAGTGAATATTGAGAATGAGAGGATATGTCCTTTCTTCCACAGATCATGGACCAACAATTTTGAGATTAGATTCATGCATGGACACAATAGGCCCTACACAATACATTATTGTGACAAGGTGCTGTACAAATGATGGCAATTGCAGTAGCACAAGCAGTACAGTTAGCTCATTGATGCAATCCTGCTTTCATTGTTTCTCTTCATTCATTCATTATATTAGTTTTAATGTCCATGTGTAGACATCATAAAATCAGTATGGGTGGAAACTTTCTTTTCACCATAAAGTACTAAAGTTATTGCAATGTATAATCATCTTACAGCTTATGCTTTTTTCACATTCATTTCAATTTTCAACAGATTGTGGTCTTTTGGAGATGAGATTATTCACACCCCTTTCTAAATGGTCATAAATGGATGTTATATGAAGCTTATATTCGGTTGTTACCAAAGGAACTTTCCAATGAATTTTTCAAATATGAGGTGATCAATAACCAGATGATTTACAAGGAATATTATGGAATAATTCCAGTTCAGTTTGACGGAAGTGGTTTAAATTGATTCATCATGGGAGATTCAGACACGGACAGTGAGAAAGATTTGGATTTTAGAAAACAGTCCCCAAATGGCTCTGTTGGTGCTCGTCCAAAAGAGATAGCACCTGATAGATTTGGATTTATTGGAGGCTCTCAGTATACAAACCCTGGGTAAGTATTTAGTAATTTCCTTTACAATATCAACAAGTCAATATTTTGTATTTTATTGCAAGAAAACCAAGTACCATTTCCAGTGTCCACATGCGTAATAGACCTTTTACAAACCATTCTGAATCAAACATGATTACTTCAGTACTTCCACTAATTAACTGCTGAGGGAATTTTCCTTATTGAACCTGACTGGTTGTTACCCAACCACCAGTCAGCAGCAGTTCCTGAAGAAAAGTTTTAAACAATGCACACAAATTGCCGTCGTGTTCAAAGCACATACAGTATGATTAGCGTTTGAGGCATTTTTTCATATGCTTGATTCCATACCCAGGCCGTGTGTGAATTGTGCAAGATGGCCATGAATCCCCTGGTCTTTGAATGGTCTATAAGTTTCCCAAAGAATTTCAGCCATGTGACATTATTTAAATTAGTTTTTTTCTTCGGAAATTGCTGGTTCAGATTTGAAAAGGTCAAGCAGATTCATAAAGAGAACACTTGTACTTTTTGAACTTGGGAGTTAGCCCATTTCTCCATTGTTGGTGTACTGTACATGTATAGCACTTCCCAAGTTATCTAATTATTTTTTATTTCACTAAGTACAGTATTAGTGATTGTCATTTCATTGCATATGGTTTGTCTTGTTTCTTACCATCCAGGAAACAACCATTTTGTCATTTATAGTTATATGTTATTGTAGCACTAGCCTTCTGAGGAAAAAATGCCAGCATACTGTACTCTTCATACAGTACAGTACATAAATACCTGTACAGCAAGTGCTTGTCATAGTCTTTATTATGGAGACAACCAGGTCTAGTACAGGATGTTGTGAGTTATCTTGAGCAGAGCTGCTGTATCCCCTTCTGTATGTGATCAGGAGTTTGCATTGATTGTAATCTTCAAGATACAGTAAATCTATTGCAGTGCATTTGTCATTCATTTAAATAACAAATCAGCTGGTGTAATACTGCTGTAATGGCACATATTTTGGGAAAAGGGAAATATTGGTACAGTATTTAAAGGCTAAGTTGATTCCATGTGTTATAAGTTCATCATAACTTGGTAATTTCCATTTGAATTGCATTATTAAATCAGTCTACTGTACCATGAATTATGCCACTGGGGCCAGACCACAAATTGATTCCCTGCAGATCCCTGGGGTCCCTCAACTAGTAATTTTATGAGAGTTGAGTTAGTCATTATAGAGCCACATACATACTGTACATTGGAATTTTCATTAAGAGTTATATCCAAATTCCAAGTCATATTTTGTGCAAAACAGTTTCAGATCCAATTGTGGGAAACTGAAGCTTTGTTTTGTACATTATACAGTGTGTGCAGAGGGTTGCTCATTGTTTACTGTAGTTCATTTTCCATTTATGGATACTGCAGATATAGTGGTATTGTATTATTGATGTGAAATTGATTTTCAGAAACGTGAACTGTGTGCACTGTTAATTGAGTATCTTGTGTCTCCCAGTCTCGTGTGATTAATTTTCTTGCTGTAATTGTACTGCTAAACTAGTGTAGTTTCACTGGCATATTTACCGAGATAATAAAAGTAGGAATTTGATACAATTAACTGATCTACCAGTGTGATTATGAGCAAGTGATATATAACCTTGGTATGAGTATCTGGATACTAATATCATATATGGCAAATCAAATGTGGCTCCTGTGTGCTTTGCAGTTGTTGAACAAGAGCTTGTGCTTGTATGAGTTTTGAATTATAAACTATCATGCATGTACTGTATGTAGGATGCACACTGGAAGGTACTGGGATGCTTATTTGCTGATCCCGTTGTATAAATCATGCTTTACACAGACGAACAAGGTTTTACAACCAAACGAATTGTTGTAGTGTTTATGCAGAATGTGAGGGGAAAAGTTATTGATCAAGCTTTATCCATAATTTGCTTCATGGCATTTACCAGCCTTTTCATACCAAACATCTTCTTTAAGGTTTCTTTCCTAAACAGACACAGCAAGTCAAAGAACATACTATGAATTGTACAAAGAATGAACTAATCAGTGCCATAATTTGATGTTATAGACTAGTTAAAAACACTTATACTACTTCCTACTTGTACAAGCGTCCTGTGTAAACTCAGTATGCATAGTTTATGTGCAAAAATGTTAGCTAACAACATTAAAGGACCAGGGAGTTGACTTTTTGGACTCGGTACATACAGGCTGTACATGATATTTGTACCAAGATCTGAGTGTAGTTGTATTGAATTTTGGTGGATTTACATGTAGACATCAGTGGTTTGACGGACAAAGCATGATGCAAAATTATCAAGTATAGTTTCACCTTTTCACAAACAGCCAAAAATCTGTAAATTAATCAAATCAAATTTTAATGGGAAGTATGGTTGTTACTTGATTACAAAACACTGTAGAGTAAGTAAGGTTGTCTCATGGAGCTTTCTCAGTCAATAGCTCCATGGTTGTCTCTACCTGTTCATAAACATATAATTTGAAAAATATAGTTTTGATTGTTACAGTATACTACAGTATTGCAGCTTGTCCATGGTCTGTTGACTAAATATAGAAAAATAATTGAATTCTATGAATGAAATTCCTTTTAGACAGAAGATTTTTGTGTGAAATCAAACACTACAGTGCATTTATTTTTTGTGAATTGTGCAAATAGCTGTAAATAATTAATTATAATAATCACCATTCTTTATGATTCTGAATAATCATTACCTCTGCCAACAAAGTTGGACAGAGGTTATGTTTTTGCCTCTGTAAATTTGTTTGTTTGTTTGTTTGTAATCAAGATATCTGAAGAACTGTTGATTGGATTCTGATCAAAATTGGTGTGTGGTTTTGTTACTGCCTAAGGACGAAGTGTGAACAATTTGGGATATATTGGAGTAGGGGAAGGGTGTAAATGGAGGGGTGGGGGAGTTTTGTCTGTCATCAAGATATCTCCAGAACGGATAATTGGATTTGGAATAAATATGGTGTGTTGTTTTTTTACTACTTCAGGAAGATGTGATTAACATTTGAGACATATTGGAACAGGGGAAGGGTGAAAATGGGGGGTGGGGACATCTTTTTGCCTCTCTTTGTTTGTCTGTCATCAGGATATCTCAAGATCTGATGATTGGATTTTGATTAAATTTGGTGTGTGCTTTTGTTACTGCTTATGGAAGAAGTGAATAAAATTTGAGACATATTGGAACAGGGGAAGGGTGCAAATGAGGGATGGGGACATACCAAAAACATTAACAGATCGGACTATTACTACCATAAAATTATTAAGAAAAAGTTCACACCTAATCCATGTATAATGTTGATTGTTGAATCATCAAATTTGGGTTAAAAATCCCAAATAAACTAGAAAATACTTTTGTTTATCGTTATACAAACTTTAATGAGGTTTTAGTGAACTTTGACCAATTGTAAACGATTATACACTATTTAGATCTCGAACGCGCCTACAGTACTTCTTTACAGTATAGTAACGTGACTTGCAGATCGTGATCACTTCACAGATACACGATCAACACAATACAGGAGGAAAGTAGAATTCTAGCTAATAATATCGTTGACAATTGACAGCCTGCATTCAAAACAACATCAAAACTTTCATGTACACTGTACAGTGTACGTACATCATGCATAGGGCCTATGTACTAGCCTATATGTGTTTATGTACAGCACTACGGGCATGTTGAATCCTTCGGCTGTTAGTCTCGTAGTTGTGTCATTTTTCTTTTATTTATGAGTAATTTAAAATCATTGTTGGTGAAATAAATCTTTGCATCGCATCAGAGAGGTAAGATGTTCATGATTTTCATTTATGTTAATAAAAAACTCTGGCGTAGAATTCCATATGCTATATCTAAATCTTACGAAGCAGGTACAACCTGCGTCGTAAGAAATCTAAATTATGGCCTAATAAACTACAAATTTGTCATTAACGCGATCTCTGATTGTCATGACCTGTGCATTAAATACCCGTAAAGCACGGCCTTGAGTATTTGGTTAGTCCATTTTTACAACAGATGCATTTCTACAATGCATTTTTACAACAAAGCGAAAAAATGTATGTAAACTTTTCTCGTTTTCATTCCTTTTCATGCATTTTGAACAAACACAGAAATTTTATAAAAAGATTAATATTGCGTTTATATGCTTATTTAATGCACGGTTGAAAGGACTTTGCACTTGTGAATGACCCTCCTAATGTTGGGTCATTCGCAAGTGCAAAGCATTTGCCCAGTGCATTAAATATGCATATTAACACTCTGCCTCAACAATAATCTTTGATTAATGTATTCTAAAGAAAATTTATTCAATTTTGTTACTGTTTGAATTATTTTTCTACATAGATCGATCCATGGATGCAACACCACTTTGTATTAGTGCGTAGTTTTAAAGAATTTTTCATTCCAAATCTCACTAAAAATGACAAGAACAGGAGGTGAACTTTAAAAGTTGATGGCGGACCTGCTCTTTTGAAAATAGAAGACAGACTGGGCTGGAGGCGCCCTTTTGAAGCTTATATGAAATTATTGTAGGTCATTCTTGAAGCTTAAAAACAAATAGAAATCCACTCACTAACAAATATTACATAATACAGTACATAGAATTTGTTACATACATTTAGTATTTATTTGAGACAATCAAAGCATATCATTTTACCAGGGTCCCCGCAGTGAGGACCGTGGTGGGAGAGTGCATACCCCAAATAATTTTGTAAGCAGCAATTTTCAAAAAGCGCTTTTTACTCATTGGCCCGATTTGAATTGTCAACGTTGGTCCTGGCTCTCCAATCTCAAACCTATAGGTGGGATTTGCCCGCTGAAAGTGGGGAAAATCAAATGTGTGTGTTGGGGGAGGGGGAATTATAAAATCATGCTAAAATACAACACATCACCATACAAAAGTATCCATTTGGACAAAAAGTGAGGTGGGAAAGTGCCCCCTTGCTCCCTTTAAAGCCCGCCTATAAGTAGGAATAATGGGGCCAGGAGGCAAGATTCCTTCACTTTGTTGAAAACTGACCAAAGTGCCCCTTTTTAAAATGAAAAATGCTCCACAATGACTGTCCAAGAAGCGCCCAAACTTTTAATTACCCATCATACAAATATGGAATGGAACAGGATTGATATCTTCTAAAAGTGCTTACACGGGTACCCAAAATATCTGGGTACTCGACCGATTGTGTTGGCGCAAAACTGAACTCTCTAAACTTCGCTGTAAAAAAAAAAAAAAATACAAAACAAGCAGTGTGTGTAGTATGCTGGAGATTTTTTTTATTGCAGTTGTACATTACCAAACTGTTTTGAAAGCATGTCTGCTATTTGCTGAAAAAAATTGTACCACCTATTATGAACCAATCACATGTTGTGGTCAAATGAAATTGTTACATGTTACTAAGCGTGCACGTAACAGAATCGTGAAATCAGTCAGTAATTCCCAGCATTGCGTTAATGAGGTGGAATCGTGTATTTAATACTCAAGAATACAAAGTGACCCGTATTGTGAAATTTGGAGGAAGTACGTACATTATTATTTAACGGTTTTTTATGAAGATGGGTAAATAAAAGAGACAAGAAACATTTGTATTCTGTTTCTTTATTCACAAAAACAAAGGTACGATTAAAAAACAAGAAATATTACAAGATTTTGCAAGGTACACTCTTAGATTTAAACATATATACTACTTCCGCGAAAAATATTGAAAATGTTTTGTTGGTACGTCGGATACCTGGCCGATAATGCAGGTCGGGTACTCGGTCCGATTTTTGGACCCGGTGCAAACACTACTTCCTGAAGTGTTTGATGATTTGCAAAATTTACAAAAGAGAAAGGGATATTAGAATCACCCGGACAATGTTTGACATCTAGATATACATGTATTGATGCTGTTGAAACACAAAGTACTCCTTCTTCTAGTAGGTATTACGTACTGGTGCGTGCGTGCGGTGCACCTCACAAAATATAGGTGAAACTTTAAAGGAAAAACAGTGGAAAAACATAAGTGGCTAAAAACGTCATAAGTACGTGTGCAGTTAAAGAAGGGAATTCCTAACGGTTGTGTAGTGGGGCTGCTGGGGAAGGAAGCAGCATCCACTGGCCGAGGCTGGACCGAAAGGTGTCTGTTGATGGAGAGAGCACAGCAACATCAGGGAGATTGTTCCATAAGTGAATAGTGGTGGGGAAGAAGGACCATAGGTAGAGGCGTCTATCCTGAAGTATGGAATTAACAAGCGTTAAGGGTGGCCACGTTCTGTAACACCACTTGGGTGAAGATGGGTTGTAGGGATGGCAGCCTCTTGGTGAACAATCTTGTACATCATGGTCAAACATAGGGCCTCACGTCTCTTCTCTAATGTTGGCAGTTTGAGCTAAGCCAACATGGCAGAGGGACTACTGAGCTGACAGTCGGAGCAGATGAAATGGGCTGCGCTGCCAGCATTGTACATATTTAAGTTTGTGCTTATTCGCTTTGGAAGCATCTTTAGAAGTGTCCCATACTGTGGCTGCGTACTCAAGGGTTGGCCTGACAAGGGAGATGTATGCCTGCTCTTGATGGGGGAGCAGTTGCTGATGTTTCTTTGCAGGAAACCTGACAGTTGAGTTGCTTTTTTTTTGGTAATGGTGTTTATATGATGATTCCTGGAGAGACTCTTGTTGATGTTTAGCCCAAGGTACTTTGAGTTCTCCACAGCCTTCAGAGGTTCGTTGTGGATGGTGTAGGTTTGGCGGGATGCAGATTTCTTTTTAGAAACATGCAGTACCTCACACTTAGTATGGTTGAATGACTTTAAACAGTCATCTTCCCACTTTTGGAGGGTATCAAAGTCTTGTTGTAGTTTGGCATGATCAGGCTATCATCAGCAAAGAGGCTGTAAAGCAGGCAGTCGTCAACAAAGAGGCTATCAAGCTGGCAATCACCAGCAAAGAGGCTGTAAAGCAGGCAATCGTCAGCAAAGAGGCTATAAAGCAGGCAATCGCCAGCAAAGAGGCTGTAAAGCAGGCAATTGTCAGCAAAGAGGCTGTAAAGCAGGCAATCATCAGCAAAGAGGCTGTAAAGCAGGCAATTGTCAGCAAAGAGGCTATAAAGCAGGCAATCGTCAGCAAAGAAGCTGTAAAGCAGGCAATCGTCAGCAAAGAGGCTGTAAAGCAGGCAATTGTCAGCAAAGAGGCTGTAAAGCAGGCAATCGTCAGCAAAGAGGCTATCAAGCTGGCAGTCATCAGCAAAGAGGCTATCAAGCTGGCAGTCATCAGCAAAGAGGCTATAAAGCAGGCAATCGTCAGCAAAGAGGCTGTAAAGCAGGCAATCGTCAGCAAAGAGGCTGTGAAGCAGGCAATCGTCAGCAAAGAGGCTATCAAGCTGGCAGTCATCAGCAAAGAGGCTATCAAGCTGGCAATCATCAGCAAAGAGGTTATCAAGCTGGCAATCGTCAGCAAAGGCTATCAAGGAGGCAATTGTCAGCAAAGAAGCTATCAAGCTGACAATCGTCAGAAAAGAGGCTATAAAGCAGGCAATCGCCAGCAAAGAGGCGAGCTTGAGATGAAACTGCTTCAGGCAAGTCGTTCATGTACAGTATATTAAGAACAAAGCTGGTTCTAGCACAGTGCCTTGGGGCACTGTACAGTACTGTACAGTATGTGGAATCAGGTTTGTTATATTGAAGCATCTGTACATATACTGTATGGGATTGTCTGTAAAGTATGGTACATGTATGTACAGCTGCACACACCAGAGACGGAGGTCCATGCTAAAGTACTGTACTTGGGGAGGGGACTGCCTTGCTGTGAGTTTCATACATGTACGATATGCAATGAGAGCCTTTTAACACTCTGCAGACATAGGATATTAATACACATGTGATCAATGTTGTATCAGTGTACTGTATGTCAATTTTGCACCTTTGAGAAACAGAAGGTCTTTGTTGGCGTTCTAACTTGAAACTTTAATCAGTCACTCCAGATGTCTTGTGAGTCCATGAGTTTTAAAGCATCTTTTGTTGTACTGCACATTTTTAGATCAGAAATTTAACTGGATTTGTAGGAATGAAAGAAAAGTGACACACTGTAGTTTTTTTATGTTAAGTATGTGATGATCGTGAGTGTCTTGTTTGTACTGCAGTACCTTAAACTGAAAGAATAATCATTATCAAATATTTTCCCTGTGTCAAAAGTAATGTGAAGTTGAACACCAGCTGTTGAGTAGAAAGCACAAATGAGCTGTGTATCATTATCAACCTCACATAAATAACGCAGCGGTGTTCCCTTTAATGAAAGAGCCATATACTCTTGCAGTTTGGAGATGATTGTATAATGAATTTTATGAAGGATATATAAACGTTTCTTTATTACCTCTACCAACGAAGTTGGACAGAGATTATGTTGTCGCCTCTGTTTGTCTGTTTGCCATCAAGATATTTTAAGAAGTGACGATTGGATTTGGATTAAATTTGGTATGTGGTTTGGGGGGAGGGGGCATTTGTGCTATAATTTTAGTTATGAATGTGACACATGTGGTAACACAATTTATTATTAGGTGTAACATAGAAACATGACACTTGTTATTAAAAGATGAAAACTGTTTTGCTCATTCTTGTGTATCCCTTTGAAAAAAGTACTGTACATTTCATTTGACTTGTACATGAACAGTAGTAATATACTTAAGAATTGATTGAAAGTTGACAACAATTTTGTTTCCTACTAAAAGTTTGACTGCTCATTTGTTTTGATATAAACTATTTGTAATTATCATAATCCTTTAAAATATTTGTTAGAGATAGGTTATTTAGTGAGCTTGATAGTTATTTTCTCCTGTTGCTTGAAATGGTACTAGACTAGACAAAAATCATGACTTGCTGTTTATTATTTCATTTCATTTCAGGAACTTTATTCCAGCAAATCAAAGTGACAAATGTATATATAGGATAAGATTTTCAAAAATATGTATTTTATAACTTGATTAATTTAGATATAAAGGAGTTGGTTGTACCTGATGAGTTTTTTGCACAAAAAAAAACTACTTAAAGCAAATAGTTACAATCCCCCCTTCACCCCCTTACCCCCCTCCACCCCACCCCTTCATACCCTTCAACCCCTCCCCTTTCACGAACACAAAACTACAGATGATAATCTACAGATGATGATTATTTACAGTATTATGCATATGTACAACTTTAGGAAATAAGCACTGGACAGTTGATTAGCAATTTGCAACAACAGGAAAAAGAAGGGTGTGTCACCATGTGTGTGTCACCATGTGTGTGGCTCACTGATGAGATAACTGCACCACTTATAGAAAAATACTATCATTATACAGTTGTGTAAAAAATAGTATGAAGACTAACAGTATGATCTGTTCAGTGTACAGTACTTTACATCAAGCCACAAATCACAGTTACCAGTGGCATAAATAACATTTTTTGGTGGGGTGCGAGGACAACAATTTTCATACAAATTGGTATTAAGTGTATCATTATATCAGCAAATTTTGTAATCTGTATTTAGGCACCCCCAACAGACACCTTTTTGTGTGGAAAAATAAAACCTTCTTTACCTGTCCGCCTTATTCCCTCTTTTCTCAGCCTTCTTTCCAAATTATGTCTTCATTACTTTGCGGTAGTTTGATATACTTGGTATGAGGCTCTGAGCCCCCACCCCTCGTTACAAGCAGGCACATTAGTAGACTTTTTGAATGGGGGATGAGGGAAGACGTTTTTTATTTTCCATGCAAATAGGTGTCTGCTAGGTGTGGCTGTGAGAGAATTTCACCTTCCTGGTTGCATGCTTTAGTCCAGGCTGGGAGCTAAAAATTATTGAAAATTACCCAGAAATTAGAAGAAAACTGCCAGAAAATAAAGGAAATTTCCCAACTTATTGTTGGGAAATTTCTTGGGAAAACTGCCACCTGAGAAAATTTATCCTTCCCAAACATATGTTTTGTTTCCCAGTTGGGAAGTCAAATTGGGAAATTAAACATTGATAGAAGATTTTGAAAAATTATTGGAAATTTTGATAAAGTTATTGGACATTTTGTTAAAATTTAGCAAAATTGCAGGAGATTGTTAGCAGCAACATCTAATGGAAACTAATTTGCCAGTGCCATTTTTCACTTATAACCAGGGAGGTCCGCCACATCAAGAGTTCTTTTAACATAACAATAATTTTAATTCAAATCACTGTCAAATAGCCAATTGCTTCTTCTGATCTATGTTCATAATTCACTAAGAACATAATATTTTCCAATAAGGAATTACATTTTCTGAAAACTCTAATTGAGGCTTGGTGGGGATTCCCCCCTCCCCTCCCTCCTTCTGCACTGCCGTTAGTTATGCCACTGTTACTTTAATAATCGTTATTACCAGTACCTTTCCAAGATGCTGTGGTTCATTTATTTTTGCATACTGTACAAAATGTTTGGTTTACAGTGGCAAGATAAATTGCAGAATGTTGCTGTTTTGTTGTTGACTTTATTTCAATGTTACTTACGGACAACAATAATAATAATAATAATACATTTATGTTGCGTCCTTTCTATACAAGCATATTCAAAAATGCTTTACAAAGAATAACATGACTACAATACATACTTACTTACTAAAATAAATCATAAACAAATGTGTTTTGATTGATTTCAGAAACACGTGAAGACAATTGATTTTTTTTATTTGAAGTGGGAGATCATTCCACCAAAGTGGGCCGAATGCCCTACCCCCCAGAGTAATACATAAAATATTGGGTACATTAAGCCAGACTGCGGATCTGTTTCTTAGATCCTAAGTGGTGTTTGATGAAATTATTAAGTTTTGAAGATATTTTGGGGCCATTTTATGGATACATTTAAAAACAAGAACAAGTATTTTATATCTTATACGCATTTCAACCGGTAACCAATGTTGTGAATATAACAAGGGAGTAATATGGCAATATTTGTTTGATTAGTTACAACACGTGCTGCAAAATTCTGTATTTTTTGGACATTTTGAATTAAACAATGTGGCATACCAGCCAAGAGAGAGTTGCAGTAGTCAATGTGTGAATGAACCAATGAATGAATTAGATGTGCTTAGGATGAGGTCCTCCCAAAGTACAGAAATGTACTGTACTTAGTAAGTGAATGTATTGGTCATACCATGGAAGTCCCTTCTACTTCCATGGTCATCCTGTATAATCATCCAATTGTACAGTACAGTACAGTACTATGTTGCATGTTAGTTAGAATTTGTATCAGAATATTTTGGTTTCCATTCCATCCAAGACCTCTTTATTTCCTGCATTGTACAGTCAGACTTACTCTCCTTGCTATGACAGGAAATCAGTATAGGTTTTTCATAAGGTTCATCAGTTCAGGTGCTGAGCAACAAAATACAAAGGATTCAGGAAGGATTTTTACATGGATAAGTTACAAAGTTTCATGTAATGGCTGTCTAAATTCTGTGTAATGTAACAACCTTTGCATTTTGCAATAGTTAAAAAGCCTGATCTAAATGTCAATACTTTGTAATGTTGCTTAGTTTATTGCATGTTATGTTCAAATTTGTCTTGACAATAATATGTACACAGAAAATATGGTTGTGAAACTCAATGCCTCTAAAGTGAATAAAATATTTTGCCTTTTTTACTGAAGCTTTCGTAATAAAGTTTCATGCATTGCTTAGAACTTCAGCATGAACTTTTGGACTTTCCTACAATGACTTGGAACATTATAATGACTGCAATCATGTATGTTTTTAATATACATATATCGTAAATATGCTTGTAGTACATGCTTGTATAAAGTACTGTACATGGTGTATTGTTATTTGTTCGCAAACAACAAAGTAATGTTGGGTGTGAGATCGTAAACACCTTTCTGGTACATTAGTAAGCCTAGTGATACTTCAGCCAGACTTTATTTGGTGACTACAGATCTGCAAAACATAGCACCTTGAACCAAGTTGATATACCTTAATTTGAATTATGACTTATTATTTTGACTTAATATTAAGTCCACAATCTGATACACATTTCTTAAGAAGGTTATGAAAAGGTGTGTGACATACAATGCTCATACTCAAAAAGGTTTTTCTGTGTGCAAGTAAAAAAAAAAAAAAAAGTCACGTCACCACTTTTGCAATATAACACTGGACACTGGTTCAGTATTTAAAAGTTCAAAGAGAGACTTATTTAATCATATATTTTGTCAGAGTAAAAATAATACATTATTTTGTCTTTTGAGTGGCAGTTATCCAGCATTTTTAAATGAAATCTGCCATGTAATTTTACTTCACGACAAACATAACATTGACAACCAAGTCAATTAAGTTTAAAGTTCTGTCTCATTAGTGTGAAAAACCTTGTGGTCCAAATTACAGTTCTTGTAATTTTACTTTTCAGCCTTGGGTTTAAAGTTCTGTCTCATTTGTGTAAAAATACAAAACTAAGTTTAAAGTTCTGTCTCATTTGTGTAAAAACCCAAATTACAGTTCTAGTTGCAAAAGGTACCATTGGTATTATCATTCACAGTACTACTTGCAGAAGCCAGTGGGTTTTCGAGATTCACTCACAAACTAACCAGTCACAACTGGGTATTTGAAATGGGAAAGAAGTGGAAGGACTGGACTGTTTCTTATTATTTAAACCATCTCTTTCATTTGGGAGAGGAAAAGGGTTCAGTGTTGCAGTGAACCTCAAAGGTTCTGAAATAAGTAGAGACTTACATTTCACCAAATTTAAAATAACTCATCTATTATGTTGCCTTTTCCAGCCTGTAGTTAAAACTTGCGACAAGTCTTAGTTGTTGACATTAGCTGATAATTAATGTAATGGTCAGCCTTTGAGCATGATGGTGTTTCACCACAAGCAATTTGCAAAAGCAATTTAACTACATTGCTGACAAATGAAATCAAGATACTGTGAAAGGAATATTCCCATGGAATTTCATTTTTGGTTCCGATGTGATAGCATCAGAAACCTACTGTATGCGGTACATGAAGGCGTATGTATGTACAAATCTTGAAATGTTTAGATTTCAACAACCGTATTTCCGTTTTGTTTCATATTTGGTATATAATGTAGTTAGTTAGTGTTTACATGCTCATGGTATAAAACGTTGAATCTCATTATTATGTGCAGTGGGCAGGGCTTAAAGTTGTTTTGCCAAATAAAGCTTGTAAACATAATATCTTAAAAATGGTAAAGTGGATTTATATCATATTTGGTACACAGGTAGCCCATGGTTCATAGTTGCACCCTATCATTTTTGGTGATATGCATATAAATGAGTGGGTGGGGCTTAACATAAAAAATCTTGAAATGCACATATTTCAAGAACGCATGTCTGTTTTGTTTCATAATTGGCATGATAATGTTGTTATCTGGTGCCGTATGTGCATGGCATAAAAACGTTGAATTTCATTATTATGCACAGTGGGCAGGGTTTAAAGTGGTTTGACAAATAAAGCTTGTAAACACGTTATCTCAAGAATGGTAAACTGGATTCATGTCATATTTGGTACACAGATAGCCCAAGATCTGTAGATGTGCTGTACAGTATGTGGTAGTAAAATCATGCATATTAATGAGTAGGCAGGGCTTAATGTAAAAATCTTGGAAATGTTTATATTTTAACAACCGCATGTCTGTTTTGTTTCATATTTATATTTGGGATGATTATGATGTTAGCTGAAGTGCTGCTTCTTCATGATGTCATCGTAACATTTCTTTGGTTTGCAGAAAATTGTAGGGAATTTACACTTGTCATGACTGTAATGGGGTAGAAAATTCAACGTTTGTACATCTTATCGGGAAAAAATAACAAATACTGTGGCTTATATTTTATAAATGAAGAAGGGAGTCTCTGGCAAATGTGAATTTGAGTCAAAAAAATGTAATTAAGATTCGCGAGTGGTCAAAAAAAGGAATTTTCAAAGTTGCAGTAGGAAGCTATTCTTGTTATCTATATGTAATAAGTATATAGACCTAGGTTGCCATAACGCTAAGATCACCTGTGGTACAACCTGTGTCATATGAAATTTCAGCCATGGCGTAATATACGACAAATTTGTCATTAACGTGATTACATGTTCATGATGTAAAATGTTGAATTTCATAAATATGCAATGTGGGTGGGGCTTAATATCATTTTTCTGAAAAGAGCTTATAAACACAGTATCTCAAGAACGGTAAACTGGATTTATGTCATATTTAGTACACAGATATCCATGGTCTGTAGATGTGCTCTATTGTTTTTGGTGGTGAAATATGGATATTATTAAGTGGGAGAGGCTTAAATTGATAATTTTGAAAAAGTGATAATGAACAACTGTTTGTCTGTTTTGCATCATTTGGGCATGATAATTTTGTTGATTATTGTGTACATGCTTATGTTATCAGCAGATGTCATTAACATGCATGGTGGGCATTGTTTAATGTGAAAGTGCTAAATGATGTAAACATCATACCGTACCCATGGATGATACATCAGATTTTACTATATCAGGTACACAGGTGGGTCATGGTCTTTACATACAGTATGTTCTAATGTTGTGTTAGTGAATACAAATGAGTAGGTGGGGCTTACTGACAAATGTTTTGAAATAGGATATACAGTATTAGCAACCATTTGTGCATCATACTTGCTATGATGATATTGTTAATTATTGTTCAAATTGCTAATGTTGTCAAGATCTTAATTGATCTGCAAGGTGGGTGTGGTTTATGAATAAAAATATCCTTGAACAAATATTTCATGATATACAATGACATGATAGTAAGTTCAAATTTTGCAAATCAATCAGCTGATAAAAAAGAAGCATCGGAACCACAAAACCTTTTAGTTCTGATTATTTATTTGGTAGAGAAAAATATAAGAAACAGATTGGCAGAAAAACAATGTTGATATCTCATTCCTAGAAGAAGTTTTGAACTTAAAAATTTTTCTTGCCCTCCTAGAAATGACTTTTGTACTAAGTCTAAGTCATCATTAGGATGTCATCATAGCACTTTCTGTACTTCATGTATTTCTATGAAATTTAATTCCCAATTTTTTATCATTCAAATAAAAGTTACAAGAACAAATTGAAAACATTGTAAATTTTATTCCACACTATTCTTAATCATTCGTGAAGAAAAAATATGTTCTTAAACATTTATAAAATACAAAATTAATTTTCAAAGAAATACATAACAGTACAGGAAGTGCTGTGATTGACATTCATGACTCATTTTTTATGCAGACAAGAAAAATCTTTAAAATTCAATAACTTTTTACAGGAATAAGATATTAACTTTTTTTTTCTTTTTCACAATTTGTTTCTTTTACTGTCCTCTATCAAATATATTAAAATGAAATTCCATGAAATGATGTCAGAACTGGTACCAGTCAGGTACAAATTAGCTTTTGTGCATGAATGCAAAGGATGTGTTCTCACATGATCCAGCTACGATGACTTTGGTCCATGAAGTAAAAAAACATATTCTCAAGTGTTCTCACTTGAGTGTGAACTTGCGATCAGACCTACAGTACAGTACATGTATTACAGGAGATCTGATCGCAGGTAATGATGACCGAAAACATTATATAAAAAAAAACATTAAATTTTACGGCCTCTAACAGAATAATACATACCTAACTTGATCGAGAGTCACTGATCTGTGTTTTTGAGATTTTCATCAGTGGATCTGATTACCTGCTCATTATCCTACCCTCGAGTAGAATCAAGATCAAGTGACTACGATCTGATTGCCTTCAGTGGATCTGATTGCAAGCTTGCATTCGTGAGAACACGCTCACAGGCATCACCTCGTTTGTGTGTAATCAGTCTAATATGGGCAGTCTGCTGTGTAGAAGTGCGTGTGGTAATGTACTTTTATTGGATGTTGTGGTATGGATTTTTGTATTTAATCCCAGTATGACAGTGTCATTTAAGACAGAGAGGAGCTTTGCCTCTAATTCACATGAGTTTTTAAACCACCTGACTGCAGTCTTTATGTACACTGAGACCACAGCCCCTCCCCTCCCCCAGCAGCCTCCATCATGGTAAGGGGTTCATGATTTAACCCTTTTCACAGTGGAGGCGAATTATGTACAGTAGATTGCTAGGCCCCCACAACTTTACAGGTATAGTCAGCTACCTTATTTTGCCATTAAAAAGAAGTCTTTAACCCTTACTCTACCGGCACTTTTTTTTAAATGCGTTTGGGAGGCGGAGCCAAAGATGGGGCACCCAAAACGGCAATAATATCTTGCTACGTGGTAGAGTAAGGTGTAATCAAGGGCTGATTATTGAAGGGTCCTCTTGTCTTCCAAGCAGCAGAGTCGGGCAAGTTCCATTCCAGTGACCCGCTGGGCCGCCCACCAGGATCATGCTGCATATAATTTCGAGTTGGCGCATTTGTCGCAGGTTGATTAACCCTTACTCTACCAGCACTTTTTTTGAAAATGCGTTTGGGAGGCGGAGCCAAAGATGGGGCACCAAAAACGGTGATAATATCGCTGCATGGTAGAGTAAGGCCTAAGTATTGATAATAACACATTTAGTTTTCCAGTTATTGCAGAACAATGTTTGATAATTTTTGACGTACAGCATGCATAAATTGCATAAAACAGGAATTAAGGCTATAATTCTGTATAATTCCTTTACAGTGCAGTATGTTTCATTCCTTTATTTCATCTTTGAAATGGATAAAAATGACATCTCCACTGAGACGATTGGTGTTTGGCTAAGATGCAAACACGTTTTTTGTCTGAATCACCATTTTACTCCTTAAAATCAATTGTGTACACATCTTTAAAAACAAATTGTCTAAGAAAAAAGTTGTATGCCCATTATCCCATTATTCATCATAATGTACATGTTACCACTGAAAAACTAGAACAAATGATATATTTATTTAAATAGGATAAAGCTTTATAATAATATTTACCTCCGCCAACAAAGTTGGACGGAGGTTGTGTTTTTGCCTTTGTAAATTTGTTTGTTTGTTTGTCATCAAGATATCTCAAGATCTGATGACTGGATTTGGATCAAATTTGGTGTGTGGTTTTGTTACTGCTTAAGGAAATTTGGGACATATTAGAACAGGGAAAGGGTGAAAATGGGGGTGGGGACATGTTTTGCCCCGATTGTCTGTCATCAAGATATCTCAGAAATTGATGATTGGATTTTAATTAAATTTGGTGTGTGGTTTTGTTACTGTTTCATGAAGCAGTGTCTAAAATTTGGGACTAGTCGGAACAAAAGGGCAGAAATTGAGGGGTGTAGATGTTTTAGGATGAGATCTTTCAAGACTAAGTTGAAACTCTTTAATGGAATGTGCTGAACAATGACTTTGTGCTCTGAATGAAGATCTAAACAATCAATTTTCTGGACTCAAAGAGACTTACATCAAGTGTTCTCTGGAATCAATGAAAATGATACAATTGGTTTCTGCCATGAATGGAAAATGATGGAATGTGAATCCTGGCTAAATAGAGCTCAAACAATGATGCTTCACTTGAATAAAACTGAAAACAATGATGTGGTCTGGAAAAAATCCAGTCAGAAGATAATCTTTAAGTGTTCAGATTGCAAATGTTCATTACAGATTGAAACTTGGGGATGAATCTTAGTGGACCTAGGATTTCTGAGGTACTGTAGATTATATTGGGTGTAGGGATCAAATGAACTCTTAAATTATTCTAGGCATGTTGGAATTGTAATGGGGTGAAGGAATGCACTCTACAGAGTGCTAATATTCTAGATATATTTTGTATCTCAAAGCAAAACTGAAGTTTCCAAATTAGATTTTCTTAATTTCTAAGAAAAGTTTAAAGAAATGCAACAATCTGCCTTTATGTGTAATTTATTTTTGTTGCTGGCGGTATTACCAAACATTTATTAACAGACACTGTTTATTTTGCAAAGAAATGAATTATTTATATTTGTTAATATTTGTTTATTTAATATAAATTTTGTAAACAATGAAGTGAAAACAATGAAGTTAACAAAGCATTAATGAAAAAGAAAAAAGAAAAAAACAAAACATAATACCAAGCTGAAGATGGTCTGGGTTAGACCGAAAATTTCAATATACCAAAAACCTAAAAAGAAACTTTACACCTTATTCATGTTTCTTTGGATTATGTATGTAGGCGTCGGAATGACTACCACCGAAACTCCAGCAATTTCGGAAATGACTCTATCTAAGGTCAACAGAATTCTATGGAATTCTAATCTCAGCCAAACCTAGATAAAATGAAAAGTGAATCTACAGTAAGGACGAAAGGAAGGTAAGGAATATGTGGAACTGAGTGACACAGTGCAAGATCCACCTTGCATTCAACAAAGAAATGGGGACTGTATAAGGTTACATTTTAAAATACTTAAAAAGTTAAAAGGTAGAAATCATGAAAAAGTAAAACTTGAAGACGAGGTTTAACAAGTAAAGCGTGTATGTGTATTGTAGGAATTTTTTTTTCAAGTTTATAAAGAAGTGAATTATTTGGTAATCTAT
Source organism: Chiridota heheva (assembly GCA_020152595.1). Taxonomy (NCBI): domain Eukaryota; kingdom Metazoa; phylum Echinodermata; class Holothuroidea; order Apodida; family Chiridotidae; genus Chiridota; species Chiridota heheva. The sequence goes on from JAIGNY010003367.1 coordinate 178,531, forward strand.
TATTGTACTGTATATTTTGATGAAAGAAGTCTAAATAAATGTACCTCTAATTATGAATTATGAAATTTAGTCATTAAGACACATTATTGGTAGTACTATTTTTTGCATTGTAGGAATGCATGCTACTGTATAATGGGGTAAATCTAATGCAGTAGTCTGTAGAAATAGACATACTGTGTAACATCGTCATTGAAGAAATCTTGTTCAGAGGTTTGATCTTCAGAGTTAAAAGGAGAAACATAAAAAATCTGACAAATAAATCCCTTCCTTAAACACTAGTACCATACAGATCAAGAAACAATGTACTTTAATGTTGGAGCCCACCTTGATCCTGTGTCCGATCAGATATTTGCAACTCCCCGATTTTATTAGCATTCAGCAGCTAAACTTATCTGAACTACATGTAAAAAATGCAGTACAATCTGCTGAGCATGGCCGTACGAGGTGGGGGAGGGGGGGCGATATTCCCCTGTCAGCTGGATACCCGTCTAAGTCGGACAGGGAATCATGCCCGACTCGGCTAGATATCTGGGTCATGCCCTCCCAACTCAACATAATGATGACAATATAATACATGGGCAACCGATCTTATATAATCCGGCAGAGATGTAAAATGTAAGATGTACTTCTTAAATCAGTGTTTTATCAGAATCATGCCCAACTTGGCTAGATTTTCCGAATATACAAAGGAAAATTCCAGAAAATCAAAAAATTGAGCAGAAATGGAAGAAAAGTCTAAACAATGCCTGAAAATGGAAAAGAATAATCCAGAAATTGCCTGTAAATTAAGAAAAGTTCTCGAATATTGGGGAAAATTTCCTGCAATGTGGCCGAAAAATTTGATACTTCATAAAAATTAAATATATCTCAAAAATTTGATAACTTTTGATAAGCAGCAAATAATTGAATGTTGATAGAAACTTAATTTAGCAGTGCAATTTTCTCACTTTAACCAGGATTTTTCATTTTTTTCCCCCACCCTCTGAGAGGGGACCCTTCCTACGCCCCTGCTACCAGGGCTTAACTTCTGAACCAGACTGAGGCCCTTAAAAGGGGCCACGGGACCCCACACCATATATGCATATTACAAGTGTTGCACTGCCTTTGAATACTGTGCAACCACCGCTTTCCCCTGCCCCCAAGCCCAAAACTCTGGATTAATTGCGAATTTTCATTGCTAATTTTCATTGCTAATTTTCATTGCAAATTTTTCTTCGTAATAGGTTTTTGAGTCGGCGTAAAGTCAACGCCCCCTCCTCCTCTCTCCCTCCTGAGTAAGATGGTTTTGTATGGCCATGAGTCAGATCTATGAAGTGCCACAAAAACTAAGACAGGAGCAACCAATCATTAGAAGGGGGACAAGATGGGTAAAGAGAGCTTTAAAAGTTGAGTGTGTTCGGAGGTTACACCATATTTGCCATGTCATGTGCATTACAAGTGCTGTGTCTCTTATCTGATTTGCTTTAATCAATATAAAAGGAGCTGGCGACCAAAAAGTGAGGGCATTAGTGCTGCCAATTTATGTAGATTTCAACCAATAGAAGTCACATTACACGGTCTGTTTTGTTCAACCAAAAGAAGTCACATCACACGGTCTGTTTTGTTCAACCAACCAATAAAAGTCACATTACACAGTCTGTTTTGTTCAACCAGTAGAAGTCATATCACACTGTCTGTTTTGTTCAACCAATGGATGTCACATCACACGGTCTGTTTTGTTCAACCAATAGAAGTCACATCACACGGTCTGTTTTATTCAACCAATAGAAGTCACATCACACGGTCTGTTTTATTCAACCAATAGAAGTCTCATCACACGGTCTGTTTTGACAGAAATGTTCACCCATTGCACACAAATGAATGTATTCCAAAAAATCAATGGGGAAAACTTACAAATGTTGAGAGCTCGAGTCGGGATTTAGTAGGGTTTATGATATTCCTGCTAGTTGCAAGAAAAGTATTTGATTTATTATGAGACTCAACTTAAATACGCCCTCACTTTTGCGCCGCCAGCGCCTTTAAAAGTAAAACCTTTGTGCTGGGTTTCTGTATTGGTAATATTTCTTCTTTTTTAATGCACTTAAATTGGCATTTTAAGTGTGCATGTTTATTTGGTTCATCTGCAGTGGCGCCAGGGTGGGGTCTAGGGGAACCCACATCAGGGAGGCATGCCCCCCCCCTCCCCGTTGGGGACGTTGTGGTAAATTCATCGGGGAATCACAAGTTTTAAAAGAGGTACTTTAACATTTCCAGATGACCAATGCATTGAAACCATTCTTCAAACCCCAAAACTGTGTCTAATATGGCTCAGAAAGCTGGTGGTGGACTAGTCCCTTTGCACTCCCTTTCGCCTGTTCACCTGGATATGTTCCTCAGGTGTGAAGTTAGTTCTAGTTTGGTAAACTCCTTGGGTATCTAACCCATTGTTGCAGAATGATACAAGTGTTTTTTAAAGTACTAATAATGACCTTGGCTCCTGAAGGACCATAAAATTTCTTGCACATGACATTTTGTTTTGATATACATGTACACTGTGCAGTGTGGCAAATATCAAATACATCAGAGTGATGTGAAACATTGTGAGATCAGTGTACATGCATTTAATGGAATGAATGCATTTAATGGAATGTTCGTAATACCAGTTTATTGGCCTGGTATGTTTTATGCCAGTATGGTTTTGTACTCCCACTGGAACTCAAAGGTTGCCAAAGATGTTAAGGGTAAGAAAGCTTTGGTTGTAATCTTTAAAGTAATAGTAGGTTTGAGTGACTAGGAAGGAAACATAAGGCAAAAATTTAATCTTGTTTAACTTTTTTTTGTTTTCTTCACCCATGCACCTCCTCTCTCAATCCCAGCTTTCTGGCATTTAGTTTTTGACTTTCTCCCAATCTCGCCCTGTTTTCTTTCCTTCCTACCTCTGGAATGATCTAACCTCTCAGGCACAATTTGACCCTCACTGTTGTGGTGTCGTTAAGCCCTCATCAATCAAACAAACAATAATTTAATCTTGATAAATGATCGAGAATTCAAAAATAAACCTACCTGTAATCAACCAAAACACATATTAGAAGCTTATGGAGGCTGCTTTTTTTGTTGTAATACTACCAATGATTACATCTGGGCTGTGATACTACACACAGTAATGTATTTCTTGATAAATTTTCTTGAAAATTTCTATCCAGTATGCTTTGAAATGAAGTTCTAAAAACTTGTATTAGTAATATCATGTAGAAATGAAAAAATGAAACCTAATTTCTTATTGAGCTAGAAAAGTTTAAGGTTATGTATACATATATATAAAAAATATTAAAAAATCATGTTTTTTTTTTTAAAAATCAAGAACTGTTGATGATGTCATATTAGAGGATGTTATAATTAAATGACTGCATGCTGCTTCTTTGTAAGTTGTTTTTGATAGAATTGATGTTTTAATTAATTGGAAATGCAAATAGATTAAATTGGTTAAGATTGCTTTGGAAGATATCATTTTTCCTTCCCATGGGTCCCAATAATTTACAAAGTTGTACAGTATTATAGTAAATTCATATGTACAGTATTATAGTAAATTCATATGTACTATGTATGATATGTACTATGTACTATGTATGATATATTCATATAAACATATGAATTAGCTAAAATAGTACCATATGACATGACCCAAAGGCTAGAGCTCAGCCACTCCAATCATAATCTAAGGTCTTCTACGGTTCTGTCACATGACCGTTATTGTTTTTTGCATAGAGTAAGGGAGTTCCATATGATAAAAACAAATATAAATTACAACACGGACATGAATCAATTAAGTATTTATTGGACCCATATGTCTAAGTAAGTTGAGGTAGCCTAATTTTGTCAAGGATTTAACAATACCATTGCTTATGTCAAGGATGTATTAGTAAACCTGTGGATATATGACAAAAACAGAAGCCCTGTATATATTACATCAGACACAGCGATCATCATTTTTCAAAAGGGTTAAAAATCAAAAGATTTCTACAGTAGTTAAGATTTGATATATGAATTGGAAAACATTCAAGTGATCTTAGAAGCCATTGTTTTAATCCATTAAATTGATAAAACCTTTGAGCTTCCAGGACTTGCTTCACCCCCTGGACCTGGTTTCGCACATGGACCCAACCAAGGGCCCCTGGACCCCACACCCCAAAATGACGTCTGACGGCATCATATACAGTATGTATCACTTTTTGTCAGCATATTTCACTTCACAACCCCCCTCCCCATAATCGTTCTGTACATCACTGATTATAAAAAAATGTGCGTAGGTTGAATGTAGGGAGAAATCGAGTATGCGTAGGTTAAACGTAGGTAGAAATCACATGCACAGTAGGTGGAAACTTAGTGATGAGAGTTGCAGCACTGAGAGAATTGCATTGTGTGTTTTGGCAGGTAAGAGGCTTCAAAAAATACTGTAGGTCATGTGGGCAAGCATGTGAAAAACAAGTTATTTAAAGTTCTGAAAATAAACAAGTAGTTTTCAAATTACAGCCAATCAGTGTTAAAAGGATTTTTTAATATGTGCAAAATTGGTGATGAAAGAAAGGGCGGATAGCTAAAGATATTGATGCAATTCTGTCTCTTATCAGTATGTAATAGAAATGACGGCTGAGGAGAATATCTTCTTAACTTAGATACTATACAGTAGGTGTTGATTGTGGGTCCTCTCATCATAATCAGCTACACCCCTTCAAACAATAGAATACATTAATATAGTATTACCGGAAAAATGAAACATTCATATCACAAATTTGAACAAAAATGTTTGTACTGTACATGTAGACTACAGTATATAACATGTTTATATACTTTAAGAGCTCTGTGAGACAGCCCAATTGTAATGGATGTTGATTGTAATATACTGTAAGCTATTTTCATGGTATTTGAAAGATTGTAGAGCAATTTAGCCAGTGATGCCGTACTTGTCCATTAACCTTTAAAAAGAGATTCTGAGCAACATGACCAACACATGTTCTAATTACATGTAAGTTCTCATGCATTAGTCTATTTAATGATACAGTACGTATATTCTGTAGTCTTATTTAGTATTTGTTATCGCTTAATGTAATTTCAATCTCTTTCACTTCTGGGAGATGGCTTCCTAAAATAACATCCCCATGACCTTCTTCGTTTTCCTGTTACAAACAGATGAAGCTTGTGTATCATAGGTTTTGGTCATGATTTGATGTGACTAATTAGTAAGCTGCCTGTTTGTAGTGAGTGATGAATCAAATCATGATTGAGGGCATTGGCTTTGTGGTCCATACTGGGAGCTGAATTGTTTTAAATGTTTCTGTTTGACCATGGTGCTCTCAGTTCATCTGTAACTCCATAGTTTGATGGAAATACATGACAAAATTGATTTTGTATTGAAATTAGTATAAGTGAGAATAAAAGAAAGATATTGTGATATAAATGAATTTAGAAGTGAACACTGGCATGTTGGTAACATCACTAACGGTTTTTAATTAAATTCCTTGTTGATTCCAAGGAATCTCTCAATCTCCCCCTGTTTACTCTCCTTCCTACCTCTGGAATGATCTAACCTCTCAGGCACAATTTGACCTTTGCTGTTGTGGTGCCATTAAACTCTCATCAAACAAACAAACAAACTGTGATGTTATCGATAAAACACGTGACGGATGTGTGATCGATAACATCACAGATTTATCATGATCAATAGGGGAAATTGAAAACCGAAAATGACGTTATTAGCAGGACAGCTTTCACTTCTAAATATATTTATGGGACGATAACTTTCCTTTTACAATTTCAGTGTATTTATGACTTTTACTTAGATATATAAATATTACATATGATTTAAGTTGTCACATACTTGTAATTAGTTAGGTTACTGTAATCATCTCTATGATTGTTACTGAAGGGACCTTATATTATACTCTGTTCAAAGAGCGTGCCAAATAATATGCTTCACTACAGAATCAAAAGTACACGCATTATAACGTTTGTTACATCATTCTTATAACAGGAATATAACAAAATATATCTGTCTGTTGGTAGTTTTTTCCGGTTTGAAAAAGATTGCAATTATTCATAAATCCAACCAAGTTTTAATTAGCTATGCTTTGTATTATGCACGTTTCCCTCCTTATCTCAATTATTGTGCTAAAATATGGGGAAATACATCAATATTACTCCATTATTCTTAAAACAAAAGATGGTTATTTGTATTGTATGTAATGCAAATTTTGTAGACCATACTAACAATCTTTTCAACAAATTAAATACATTATAAGATTCTTACAAAATATAGATTGCAGCACAGGAATATTTATGTTTAATGCTGATCAGATGTCATTACCAGAGAACCTACATTTTTTTTTTTATCCTTGGCATCCAATGCTAGATATAAGACGAGACTAAAAAATAGTTTTAAATAAAAGTATGTAAGAACAAGGAAAAAACAATTGTGTATCTCCTTAGGATTCAACTTTTGATGATAGTATGAAAAATGTAAAACTATAACTCTAGTTAAAAATAGTACAAACAAAATTATTGGCATCCCAGGTGTATCAAGATTTAACAGTCATTAGGTTTTGCAAGTGTGTAATTGCCTAATCTTATCATTTCTCCTTTCTTTTTTTTCCTTTTTAATCATAATTTTTTTGTTCTCAAAGGTTTTTCTTAAGCTATCTTTATGTACACATTTATGTATGTTTTATCTCAAATTTTACCGATTCTTGTTGAAAATAATGTTGAAAATTCTTTATCCCAAGAAGTAAAGCATTGCCTACAGCCCTGCAGTGTATTCTTTGGATAGTCTGCAGATAAACTCCGCTTAATTTTCAATACACAAAAGTATAGGATAGTACACGTTTATGTATGGCAAAGAACTTTCCTACTTTTTTCCTCTTTTTTTTTCAGAGATCATTTTGTACCAGTGGATGTTCTGAGAAAGAGGGAACTAAAATGGCTGGACATGCTGGATGACTGGGACAAGTGGATGAGTAAAAAGCCTAAGAAGGTAAAAATACTTCATATAATTATTTATAAGATTTAGAGTAATATATTTTTTTTTTAAACTGTCTTTGCAATAAAATTCTGTGTCCTTGACATTGTAGGCAAGGCACACTAGTTCTATTAAAAATAGGTCAAAATGGTGAAATTCTCTGTCAAACCAGTATCTTTTGAGAGATTTGGGAGACCAATTTTAAAGGTCACTTTAATGCACACAATGGTAGATATTCTAGTGTATATGGAGCTTAAGTAAATTCCTGGAATTATAGGAGAAAAAAACTGTCCAATATGTGAGAGTATTAGCATTTTATAAACAAATGGGGAAATGCAGATACTATAAGATTATAATCATGCTGAAACTTTGATGAGAAGGAGACTGGTACAGTGTAAGTAACAAGGAGCAACTAAGAGCAATATTTAGTCCTTTACCTGGTTAATGACCATTAGGTGAAATTAAAGGATTAGTTAAGTGACCAAGCAAGTTCAAAAGGGTATTTCAACAGACGTCACGAGGTCACATGACTTTGCTTACATCACCATTTTGTTAGGAAAAACCACTGTCATCTGCTGTACACTTAAATTAGACTTATAATTACGTTTGCATGTTGTTATATCAGATTATTTTTGTAAGATAATTATGCTGGAATCTTGCTGTGCTGCTGGTTGCACTAATAGATGTGTGCGGGGGAATAAAAAGACATTTTCTCGATTTTCATCTAATCTTGATCGACGCTAGAAGTAGGTTTCTGCTCTACGACGTGACAGCTTTAACCTATGCTTCACACTAGGATTTGCAGTGAGCACTTGGCTTTGTCTGTGTGTAACGAACAATCAGCTGGCATCAACGTTGAAGTTACTCTTCGTATACCAGTGAAAATATAAAGCTTATGGAAAGTATGAAGTAAAATCGGAAGCGAACAAAAAATTGCAACTAGTAAAATTCGCTGAACTGGTACTGGTAGATTAGCATGTAGTATGTTTGTTGTATGTGTGATGTGACTGAGGTGTGTAAGGATGTGTGAACTGCAACCACGCCGCTGCCCTGCAAAATGGAGTCAAGTTGAGTTAAGAGTCACGTGATGAAATCCCTCTATATTATGTAACAAAGTACATTAAAAGCAAGAAAGTGGTGGAGAAAGCATTTAAAAATCTTGATCTGTTGTAAAGAGATCTCAAAGTATATGTTCTGTCTACTTTGTGTGACAGCTACTGCATTCAGACTAGTTATGACATCATATCCTCACATTCCTCAAAAGTAGATATTTTATTGCATTTTTCTGAGATTTTGTGACTTATACTCATTGGATATTAAAAGTATAAAAATACTTAAACTAGAAATTAGTAAATTAGCATGAAGGATGTTTTGAAAAATATTTTCATTGGAAAGAAAGTCAAATTAATTTCCAATAGACATAATTAAAACTGTTAAGAAAGTTGAAATAAAAGTAAAGGTAATTTTAGGAAAATGTTAACATAAAATGGGAGAAATTTTGGCAACATTTCCCAAAATTTGAAGAAAATTGAAGAAAATTTTTCTGATAATTGAAGAAAATTGGAGAAAATATTTTTGACCATTGAAGAAATTTTTTTTTGAAAATTGAACACAATTCTTGAAAATGAAATAAATTTCCCAAAAATTCAAAACAATTTACCAAATGTAGAAAACTTTCCTCTGGTCTGACCACCATCATATACTGTGCCCAGAATGAAAGATGAACTTTTTTCATCAAGAAATAAATGCCTTCATTTCTTTTCATTTTTGTGATCCTCAGATAAAAGGTAAAAAATTTTAAAAACAAGAGCAGACATAGATACTGTAGATTTAGTACAGCTGCACCTGTCAATCAAAACAGGGACAAATGGTAGAATGTCAGCTTCCTGTCACCCCTTGTTGTTCAGCTTTCCACCTGGGCACACAGGAAGTGGGCTTTTGCTCATTTGCATATGAATGGGGAATAGCTCTCCTGGAATGTAATTTACTTTTTTACCAGCTGTACATGTATATGTTGAATGAATGTACAGAAAATACATGGGCCCCCCGGTGTATATTTATAGTTTTTTGTGAACTTTGTATGCCTTTATAAGCAGCATGAATTTTGCCATTGAGATAACTTTGAAATATCATTTACAGTAATTGAGATCCATTGAATAAAAATAAAAGACTGAATAAAACCATTATCATTTCCCTAACTGATTTAACTGCATTGCCTGAAGACTTTTGTTTGTGGAAGAGGTGTGTATTGGATGGCTCTTAGAGTAGAGTTACCTATTTTTGTAGTGGGATGGAGTCCCAGGACTCTAGTTTTGCTTGTTTATAGGGGTGCTCCACCCTGCCCCTCATTGCCTCCACGGTGCTCCACCCTGCCCCTCATTGCCTCCACCCTTCCCCTTTGTTCACAAAAACATACTTTTGAGAAGTATTATTTTCATTGCTTACTACAGTTCCCCAATATAAAGAGATGCAGGGACACTAATTGTTGTAACATTGATTGCTCTCTTATTAACATTTCAAGTTCCTCAAAGTGCCCTTGATGTGTTATAAATGCCCCTTTTGGTCAGTGGAACAATTAGGCCCCTTCATATTCAATTGAAAGAAATATTTCATTGATAAGAGCAAACAACATGTTAAAAACTAGAACATCAATGATGTAGTAGCTCAACATATTTTTGGAGGTGGTTACAAGCCTGTTTTTTGTTGGTGAGTTGTTAATTTGAGTAGGCTGGGGTTGTTAGGAAAGAAATACATGTTTGATGTTTATTTTTCTTTATTTTATTTTTTTCTTTATTTATTTTTTTTTTTTTTGGGGAGAGGGATGCAAAGGAAACTTTAATATGATGCTAGGACATAGATGATGTAGTAGCTATGTTTTGGGAGTGGGTATAAGACTCTCCTTGTTGGAGGGGTTACATTAGGTAGGTTCAGGTTGTCAGCTTGTTAGAAAGGCATACAAGTTTGATTAGCGTTGGCGCAACAAAAGGCTGGGAATACCCAGAAGGGTGGGTAAACTTTACTGGCCCTGGGCAAAATTGATTTGGGTCTAGCTCTGAACAATGACACAAATCTTGCTATGGGACCCAAAGCACCAGAGGTGTCGGAAGGAATTCAGGGAAGCAGAGAGAGTGGAAAATCAAGTTCATGTGCATTTTTTGACAGTAATTGAGGGGCACTTTTCATTTAAAAAAGGGACACTCTTGTCAGTTGACAGTTTTTGCTTGTCACTTTGGACTTTTCCACACTTGTCAGCTGACATGGGTTTTTCGGGAGCCAGGACCTTGTCAATTTCGGGCGAACAAGTAAAATTGCTGCTTTTAAAAATTGCTGCTTAGAAAATTATTAGGGGGATACCTCTTCCCACCACGGCCCTCGGTGTCAGTGCCCCTAGTAAAATGATACGCTCTTTTTATGTCAAATGATTACTAAATGCATGTGACTACCTCTATGTATTATGTAGTATTTGTGAGTGAGTGGATATCTATTTGTTTTTAAGCTTCAAGAATGACCTAGAATAACTTAAAATAAGTTTCAAAAGGGCGCCTCCAGGCTCCAGACCGGTCCACCTACAACTTTCAAAAGGGCACCTCCTGCCCCCGCCTGCACAATTTCAAAAGGGCACCTTCTGCCCCCTTACTCTTGGGCCAGTGGCAATCCCCCTCCCCACTTCCCCTCTTTGCTGCCGTGGTTTCGCTGCAGAGGCCAAAATAAGGGCCCCAGGATCGTTTGGGAGCTTTAATATCGTTTGAATATGTGAAAACTGTTTTTCAAGTAAGCCTAAAATAGCTAATCCTCAACATCAATATGATGCAAATTTTTAACAATGTTTGCTTTTAGTTAAATAAAAATCATAAACAGACATACCAACAGCAAAATACTTTTGGATAAAAAAAAATCAAGATGGATTTTACATCCTTGCAACAAGACATGATATTTAGCCATTCTGAGCAAATGATTAATTATCGCAATTAATGAATCACAATTAATCAATATAAGCATCTAGGCCTAATAGCATCCCACAAATAAACACCCAAATTGCAATCATTATTAAAAAAATATAACTTAAATGATCTTTAAATTTACTTTTGAAGTCCTCTTTAATATAAGATGCATGTACTTGACCCTGAATCCTTTAAGATACCCATCACTTATAATGGTGATTTTCCTGAAAAATGAAAGAAAAAAGAAAATTTGAAGAAAATTGTCCAGAAATTTCCAAAAAGCAAGCAACATTTCCCGGGGCGAGGGGCACATAACAAGTCAAAAATTTATCAAATGTCCATTTTGTGTCTTACCCCCTCTCCCTTTTCCTCCCACCACTAAGAATTAATTTTAAAAGGCACTGGATTTATGCAGAAGTTAACAGTAATACAGTATGTAGCCTTGCAAACAAACAAGTTATTGTGGATGTTTTACTGCAAGGCAGGTCATGCATCTAATGCGACAGGGGACTCTGCTGATTTTCAAAGGTGTTTTGTATTATTTGTTTTTTTTTTTATCAGTGAGTTATTAACACTTTGGTGATTTTACAGTCAGAGGTTCAATCACATTATATGGTTGAAATAACCTATTTGGGCTATTAAGCCATTCTTTAGCTTTTAATAGGATTTTAAACCCAATTTATAGCCCAAATGAGCTATCAACTACAAAAGTTATACCCCAATTGGACTACACATTGGGAGAAATCTATATATGCTAAATTCCTTTAGACTGCACTGAGTGAAATCCGAGTATTTGAAACATGTTTAGTGCATTTTGGAATGCAGAGTTTGTTAAAACTACACAACAATATGAACTGTAATTGCATCAACATATCGATCTATTTAAGGCAAACATAGCAACACAGCAAAATATCCACACCAAAAAACGCTTAAGATATGATAAACGCTGCAAAAATCTGAACGTATCCGGGCGAGAACCTGACTCTTAACTTAGTCATCACATAAGCGCAAATTCCTTAATGGGATGTTGAACTAAAAATTATCATTTGTGTGTTTTTCTAAATTAATTAACTTAAATATGTTGTATATACACATGCCACAATATTGTTTTATGAAAATGATATGAACACTTGATTTTATTGAATAAGTTGTTGTTCAAGTTAGTAAGGGTTTTTTTCTAAACAATTTTGTATTAATTAGATTCCTAGGATTATCTGTCTTGTGTATGAAAAGTGACAAGAAGTGCTCTCATAGCCTCAAATACATTTACTGTTAATTCAATTCTTTGGTTACAAAACACGAGAGTTGAGTTGCCCCCTTCAGTCCTGCTGCCCCCTTCAGGTGTGATTCCATGGCGGTGGTTTCCATTGATCCTTATGATCTCTGGAAACATGTGACAGTTACTGATCACAGAATTGCCCTTGCTTACTCTCATGGTATGGATCTATTTTATTTCCCATCTTTTCTCATAATTTTGCAGGTTAAAGACAGATGTCGCAAAGGTATTCCCTCATCTCTTCGTTCTAGAGCCTGGCAGAGACTATGTGGTAGCACAAAGCTGATGGAGAAAAACAAGCTAAGATATAAGGTAACTCCTTCAACTCACATATACAAGTTTTCCTGCAGTACATAAGGTTATTTGTGAGTTTTTGTCATGTTTGAAAAATTGTAATTAAAGGATTAAGTGTGGGTGAATCGACCTTCAGCTAGGTATATATCTTTGTTTGAGATTATGTTACTGTTGCAAATCAGTTAAAGCAAGTGATTAAGAAGGAAATTTGATTGTGTTCAGCATATTTACAGTGGCAACACATTACTAGCATATTTACAGTGGCAACACATTACTAGCATATTTACAGTGGTAACACATTACTAGTATATTTACAATTGTAATATTACTAGCATATTTACAGTGGCAACACATTACTAGCATATTTACAGTGGCAACACATTACTAGCATATTTACAGTGGCAACACATTACTAGCATATTTACAGTGGTAACACATTACTAGCATATTTACAGTGGTAACACATTACTAGCATATTTACAGTGGTAACACATTACTAGCATATTCACAGTGGTAACACAATACTAGCATATTTACAGTTGTAACACATTACTAGCATATTTACAGTGGCAACACATTACTAGCATATTTACAGTGGTAACACATTACTAGCATATTTACAGTGGTAACACATTACCAGCATATTTACAGTTGTAACACATTACCAGCATATTTACAGTGGTAACACATTACTAGCATATTTACAGTGGTAACACATTACTAGCATATTTACAGTGGTAACACATTACTAGCATATTTACAGTGGTAAAACATTACTAGCATATTTACAGTGGTAACACATTACTAGCATATTTACAGTTGTATCACATTACTTGCATATTTACAGTGGTAACACATTACTAGCATATTTACAGTGGTAACACATTACTAGCATATTTACAGTTGTAACACATTACTAGCATATTTACAGTGGTAACACATTACTAGCATATTTACAGTGGTAACACATTACCAGCATATTTACAATTGTAACACATTACCAGCATATTTACAGTGGTAACACATTACTAGCATATTTACAGTGGTAACACATTACTAGCATATTTACAGTTGTAACACATCACCAGCATATTTACAGTGGTAACACATTACTAGCATATTTACAGAGGTAACACATTACTAGCATATTTACAGTGGTAACACATTACTAGCATATTTACAGTGGTAACACATTACTAGCATATTTACAGTGGTAACACATTACTAGCATATTTACAGTGGTAATACATTACTAGTATATTTACAGTGGTAACACATTACTAGCATATTTACAGTGGTAACACATTACCAGCATATTTACAGTGGTAACACATTACTAGCATATTTACAGTTGTAACACATTACTAGCATATTTACAGTTGTAACACATTACTAGCATATTTACAGTGGTAACACATTACTAGCATATTTACAGTGGTAACACATTACTAGCATATTTACAGTGGTAACACATTACTAGCATATTTACAGTGGTAAGACATTACTAGCATATCTACAGTTGTAACACATTACTAGTATATTTACAGTAGTAACACATTACTAGCATATTTACAGTGGTAACACATTACTATCATATTTACAGTAGTAACACATTACTTCAGTATAACAGAGGAGAGACTTTAAAGCAACATCAAAATTGATGTTTTTTAAAGGGATTTTGAAGCTATCACAAGCTTTGGTTGTTATGACTGGAATAATCTTATCTTAAGATGTATTTCAATTTAATACAGAGAGAATTGCCAGTCGATACCACTTTCTACTGAATGGATATCACATTCAAATCAGTCATGTGTTCATTCTGTATGATGAAATTTATTTTCCTTCTTTATTAAAGATATGAATGATATAAAACTGTTCTAATTCTATTTATATTATTATTGTAATGATTAAGAACTAAACTGATCCTTGAAACACATATAATGTGCTTCTAAAGCCTGTCATTCACCAAATGCTCTGAAACGCCAGGAACATTTTAGACATTGCTGATAGAATCATTTTAATTGACTGCTACAGTAGGTACAGTACATTAAAATTAATCAATTAATATTTCACAGTAACAATGCTTTATTGCTTTTATATGCCCAAAATGGCTTTGTTAAGAGTACGAAGGGCTTCATCCAGCTTGCTGAGGATTGATAATGCAAAGACTTAATTCATCAGAAAAGGCTAGATAAACCTGCAACATTGTAACAGAAGTACAGGAAGCACATATGTTAATTTAAGTACATATGCTTATTGAAGTATCACTGTGGTTGATAAAAAACAAGTTTCCTGGAATTGCTCTATCTGGTAATAATGATGGCATTCACAGTTCATTCATTCAAATGTGTTTGAACAACTGTTGTTATCAATTTTCAAGATTTGTCAAGTGACTGCAAATTAGCTGAAGTTGACTAAATATTTTCAAAAGTTCGACTATGAAATAATTCCTTGTGTTTTGTTGAGAAGTATCCACACCTGTGACTTACCTGAAGATATCAGCTTATTTCTGCCTGCAAGATTTTTAATTTAAAAGTGGCAATGAAATTTACACTCGGAGGAATGCAAAACTGTCCTAAATCATCATTGAAGCCTGACATTTAGCATTTCAAGTCAATTCATTTAATTATATCAGCATTTTTTTGCTGTTGTTTTTTCTCTTCATGAAAATTAGAGATTTGTTGTATTGTGGAAGTTTCAATTTCATATAATAACGTGTTTAGAAGTTGTAATTTTATTCTTATACATAGCATAAAGATTACAACCAATGAAATTATATTTTTGTATTGATTTGAAATTATGGGACAGATGAGTTGGAATGTGCTTTGGAAAAGAATGGAGTGTCCGTGACATGGTGACATTTTGTGACATGGTGACATTTTGTAACAACCTGCAAAATTTCATTGTCTAAAAATCTGTGACATTCTGTGACATGTTGAAAATTTTGACAAAATGACAAAAGGTACATAATTTGATGTGTTAAAAATAGTCTGACATTTTGTGACATGTTTTAAACCTTCAGTCATAATCATTGGCACTAGGCCATGTCTTTTATGACCATGTAGTATTCTTTAGATTTACATAAACTAATTTGATGTTGCATTTTAGTAGTGGATTTCATTTTTCATGAAACAGACATAAGCAAATGATTCTTTCAATGAGTATCACCGGTCAATGATGTTGAGTGTGAATCTATCCAATCAAATGTGACAAAGGCAAAACTGATGTGACATTCTGTGCAAAAAAAAAGTGCCAAACATTTTGTGACATTTGAGACATTTATATGACATTTGAAATTTTGTGATGTGACATTTCATGACAAGCAGTCCATTCTGGCTTTGGTTTCAGATCAATAGAAAAATGCCAGGTTGATGATTTTGTAAAAGAAATCTTCACAAGCTGAGGCAAATGTTTTGTTTTTCAGCAACAAAAAAAATTTGCATCAAAAATAAAATGACATGAATTGTTTGTGTACAAGGTGTCCAGACCTTATGCAATAAGATTAGCAAATCGGTCCAAAATTCCACTTTTAGTGTTAGGATGACATGGGTTTTTCCTGAGAATATCAGACTTATCTAGAATACCAAAAGTTACATAACATATTTGAAAAGAAAAAGTAGAAGTGACAGTTTTAAAAACAGAGTGACTTTTATCACTCGTTATCATTGCAGTCGATGGGGAAAATCATGATTTGGGTGACTTTCAGAAATACTTATTGGCTTCACTAGGTGATCAAGCTCAGCATTCTACATTTACTTAAATTCTATGAACAAGGAATATCTTCACTGAATATATTTTCGCTATTTTCAACAGGAACTAGATGAAATGGAAGGTGATTCCAAATGGGTGGAGATCATAAACAAAGACTTAGATCGTCAGTTTCCATTCCATGAGATGTTTCAACAGAGAGACGGACATGGCCAGCAAGATCTTTATCGTATTCTTAAAGCATACAGTATTTATAACCCACGGGATGGGTATTGTCAGGCACAGGCACCTGTCGCAGCTGTTCTACTGATGCACATGCCAGCAGAGGTAGGAGAATCATTTAATTCCTGGTGTAGGGTTTTAAAATAGCCATTTGGCACCAGATAGGATTAAAGAAGTGAAAAGAGAATAGAGAATTACTTATTAGGTATGATTTGTTTTGTTCTAGAAGAAAGATTGTGTGATTTGGTTGTGTGTGGTATCAGGGACATACCATATTTTCTCTAATAAACGCCCCCGGGGTGTTGCATTTGGAAAACAGGGGGGCGTTTAGTAGAGGGTAAAGTATGAAGAAAAAAAATGTAAATTACAAAAGAATGGCAATTCCTTTTAGGCCTATGGTATTAGTTTCTTCAAGCGATTTTTGTGTTTTTAGCATTATTGTGCATGGATTATTTATGAAATATACTCTTTGCATATTTTCTGCTTGGTTACGTTCGACTCACAGCCTTTTTAAGTCACATTTGGTAAGTTAAACGTACGTTGTTACATCCTGAAAGTATGAAAAATGACGGGGGGGCGTTTATTATAGGGGGGGGGGGGGCGTTTATTAGAGAAAATACGGTAGTTGAAATTGACAAAATTGAAATTTTTCATTTTCCTAAATCTGATGCTGTCACTACCACCCCCACCTCTATTACAAAATGCGCCGTTCTTGTGAAAGCAACATTATGTTATACTTGTACATTCCAAGATAGTCTTTCAACCGACGCTCTTGAAGTGATGCTACATAACACGATTCTAAACTTTTACTATTTCATTAGTTAACCATGAAAATTGATATTCAACTTGCTTTGAAAGGTTGTGTGATATTTTCACCAACTCCTGTTTTCATACAGCAGGGAATATCGATCCATAGAGCTGTCACCATTTAACGAGTACACACTAAAAGGTCCTAAATGTACAGATGCTAGTACAAACATTTTAATTATGAGTCATTGCAATCACTATGTTTTTATTCAGCCTTCCTATTAAAAATCAATATCTTTCAAACCATTCACGCACAGCTGTCAAAATTTCAAGTAATGACTTTTACAACTACACACACAGAATTAGCATAATTCTTATAAAGGTGGAATGAATGGGGATATCTTTCACTTTAATTCGCCGAAATGAGAGCTACTGTGCTGTTATAAACAATGCAACATTACGTTTCAATCTTTACAAGGGTAATAATCTTACAAGGGTAAGACCTATTTAACAAGCTGTCAAACTGACCCAAAAATACACAGTCAAAATGCTTTAATTTTTATACTCAGAAATAAAAACAAATAGTACCTAATTTGTCAATAATTTGTGAAATGAAACAAGCTTTTGCAAAGATCACAGTCATATGTAGACAGGACTAATATGAAATTAGTATTAAATTAAACCATTCTGTTATTTCCTACCTAATTTTACATTCAAATTTTCTGTAAAAATTATATTTCATACTATAAAAATAGAAAAACAGAGTTCCAGTGTTTATTTGGACATAATGTATGAGTCAATACTTTCCCTTTCATGTTGTTCAAATACTGTACTTTATTGTGTTTGGGCGTCTTGGCATGCTTTCGGAAGTTACAGTACTAGTTGCAGGTACAGTAACTGTTAGATGCTTGCTTTTTTTAGTGTAAATGTTTATTAACATCAGGGGCTTAAAAAGTTCCAAATGGGTAAATAATTAATTCAATCATGGGAAATTCAGCTTTGGGGTATTTTTGAAAGAAAAATGTCTTTTGTACAAACAGGGTCATATTGAAAAATTATTTTGTGGGTTACCTTGAGCATTGTCTTACTTGTAACTGTTTGGGGGGAAAACCTAAAGATTCATTTTTAATATACTATACTGTCATTTTGTAAAGAAGCAACAAATATTTTCCATGTCAAACTAGCAGCAAGATTGCAGTACTAAAGTTGAGATGTACAGTGTTTGATCCATTCCAGTTTATTTTTCATCCAACTTGTTCTCATTGCTACTTGCATTGGCATCAGTCACCTTACTTCACTCACTTCATCCTGAGTTCCCCTTGTTTGCACAAACCAATACGCCAATGTCTCAAAAACTCATTTTCTGTATTTTGTAACTCTCCGTTGTGATCATAGCTTGCTCCTCTTTTACGACATTAAACTATAACATTCAGCATCCATCTTACCATGCCCTTATAATTGCTGCAAAATAACACACAAACTGTCTGGAGTGAAGCTATTATTTGGTTAATAGCTCCATGGAACAATTAACCTTTTGCTTCACACCACTTCTCCACAATAGCCTTAAGCTGCAACTTTGACCATTCTTTCTCATAGATGTTAATTAAGTCAACCAGTCTGCGATTTGTGAAATTTTTTCAGATTTAACTGAAGCAATTTGCCATTGAACCACAGTTTGACAGAAATCATAGTATTTGCAGCACAGGTAATGGAGGGATGTTCCCCCCATTTCCTCATGTATATAACAATTTGCATCTTTCTCATTCTGTTTGAAATACCCAATAAAACTGCTGC
>JAIGNY010003367.1:202500-557500 GCA_020152595.1 Chiridota heheva
AATAATATAGGATCTGCAACTACCACTTGCATAATATTGGCAGCATCAGACACCTTCTGACTCAAGAGACGGCTTCAGCATTGGCAAGGTCATTAATCCTGTCACGTCTTGATTATTGCAACAGTCTGCTTGTAGGTGCGTCACATGAGAACATTAAACGATTGCAGAGGATACAAAACAAAGCTGCACGTATTATTACTAAAACATCAAAACGTGACAGTATTACAGCCGCGTTAAAGTTTTTGCACTGGCTACCAGTTGAAGCTAGAATCGAGTATAAAACATTGTGTTTAGCCTACCAGTGTATAGACAGATCAGCACCGGAATAACTCTGTGAGCTTCTGTCCATCTATTAGCCAAAAAGTGTCTCAGGTCTAGTGACAAGCAATTGCTGGATATACCAAAGTGGAGACTAAAATTTTTGGTTACAGGTCTTTCACAGTGGCAGCCCCAGAAAATGGAATGATATTCCGAAATCCATGAAAGACATTACATTTTTAAATATGTTTAAATATCAGCTTAAAACATATTTGTTTGAGAAGTATTATTGATCTTTATTATAATTTAATTTAATCGTTTATTTACATTAACCTCTAATTTTTATTGTATAAGCGCTTTGAGCATACTCACAGTGTGAATTAAGCGCTATATAAATGTTCCTATTATTATTATTATTATTATACATACATATATATACATACATATATATATATATATATACATACATATATATACATACATATATATATTTATTCACTTAGTGATGTCATGAAGCTACTTTCAATACAGTATTAGCTCCATGGTGATAAATATTCAGCTTTTACTTTTGAGCAAAGGATTCATTTTCAATGTATAACAATCCCAACTGTTGTAAACCATCCAGGTTTCAACATCATTGTATCAGTTTGGACATATGTTCAGTTTATTTCATAAACTGAAAGTTGACTATAATAATATTAATTCATGTTACTTCAAGTATTGCAAATTTGAACATGTTGAAAAGGCTTACTCTATCACTGATTGATTACACAAGGTATTAGGTACAAAAATAAATAATATAAATATATTTGCTCTTTCATGTTATATCCTATTTTGAAGATACTACAGCATATGAAAAGGAAAACTTTTTGGTCAATAGTATCAAATGATTTTCTTTTCTGCAAAAGTTGTGCCATTTATTCAGTGCTGAATGCAGTAGTTGATTAAATGGACAGTAAACATTTAAAATTTAAATCAATTGAACCCATAAAAGAATATACCAACCTTTGGTCTTTCTAAAGTCTCTTAGTCTCAATGTGTATTTTTGTAGCAAACTGAACTAATTTTTAATTGCCTTCTAATAAAAACTAGGACACCAGAATCTGTTAAATGTATCTGCAAAATCAAGAAAACATTACCCTCATACAGTAGCAAGTTGTATGCAGAAACTTATTAATAATAATTATACTTATCATTCAGCTGATTGACTGGTATAATGTAATGGATAAAAAGCATGAATAAAAGGACAAATTAATCCCTCATGACCTTAAGTAAGGCTGGATGTATCAAATTAAAACAATTCAACTTTAAAGGTTAACTACAGGAGATGAAATTGTTGATATTCTGGGCTGGGTTATTCTCAGGTTACCATCACTGTAGTCACCCACATGACTCTTCTCATCTTTGCTACCATATGTATGCACCTTACACACACTGTAAAATACCTCTCTAGTGGTGTGCCTATTCAAGTTCCACACATAGAGAGACTGTTTCACTGATAATTCAAGCAGTCCTATCCCTGGATAGTTACGGGTTGTGATGGTATCTTCAAAGCAACAAGACAGATTCATGAATAGAAGGGACAAACCCCCAAAAAGCGAATGTTTCGTAACTTATACAACACCTATTCTGTCATCAGATTATTAAAAATTTAAGCTCTATGTATAAAGTACTTATAATCGAGTTCTTAAAACTTCTTACATTATGCTCCACACTTTGTAAATTGAAAGAGCTGAGTTGACTGCCAGTGTTAGTGACCTTTAAACCTAGTGAAACAATTTTCTG
The DNA here is from genome assembly GCA_020152595.1 of Chiridota heheva. Classification (NCBI taxonomy): domain Eukaryota; kingdom Metazoa; phylum Echinodermata; class Holothuroidea; order Apodida; family Chiridotidae; genus Chiridota; species Chiridota heheva. Next base: position 204,544 of record JAIGNY010003367.1, read on the forward strand.
TAATTACAAGCTGTTGCTATTTCTTTAATGTTCCTTTATGAGTTACTAACTGACAGGTATTTGTCACCCGTTGTTGCTTAATCTCAATCAAGCCTTAAAAGGTGATTAAAGGATGTTTGATAGTTTCCTTTCTTAATCTTAAAAGGGATGACTTACTCTAATGGGGTTACAAGTTCCCGGCCTGTTACCCATTAGTAAGTGCTTTAAGATTTAATGTGTGTTTTGTTTGGTTTGAAAGTTAAGAGATTTTTAGGTGATGTCAGAGACCTTGAAGGAAAGTGCACGGTCATGACATTTTTGGCAAGGTTCTGAGTTAAAACAATCACATTACTTTCCAATGTGTCATGCTTGATACATCACAAGTATAAACAAGATTGGGGTGTCTAAGTAGGTTTCATTTTAGTGAATATACACTGGTAGTAAATATCCAAGGGAGTTTGGAAGAATTTGGAAATAGAACAAATTCACATCTAATTGAATGTCAAGAAAAAGCGGGACAATTGAGACCTAAATTTACCTTGTTGACATTTGACTAATTTCTTCATGATGATCGTTGTAAAGGAATATGTAATTATAGGAGACTAAGGGTGCTTATACCAGTAAAACATTTCAAAAATGACATTTTCCTGCATACCTCCACCAATGATATGCTTTTCTGAAGAAAATCTAGTTTTCATGGTTACTTTGACCCAGATTAACAGTTGAGTGATTGGAATTGTAGGATGTAATTTTTTTCTGTCATCACATATTACTTTATGCTAACCCAAGTGCATAGCCAGGGGGCGATGGGGATGGTTCCCCAAAAAAAAAAAAAAAGAAACAGTTTTGGATTGAATGTCCATTTTAATCTTTTCTTCTGATTTTTTTGTCATTTTCAGTATGATTTTACATTTTTACATATCTACAAAATGCATAGCAGGCCCCTAGACCCTCCCAAATACCCACCCTTCCAAATAAAAACCTGGCTGTGCCTTTGCCCTAACCTAACCCAATTTACCTGCATAAAGTCAAAAGGTTCTGCTGATAGAGTCAGAACCAAGCAAGTAGGAATCAAAATTTAATATACAAATATTACTTGCATTGAGATTATAAATAGACTTCCCAAGTGGACTTTTGTTTGACTTACCCTGCTGGTGTAATTTGTGTTTAATTGTTATATCTCTCTTTTGCCACTGCAACTTTGTATTGATATAAATTCTAATTGGTTTGTTTGGTAATGATTTCTGCTTTGAAACTGCATGCCATGACATGTCATGGATAACAGCTAAAGGGTTATTGGTCATCAAACTAGGGTGGAGATCAAAGTGTAGAAATGGTGTGCTATTGCCATTGCATTGTTCAAACTCAGTTTTGCATAACAAATTTTAAGTACAAGTGGTACTCAGGGGCATAGATCCATGTCTGAGTTTGAGGGAGCGAAAACTTGAGCAGTGGCGAAACTAGAATTTTTCAAGTATGCAAACCTAAAAGAAGTTGTTTTTACGATTATTTTGGTAAAGATTTCAATTATTTTCTCCATATCATTTTCTTTTGTAGCTTTGCAATATTTTCTCTTAATATTCATCAAAGCTACCTGAAAATAAGGGAAAATTTACACTAAAATTGAATCAAATTTTACTAACATGAAGGATATTAAAAGAAAATTGAAAGAAAATTAAGGAAATTGCATGAAAATAAAATGAAAGACATTTTCTAAAAGATTGAAGAAATTTTGCAAAAATGCGGAAGAAAATTGAAGCAAAAACACCTGAATGGTTGCTTTCGTTTTCATTTTCATTAATTCAATTTTAATATAGGGGGCCCACTTATTTTTCTTTTTTTTTTTTGGGGAGGAGGTGAAATGATACTTTTGTAGTGATCCGCACCTCCCCTCTCCCCATGATTTTGCCCTGGTGGTACTGTACAGTATTAGTTTGAAGCAGATGACATAAATATGTTTTGGTAGGCCTAATTATATGGTTAAACTGTCATGAATCCATCAGTATACATACAGTACAGTAGGATTTGTGGGTGTCCAAAACTGGACCCACAGACATTATTAAGCTTCAGTTACATTGAGTTTAATAAACACATATGAAGAATGCAAACCTGATGCAGTGATAAAGATGGATATACCAGCTGGAAAACTTACATCTCTAATTATATCAAATACACTTGTACATCACTAAACACTTGTATATCACTAAACACTTGTACATCACTAAACACTTGTACATCACTAAACACTTGTACATCACCAAACACTTGTACATCACTAAACATCCTTTCTTGTATGATATCTGCATCAGTAGTTTTTAAGTTAAGACCTCTCTGGGAAAAGTTGACTTCAGGAGATTTGGCCTTTCTGTAAAGAAAATGAACCTGATAACAGGCCATCCACAACCGGATGTTATGTGAGAGATAAGAACATCGCAATTTTACAAATTATGATGAGATGAGATTTCTCTAAGTAATCATTATGATTAATCTGAACATTCTTATCAAATGTTTTCTGTACCATCATGTGCATGAAAAGTGTTTAAATATTCTTAAGAATAGAAAAAAAACCCTCACTTTTGGATGGTTATCTCCTTTTACCATTGTCAGTGTTTCTAAGCTTAACCCTTAAATACGACGGACAGATCAAGCAAGTCAATGTCCATGCTTTGATAACCAGTTATGGTTGGACCCACATTGAACTTTTCCAAAAATATTATTTCTTTGTTAAATAGGTAGACAGCAGTGATCTTGGTGTTATTTATAAAAGCTCAAATAGTTCTTTCACAAATTATTTCTTTTTGATGGGGTTATGTTGAAGTAATTTTTCATTTGAAAAAAAAATGGAATATAACTTTTGAAAGTTGAGAATTAAAAAAATGCACAAAATTTAAAAAATGCACAAAATTTAACAAAAAAACTTGTTTTTTTCAAAAGCTTCCTTGTCACACTTCCAGTAGCTTTTGCTTGAAAATCTGTGAACAACTGTCAAAGACATCAAAGTATCCAATTCCGGTCGAATTTTGACTGCCCTCTACCATCAATGTCTTTTTTTGACAAAAATTGCGCTAAATTTGAAGATTTTTAGCTTTTTTGAGACTAAACTTTTGAAAAAATCGTAAGTTCTGATTGCAATACACCTACCGTATGCGAAATGTATTGTAAGAAAGGCCAAACCATGTACTTATAATTGATATCAAAAAGAGCAAGTACCCCCTCTCTAATTACATCTAGATTAAAGTAATAATAAAGCTTCCTCTTTCTAGTGGCATGTCTCTGTGCACAGCACGTGGATGACCCGTGTTCGATCCCCGCACCGGACATGCGGTTTCTGTTTTTCCTCTAGTAATTACAGCAGTGATTATTTTTTGTTTATTTTCATTGTTTTTGCATGTTTTGCTTTAAGAAAAAAAAAATTAGACTGGTATCAATGAAAAAGGAAATCTTACAAACAATCTAGATATGTAAAAAAATCCTCATTTTTTATTATTCACAACAAAAAATACAAGTTCAAAAATAATTTGCCTAATTTGGCCTAAAATGTGCAAATTTGCATATTTTTGTTGATATTTTCTTTATTTTGACATTTTTATTCAAAAATTTATTGTCTAAAACTAAACTTTTAGTGGTAGAAATGAAAGGAAAGTTGTGAAAAAATGTTGTCAAGTTTTTAACCCCTGGGTCTTTAAGGGTCACATCCATGTCTAGATGTTTTATCCCTTGAATTCTTTGTGAGCCAGATTCATCCCTGACAAACCCATATGAAATAGCCAGGGAAAAGCACAGTGGTGTATCTGAATTGAGATGTTTTATCCATTGAATTCTTTGTTAGCCAAGATTCATCCCTGGCAAACCCATATGAAATAGCTAGGAAAAAAGCACAGTGGTGTATCTGAATTGAGATGTTTTATCCATTGAATTCTTTGTTAGCCAAGATTCATCCCTGGCAAACCCATATGAAATAGCTGAGGAAAAGCACAGTGGTGTATCTGAATTAAAAATGTTTTATCCATTAAATTCTTTTTTAGCCAAGATTCATCCCTGCATAGCCATATGAAATAGCTAGGGAAAAGTACAGTGGTGTATCTGAATTGAGATGTTTTATCCATTGAATTCTTTTTTAGCCAAGATTCATCCCTGCATAGCCATATGAAATAGCTGAGGAAAAGCACAGTGGTGTATCTGAATTGAGATGTTTTATCCATTGAATTCTTTTTTAGCCAAGATTCATCCCTGCATAGCCATATGAAATAGCCAGGGAAAAGCACAGTGGTGTATCTGAATTGAGATGTTTTATTCCAGTACAAATTTAGAATATTTGTAAAAAGGAAAAAGTACATGCATATACATATTAAAACACATAGCAGAAAATAAAAGAATATAAATAAATAAATAGGGGGGAAAAATTTAAGATAAAAGGTTCAAAACAGTAATTCTAACTCTCCTGTCTGTAAGTAAATTGCCGCATGTTAAATGAATGAATTTTTGTAGACGTTTATTCTGTATTTTGGCAATATGTTAGGGTTTCGAAGGTTTCTGTTTGAACGTACTAGATGACTTTGTAATGTATTGTGTAAAAGATGGTTTTGTTCTTTGTTGATTTTTGTCGCCATTTCAATGAATTCCGATTTCGCCCTGTCATTTAAAATTCCAATAAGCATGAGATAATGTAGGTTAAGAATTTTTGAAGTATACTTTAAAAATTTCATAATTCTGTCTTTGTCTTTCTGTAAGATTAAATGATACCAAACGGGTACAGCATAAAGAACCTGTGATAAAATAACTGATTTAAAAAGATTAACTCTAGCATTAAGATTACAAAAAGATAGTATGTATGATAAACTCAAAACAATATAGTAAACTTCACTTAAAATTTGGACATATGATAGGAAAAAGTCAATTTATCATCAATACATACACCAAGATAATCAGTTTTTACGCATTTTGCAACCTCTGAACCATGAATAAATATGTTGTCTGATTTTGATTTCAAAAGCCCTGTATGTTAGACATTTTTGTTTACAAAGCACATTTCTTTTGATTTCTTTGGGTTCAGCAACAAGTTCTTTTCATCACATTTTGACACGGACTTATTAACAAATGACTGTTACTCTACTTCATCCTCATTTACATAATTTTTAGCAATTTTACATGAAATAGCAGTATCATCGGCATACTTTATCACACAAATATTTTCGTTTGATCTTATTTCGTCGGTATAAATGGTAAAAAGTGCAGCAGATAGAGGGCTTCCCTGTGGTACACCTACATTTATTTCAGATTGTTTTGACAAACCTTTGTCCATTTTATTTTATCTTGTCCACCCTTGAAGAAACTGCCAACCAATGAATGAGCCACGGATCTTTTATGAATATTGTCAAATCTTCAAGTAGGTAGTTTGGCAAGACCGTATGAAAAGCACTTGAATCTTGTTAACCAGATTCATCCCTGGCAAACCCATATGAAATAGCTAGAGAAAAGCACAGTGGTGTATCTGAATTGAGATGTTTTATCCATTAAATTCTTTTTTAGCCAAGATTCATCCCTGACAAACCCATATGAAATAGCCAGGGAATTGCACAGTGGTGTATCTGAATTGAGATGTTTTATCCATTAAATTCTTTTTTAGCCAAGATTCATCCCTGACAAACCCATATGAAATAGCCAGGGAATTGCACAGTGGTGTATCTGAATTGAGATGTTTTATCCATTGAATCCTTTCTTGCTTTACTTTGATAATAAACTTAGGTTTCTCTTTTATTACAGGAAGCCTTTTGGTGCTTGGTTCAGATTTGTGATCGTTACTTAACAGGGTACTACAGCCCTGGCCTGGAGGCTGTCCAGGTGGATGGGGAGGTCTTATTTCGTCTGTTGAAGAAAGTGCTGCCAGCTACACATAAGCACATGGTTTGTACTCTTTTCTTTAAACTTTCATAAAAATTAAGGAAGTTGATTAAACTTTATAGATTAATTTTGAAATTCAACTTGTTCTTTCACTGTTAGATCGATTAATGAAAGTGTAACAAGCTATTCTGCCTAAAAAGTTAAACATATGTCTTTGAACTTTGTTTTGATCTTTCTAGGTGATGATGACAGGCATGGTTTTCTTCTTTTAAATTTGTTTATAAATGAAAACATAATTTGGAAAATGTTAGAAAAGTAATTTAGTACTTAATAGCTAAGTCAGTTGTTATATGAATGAATGTGAGTCAATGATGTCATCAAGGACAAATTTGTTGCCTGCTGGGAAATTTTCAAACACTAACTCTTTAGTGGAAAGGAACAAAACATTTTAGGTGCATTTTTTACTGGTAAGTTTTTGTAGAAAATATTTATGAAAATATCTTAAGTTTAGTATTTTGATTTATGTCTCCTTAAAAATGAATACAATTGGTGGCTGGCCACCGATTCATTTTCAAATATGTTGTATTTCTTGTTCTTTTTACAGAAAGTGCACAACATAGACCCAATTCTGTATATGACAGAATGGTTTATGTGTTTGTTTGCCAGAACCTTGCCATGGCCCTCTGTGCTTAGAGTGTGGGATGTGTTCCTTTTCGAAGGTATGATTGGGCTGTTTCTTGTCTTATTAAGACTAATTTTTAAAAAAATCAATTAAAAAAAACAAAAAACCAAAAAACTTAAGTGTTTAAAAAACATTGTATTCTTTGGTTCTTCATCAGACTTGGCCACAAGAACTGGCCGAGAAATATCTCTGAGTGAAAATATTGAATTGTGAAACTTGAAACTAGCACTTAATTCATTGATGATATAAAAGTTGGAAATAATCTGTCTTTTTTGTTTTATAGGAAGAAAAATTAACTCAATGGTACAACTTTAGAGTTAAAAGATAGAGGGGATGACTATAGAAATGAAACCTATCCAAAACCAAGAATATGTTCTGTGTTGTTTAGTCTCTTTCAAATGAAAATTCTAGCATGAATTTGCATATGTAGTTACACCTTACTGTGTATGATACAACAACTTTACCAGTCATATTTGTGTTTTTGCTATTTAACAGCTGTTATAAATGACAGAGTAATCGTTAAAACTTCTTGTTACATAATCTCATCAAAATTGAACGCAAATAGGAAGTGATTTTGAGTATTACTCACAAAGATACTTCTGTTGCTGCGGCTATCCTTGGATGTGATTTTGTTGTTGTAAAATTAGCTGAAAAAAGCTGAAAATCAAATTTGTTGTTGTAAAATTAGCTGAAAAAAAGCTGAAAATCAAATTTGTTGTTGTAAAATTAGCTGAAAAAAGCTGAAAATTAAATTTGTTTTATTATTCACTTTTGTCTATTATTTTGGAATCTCTGGGGACATTGTTTATACAATACAAACTTAATTTTATATTTCAATTTTATATCATTTTATCATTTTCATTTCTGTACTGATCAAAGAACATAAGAAGAAAATATATATTAAAAGTGGATGAAAGAAATAGATATGAAAATAACCAGAATATCCACCATCATTTTAAATGAAAGTACCTAATTCTGTTAAGATGCATTGGACATGACCATTCAGTAGATTTACAGGGAGAAAAAAAAGTAAGACCAACTGATTTTTTTTTTTGTAGGAGTGAAGGTTTTGTTCCGTGTAGCTCTAGTGGTGCTTAAGTACACCCTGGGTACACCCCAGCAATTGAAGGAGTGCCCAGGTCTCTATGAAACCATGCTGAAACTGAAGAACATTCCAGCTGCTGTAATGCATGAGGAATTCCTGTCAATAGAGGTATGAAAGACATACATTTATTTATCTCATCACCCACATGTACATATACAGGTGTCAAATTTTAATTTTTCACCACTGTTCCACGGAACAGTGCTTCTTAAAAACACTGGTTCTGGATCAAATTTCACTGTTCCAACATTTTCATCAATAAAATTGCAAATTCCTTGCTTTAAATTGGACTTAATATACTCCTATTTTGTCATAAAATACCTGTAAGAGAAACAATAAATAAATAATAGTCATAAGGCTGCTGCGCACGTGTCAATATTCTAAACCAAGTAGGGCTGTAACATGTATTGTATGAATGGGGTAAATACTTAACGGAACTAATGATAGTTGCTATAGTTAACACATGCAAATACAGTATCAGGGATGTGAGTGAGACATAAAAAATATTTTTAAGATCATGAATATGTAGCACAAATTGTTACGTCTTTGGAAACCGGGGTGGGGAAGTGGGGTGTTGGGTCATTTTTCCATACAATGTGCTGGAAAATATATTTTCCTAGCAAAATAAACTTAAAAGGCATTAGGGAGAAAAATGAATTCATGGGGATGTTTGAACATAAAAATATACTTCTAACAAAAGGTTTGAGCTGTTTTGTAAAAATTGTATGTGTGGGTCAATGGCTAATTCTAACCTCTTCCTGCTGATTACGGAAGTTATACGAGCGACACGGTAAAGTTGACTACACCACGTGGTGGGAACTTGTATTTTGTCAAAAAAAACATGAGGTTACACACAAAGTTCATCTTAATGAGGTCTTGCATCCCACATTAATTTCTCGGAATTATCACATATCATTGTTTCTAGTTATTTATTCTACATATGGAGCACTTTTCGTGCAAGCATTAATATCCCCTAACAGATATATCCCCTGTTAGGAAATAAATACCCGATAAAGCTTAGCCCAGGGTCCTCGCTAAATTTATTTGACTCATCAGGTAATGTTTCCATGTAAATGTACTGATCGCCATTATTACAGAATTTCTGCTGTTTATTTTGTGGTCAATTTTACAGCTTTTAAAACGGGTCTTGACAGAGTGAGATCAAAACCTTACGTTAACGTTATGTTATTGTTAGTTTCAGATGTCGATCTATGATTGATTGCCCGATAATTGCAGGAAAAGAAAGGTTTTTCATACTTTAAAAAGATATTTGTTAGGTATTTTTGAGGTATTTTACTCTTAGAACACGTTTTATGAGCAGAAAACAATATATTGCAGCAGTAAAAAAACAACAATGTTTCACAGAACAAATTGCATAGGTAGGTAGTGTTTAGCATTCTAACAGAACTTTAAAATAAGTGGAGGTCAAAAGGTCATGGTCAAAGGTCAAATAAGTGTTTTTTATGCCAAATTTTGCAGATTACTAAACTCAAATAGTACAAGACCTATACCAACCCTGTGTTGTAACATGACACTTTGGTGCATGAATTTGTGTCCTGTATAGACTCGAGGGTCCAAAGGTCACAGAGCTATTGACATTTTTCACCATTTCCCTCTTTAGTTATGGAATAGTACGTGTTAGGTGAGCATGAATGGTGTCACACAGTAGGTACGATAAATGTGAAACATTTCAGAAGTTATTTCAGTGATGAGGGTCAGAGGTCAGAGATCAAATATGTGATTTTAGGGGGTATAATTATGTACTAATTTGTACATTTTTGCGGCATTTTTAACTAAAAAAGTACATGACCTATACCAACCCTATGTTGTACCATGATACCTTGGTATGTGAATTTGTGTCCCCGTAGACTCTGGGGTCAAAAGGTCAAAGGTCACAGAGCTATTTGCTTTTTTTTCACTATTTTCGCCTAAGTGATGGATGGTAAGTGTGACGTGAGCATGACTGGTTTCATACAGTGGGTACAATAAATGTGAAACATTTCAGAAGTTATTTCAGTAATAAGGTTAAGGATGAGAGGTCAAATATATGATATTAGGGGGTATAATTATGTACTTATTTGTACAATTTTTGTACCACTTTAAATTCTGAAAGTGCAAGACCTATACCAGCCCTATGTTTTACCATGATACCTTGGTACAGAAATTTGTGTTCCTGTAGACTCTGGGGTCAAAAGGTCAAAGGTCTGTTTGTACTCCCATGGGCAGTACAATCCATCAACATGCCTGAAGTAAATAGCCAAGCCTGTCTCAACATCTGCTTGTACTGAGCTCACATGGGCAGTGCAATCCATCAAGAGCCACAGAGCTATTGTGACCTTGTTAGCTATTGCCCCCACTATGCTGTACGCTTAAGGTGATGAGATCAGCAACTCTGGGAGTGCTTTCTTGTTTCCTTTTGCAGTCTACTTTGTGGTAATTTCCTGACTATCATTTCTGGTACACTTTCTTATATTGCAGTATCACAAGGCACATTAGTTGGAATACCAGTGTCACAAAGTGGGCTCTGAATAGCCCTAGAATACAGAACAAAATGGTAGTCAATGAGTCATTTCATCTTTATTTTCAACAGTGTAATATATTGTTTGGTTTTGACCTCTGTCACAGAGCAGTTAAGAATAACTACATTTTTTCAGATTTGATGTACTGTAAGTACTCCAAAAGATTTCTGTGAGGTCATTTTAAATCTTGATAATCGCAAATAATTCAGACAAATAAATCAATTTTTTTGCACAGTAAAGACAGATTTGATTGATTGATTCGAATGTGCAGAAAATGTAAAAAACATTTTCAGTCATAAATGTTCTTTTCTTTTCCCATCTTAGATGTTGAAGTTAAAAGTGTTTGACAAGGACATGGAAGGAGAGCATTCTTTAACTCTTGCCAGGAGAAAGGCCATTCGTAACCGCCAGCTTTCAAAAGAATCCGCAGCTGACATGCTCAAGAGCATTGAAGCTTTGAAGAAACAAAAGAAAAGACCTCCCAAACATGTGGAGAAGAAACCATCAGGGGGCATCCACATTGATCACGGATCCATGCCAGGCTATGGCCCTGCCAGGAACCATGCAGGGTTCTATTCAAATGTCTCAGAACAAACTCGTGAGAAAAAGAAAAAAGAGAAGAAAGTTAAGGAGAAGAAGAAAGCAACAGGGGAGTATGTTGACACTGGAATTCAAAGTTTTGGGAGTGTGAAACAGGCATGGTCCACTCCAGATGGTATGAATAACCAAGGTATGAGTGAATCTGAGAGGACGCTGCAGTCTCAAAAGAGACTGAGCAGAAGTGAAGATGCTCTTAAAGATGGTGCCTCAAATTCTCATATCGGGACAGTCAGTCGTAGTGAATTGGGTGATAATGGAACCGAGGGCTATTATTACGCAAAAACACAGATTGATACAAGTCCTAGTAAGTCTTCACGATCCATAGCGGATGACAGTGATGCTTCCTCTGCCCTTGCTGTTGACTCCGATGCAGCATTTACCATAAATCGTCCAGATTATAAAAAGAACTATGGAAATGGAGGAAATGAGCATATTCGTTCTGGGAGATATGAAGATGGGGAGGGATCGGACACTGATCAGGAGGAGGAGGTTTTCCATGATGCATGCACCATGGATGTTCAAAATAATGATGCCTTTGATCAATGTTTTGAAGATGATGAGAGGTTACATCCAAGGAAGCTTGATCCATCGGCAAGCAGGATTGCAAGGAGTGTGAATGGTATCACCAGCCAAATGGTGGCAGGGCAGCTTATCATATCAGCTGAAAATGAGAATTTCAGTGAACAGAAAGGTTTACAGAATATTCCTGGTGGTATTCTTCCAAATTCAACATTAGTATGATAAATTCAACAGCAGTATGAAAAATTCAACACCAGTGTGAAAAATTCAACACCAGTGTGAAAAATTCACACCAGTGTGAAAAGTTCAACACCAGAGAGAAAAATTCAACACCTCTTGGGACTTGTTATGATCAAACAGTATAACACCACTCTCTGTTATAGTCCGTTGTTATGCTTATTTGTGAACAAAGAATTTGAGAGATGCTTTTAATAGGAAAAGAGTGGTTTAGGATATATATTCCTTTAAATGCCAAGAAGAAGAAGCAAAATTTGAAGTAAAAAAAGGTTTTCAGCTTAAATTATTTCAAATTATATTTTATGTATGAGCTTGTGCTATGAAATTATGTTTGTTGTTTTTATGTTCTGCATTTGTGTCATGGGTTTTAGCTGGAAAATCTTAAGCATGATGAGCAGCAATGTAGATCGCTTGGTTCATGGTATCAAGTTGATGGGCAGTATTTATCATCTTTAGACATTAAGCATAGTTGATGGATAATGTGTATAATTTGATATAACCCTATAAAAACATTGGATAATGTGAAGCCCTATGAAACATTAAAAGAATAAAAATGGTCATTTCAAAGAATTTAGGATAAAGAAATTTTGAACCACTGTTGTATGAGAAAAATGGCCTTTTTTCAGAAATCTATGCATTACCCAATGACTATGGAAAGCTGAAAATTCATGTTATAAGTCATTTTTAGCTTTGAATTTTGAATTTGTGTAAGATGATGAATCATTGGACTAGAACAAAAACGTGGACGTTGAGTGGCTTAGATTCTTTGAGTGACTTTTGTGAGACATGAAGAAGGGTAAATTCACTTTGTTTGTTTGTTCTGTTTCAAAGGCCTTTATATTCTTTAGTGCATTCTGATTCCCTGATATAATGTGGAATTCTTAAAATGAGTGTAAAATGTGGAGGGAGGGAGTTACAGCAGTTTGAGAATGTCACCCCCCCCGAAGTTTCTTTTGAAATGGGTAAAAGTGGTAAACAGAAGTCAAACACTGAAAATGGATGTCCTGTTTCTTTGGCATTTGCAACTTTCCAAAGAAAACAAAATTGGAAAGTTTGTAAGGTATTATTATTTTATCAAATTCTGATAATGTTAAAACGCCTTTGTCAAGTTTTCAAATGAATTCCTTAATTTTGTGTTCAGTGTTCATATGGTTTAGTGTATGCCATTCCCTTCGGATCAGTTGTACATGGAGGGTATTCCTGAGGTATAATCAGGATGCTGATCATACAAGCCACAAGGGAAAGCTTGTGCAGTTTCAAAAAAAAAAAAATCTTACTTTAATTGTTATTGTAGTATTTTGATATTTGTTACATATGTTGTTTATTTTATGCAATGTATACAATTTATTTCCTTTCTCCGCAGGCATTTCAGCTGCAACTGTGTTTTTAATTTTCATGATTCATGAAAGAATGTTGTTGATGAAAACATAATATTTTATAGTATAAGTTTTATCTGTCTGCAAAAAGTAATGAAGGTATTTAGCATACTTAAAATCAGTCATTTGGTACGGAATGGTGATGAGTAGTTCAATTCTTTGAACACAGAAATACTCCAGATCTCAGACTGGTTTTGTTACAACGAGATTTGTCTGCTGATGATAGTAGTGTTTTTCTGCTTTAAAAAGCCCCAGCAAATTACAATAGCATTAGTAAGATAGCAATAGCATCTGAAAGATGGCACCTTCAAGTACAATTTGAGCTTATTTTTAACCTAATATCACCCCCACTCCGATGTTCCCCAATATGAAGACCTAAGCAAAACATTATGCAGATTTTGGCACTTTGTAACAAATCTCTTATAATTATATTTTTTGCATAATATGACTTAATAATAAATTCTTTCTCAAGGCTTGGGTCATGTTTTAGCTCTGGTTTGGCATAATGGATTTGCCATAGCATTCTATTTTTGCACCTCTCATTTCAAGAGATTTATGGTTTGTATAAAATTATGTTATGAACTGTAATATTACAAATGTTTATGAATTCTTTACCAAGTTATCTATCATTAATGTTTTCAGTAAATCATAAAATGTAGATGGGTTTGTGCAATTGATTTTATCTTGGGCTGTGAATATGAATACAGCTCTAGTGTAATTAGTTAATTACCAACAAGACATAGATAGAAAATGTTAGTTTAATCTTATAGTTTGTTTCAATTTTCATTGTGATTCAGTGGTTTGATACTTCAAACAGGAATGGGATAAAATAAAGCTGATTTCTTTTTAAGGGAATGATTACTGTCAGCAGTTTCTCCTGGCAATGAAACTACTGAAGCTCTCAATGGTAGTGTGTGGTTGTATAAACTTACTGATGCAACCTTAATTACAATAAAGAGGAAGATTACATTGTTGTGAGGGAGTTGGTGTGTACCATCAAAGGAAAAGATAGATCAAATATTTCTGTCAAAAGAATCAATGGATATGGACGATATGAGTTTCATGTGGAAAAAAAAGTGTATTTTTCATTAAAATATTTTTTGCATAATAATAATATAGTAAGGCAAAGACAATTTTAGGGGATTACCGATTAATGGTATTGGTTAATGAAATAGTTGTGTACAAGAGAGGCTTCACCTGTTCTGTACCAGCACTGTTGTCAGTCAAGTGCCCTCCATCAGTCTAGTGGCCCTCACAATATACTGGAGATAATCAGTGCCGCTGAGGCAGGCCCCGGGGTATCTGGAAAAACGGGCCCATATGATAAGCTAAAGTTCTCCTTTTTACACATCTTGAGGTAGTACAATGACGCGTTAGTAGACCATTGTGACTGCGGTGCGTTAAATATAAGATTTCATCGACGACGAAAAAAATAAACCTCCCTGAGCTGCTGAAAGGATTTCACCCTCAAGAAATTATTAACATTCCCCAAAATTGAAGTAAATTTTATGAAAATTGAAAGAAAATTCTGCAAAAATCAAGGAAAGTTTCCTGAAAAGGAAGAAAATTTCCAGAAAGGATTTTACCCCGGTTGTATACTTTCTTTTCGCAGTTTCGGTTGGGAGGTCAAATTGGGAAATTTTTTAAATTGTAAGTTGGTAAATTAAAGGGAAATTTGGTAACATTTCCTGGAAATTACAGGAAAGTTTTTTATTAGCAGCAACGTTTAATGGAAAATAAAGCAATTTGCGCACTTCTTATGGGCCATTTTGGTTTTTAAGAACACCAGCACGTACGTTAATCCAAGTGCACATAACTTGGGCAGATACTGTATGTTATGATTATGAATACATTACACAGAAGAATAAAGCTTTGGTCTTCTGTTGAAAACGAAGTTATTGATTTCCATTCTTTTCATGTTTACTCTGTTCTATATGGACACACTATTTAATAGGAAATTTTACAAAACAATAACCATTAACTATATATTAATGATGAGTATAGGCTTAAAGGAATAGAAGTTAAGATACATATTTGAGGTTAATGCATGGTTAAAGGCTACCTTTAATTTTATGGGCCTCCTATGACCGGGGCCCCTTACGACCTCAGGCCCAGGGGCAATGCCCCTTCCTTGTTGGCGGCCCTGGAGATATTGAATTAAACAAATAGTAGCGTGTAGCAAAAAGGGTAGAGGAACAGCAGCATCATGATGGGGGAAAGATTGAGGTGAGAAGTGATATCTTTCAATGATTGTATGGCTCTGTGGTACTGTACATCATCCACCTTCAGAACTGGGAGATCCGGGTTCAATCGGGTTGTACCAAAGACTTTAAGCACATGCTGCTCCCTCATGTGGCACTCATCACTGAGGACAGAGCTGGGTAATAATTTCATGTAGTTGGTGACTTGGTGCACCATTGTTGTGGTTGCACCGGTGCAAAGAACCCCAGTGTAGTCCCGAGGACTTGAGTTAGTTTTTGGTATGTGTGCACAATTGATTGTTGTAAGCGCTTGGTACTTTGGTAAGTAGAGCATCTAAATGCGGTGATATTATTATTTATGTGAAGTACCATGTGCAAATTAACGGTGTGAACAGGTGAACTAATTCTTCTCATGAGCTGTGCCAAGTCTCCTGCAATGTGCTTTTATTCACATTAATTCCTCTGCATCGATCCATTGTAGGTTCTCCCAAATTTGCTCCAAGACACATTTGATAGCACCTATCAGTTATAACCCCTTATGTATTCAAAAGAAGAAGTTGATGCATTTCTAATCCTAACACGTTACCTTTAGTCAAGTAGCAGGCCAGGTATCATTCTATCTTGTACATTTAAATTGGGCAGCACATTATTATGCACATTCCTGTCTTGTAATGAATTTCCAGAAAATTCCATCCACTAAGATAATTCCATGATAAAAATATGTTTTTTGGTCTTTCGTTCCTTGTGTAACTCTTAAGTTGTTGTTCACTTCTACAAGGTCATGTATAAATGGGTGAATAGGTCTATTTTGTATATGTAATTGAATATTGTTTCACGAGCTTTAACAAGCTGTTTCTTTGATCTTATTTTTGTCTCATGCCAGTGATTTTCTTTTTTTTTAAAGTAAATAACTTCAGGGCAAAACAAGGTTAACTTTGTTCATCACTTAAATCTTAAGAAATTGCTTTAATTACAGTGTGCATATTAGTAGCAAGAATATTTCTTTAATAGTAGATAGTGACTGGTGTACATACGATCCACTTTGCATTTGATGCAAGGAGTGTTTTTGATAGCTAAAAACTTACTTCAAATTGGACATGCCTTTTTGCAATCTGATATCATTACCTCAGGAACATATAGCGACAGTATCAGAAGCACTGTATGTGAATGTATCATTAATGTTGCTATGAATCGTACAAATGTGGTCCTCACTTCTCTAATCAAGCTGGATTAGTGACCAAGGTCAGCAGTAGTCGGTTTACATTAAGAAATGATTATGGTTTCAAGGTAAATTTGTTCTAAAGATCTTAATAAATTGTTGTTCACAAAGGTTGATTTTTTTCTTTAAGAGAAAACATGTGATATCAGATTAAATTGTTCGAAGAATTCATGATAAAGGCAAACTTTGGTGGGTCCAAAGTTATTCAAAAACATAAATGGGAAAAAATGAATCAAATTTGGTTTTGTATTTGGAAAATTTTCAGCTGGTCTTATTTTCAGCCTTAATTATTCAAGAACTTGTACAAATTTGCTGTATTAAAAGGAAAACCATCTGTTTAGATTTATAGCTTTTGAATCCATTGCTTTAATAGGTCAAGCAATTGCTTTAATCGTACAACCAATTGAATCATTGTATATTTTGACATTTCCACCGCATGTCCAATCAGCAATTACCTGAAACGTAATTTATTGTTGAAAACCAAAGTATAAAGAATTACACAAAAGATCTTGGGCAATGGGCAGGCAACTTTCATACTACCAGACAAACTGCATGTATAAGGTCTTCAAACCCTGGTATAAGCATTGGCCCTGTTAGCCCTTGAGACTTCATGGAATTTAACTTCGGTTTTCAAAAATTGACCATCAATAAACTAGACAGTTGGCAATGAAGTCATGAAGAGCTTTTTCCCTTCTCATGACACACAAATATATGACAGTCATATTGAATTGAACCTGTTAGCAGTACTGTTTTTGATGAGATAGACTGGGTAACTAAAGTGGTACAACACAAGCCTATAAGCCGGCCGGTAGGTTGTGGGGCGTTTCCCAGCCTGGTCATACCAAAGGCTTTAAAAATGGGATCTGCTGCCTTCTCGCTTTAGTGCTCAGCATACACGACTGGAGCAGGGTCATATAGTACAGGTGTGTGCGCTGTCTTGACTGTAACTTTAAGCTTTGAAGTTTCCATTACTTCAAGTAGCATTATGCATAAATAAGTGCTTTATAAGAACTGCATTAATATTCTTGTTGTTGTTGTTATGAGATCGAGGTGAGATAAGCCTCACAGAGGGACCAATCTGGTCACTGAATGCAGATTTGCCCCCATTGATGTGTAGGTTCATGTGGTGTACATGATGTCCTCGTAGATCAAACAAAAAAAATAATGCTCCTCGTAAACCATGTGATGCTTGCAATGAGAATGTCATGAAAAAGCAATTTTTTTATGAAGGGCGTGACATCAATAAGCATGTTTATTCATAATTGTAGTAAATAGTATTCTTTTTCATTGCGCCTGCACACCAATTTGGCAAATTTATACATATATATATTTTGTATATCCTTATTGTAGCACTAATTCATAGCTTCCGTACTTCACACCAACAAAGCACTGTCTTTATTTAATTAGCATTCAAGGATTACTTTTGGTTAACATTCATACCAATCTTTTAATATTGTACAGTTATGATAAATGTGTTGGATAAAGGGCTTCTTATGTGCAATCAAATTTTTTCTCAATTATCATATTTATAGAAGATGCATTGAGACAGTGATTTTTCATGGAATGGAAATTCACGTTGGAATTTTTGTAATTGAAGACAGGTACAGTAATTAGATATAGGCATTTTCAAGACCTGCTAGAGATTGAAGAGTATTATTAATAATTTAAAAATAATAGAACTAAGTGATTGATGACACAAATTGTAGGTCATGCAGTAACTTCATTTACTGCTGATATTGCTGCTGTACGTTTATGAGTATATCATGACCGCAGATTTTAGGTATGAAAAAATTACAGCTATTCTACTTTGTCTTGAAGTTGTCTTTCACTCACTTCCATCTCTTATCCGGCTCTCCTACCCCTCTCTGCCCCACTTGTAACACCGATCTTTTCATGAAGCATATCTTCGTAAATCGTCCCCTATACCAGAACTCTTCTCTCCTCACTATCCTCAATCTCGGACCTTTTAAAAACAATTCTTCCTCAAACATCATCAACTTCCTTTCCTTTGCAACAACCTCTTCCACCACATTTAACTCCCCCCTTTCCTCCCTTTCTACACCTAACCTTACATACCCCTTTCTTTTCACCAAAAGTTTTTCTTTCTTTCTGCTTTTCCCCCTTCTCCCTTACAAACCTTCCATCTCCTCACTATCCTAACTCTTACACCATAATTTATTAAGACCCTCTTGGCACATTGGACTCTGACTGTCGTGGTGCCGTTAAACATCAACAAACCAAACCAACCTTGTCTTGAAGTTAACTTTAAAATCCTATGAGTGCAGCTTGTTTAGTACATGTTGGAAACTATGTATGTTGATTATATTTGAAAATGAATCCACATTCTAAACATAAGAAGTTTTAATTACGAACTTGCTGTATATTTTCTTTTTCCTTCCGTATTTGATATTTCTATTTAATCAAAGTTGAAGAATTTTAAGACATGCTGATTGTATGATAGAACCAAAAAGATGAAGAATTTTCTTGTATGTTTTACTGCAAATGTATTGTTTCTCCGGTATTGCCACTGTCGGTTTTAATTTGATCTATGGCGTGGACAGGCCTCCTTGCAACTGATGTTACATCACACATTTGTATGTATTCTAATGCAATTACGATACAGTTGATGCAGCTAGGAACTGATATTGATAAAATATTTGCAGTTTAGTTATTTGTCATTTATGAAGTATTCATGCACACTCTCCTGTATGTGCATAGACAAGAGGTAGTAACAAAACAGGTATGTGAAATCAGCATACATTTATCTTAAAGTAAAAATTAAAAAGTTCGCAGGGGGAAAAAACGGATTACTCATATTTGCCTTTCATAAGGTGGCATCAGGGTCATAACCAGCTCCAAATGTAAACACAGCGAATGTTGGCACGAATTTAAGTGCTGTTCCTTTGGATGAAATGATTTTTGTTTGTTTTAAATCCAAATTTCAACTACTAACTACATCCCAGATTTGAAATGTAAATTCTGTTCAAGGAATTAAGGTGTCATTAGGGTACTAGACCCATCTGTAAATGCATGCATTGTAAATCATTTGAATTTTTCCAACATTAAGTAAAGTATATCAGCATTGCCATTTAAATGTACATTAGCATTTCGAAAGCATTGCAGTAAAGGGAACTTGAGAACAAATTCAAGAGATATTTTGTAAAATTTTGTACAGTTGTAATTTTATATGTGTAATATTCACAGGTGAGCTTTTGAAGGTTGTAGAAGCCAAGGTTAGTATTTTCATACTATTTTATCTGTCAAATTTGAACATAAAATTCATATTAAACACTTTGGTGTTCCTTCTTCAGAAATGAGATTTAATTTTGGTTTGATATTTAGCTTTCTCTTAAATTGAGAATTGGAATGACCAACATGTTCTTATTTCTTGATGTGCTGATCCATATTTTCAGTGTTTTTGCTTCCTGGTGAAAGTGAGGAATTATATCAGATACTGTGAAACTGATGAATATGTAATTCTAGATTGACAGCAAGCTTTGCAGTTTCCTGTTCTTGAAGGATTTGAACAGATTAATAGAATGTTAACTGGTCATGTAATTCCCATGGGATTAGAATATTGGTCAATCACTGCTCTTGGTCGAGACCCTTACAACACAGTGAGACAGTAAGTGACAGCCCCTTCCCAGATTTTAATTAGATATAATTTTATTTGGACAATTTTGACATGGCATTCATAGAAAGCCAAATGGTGGAATGTCTTCCTTCTGATTTCCCCCAAATTGTTTGCATGTGACTTGAGCATTATAATTTGGTTATTACCCCAGGATCAAAATTTGGACACAATTGTGGAGATCTAGCTTTTTAAAAACTAATATTTGTACAAAGTTGTCCTTCTCCTCCCAGACAGAAGAGTCCCCCTTAATGCATGGTGATCACAATCTGAGTAGCCAACATGTCAATCTACCTGGACTGTCAGAATCAGGAGACAACTTGTTTTAGATTTATGGAAACTCTTGCCATTCTAATCCTTTTTTGTTTATAAAGAAATTGAAAGCGACTTTTGTTTGAAATTCATAGATACCACATAAAATTAATCAGCATGGGAGATTATAGATAATTAGTATGATCAGGATAAATTTAATGGTAACTGGATTGATTAAACACAATTGTAATAAAGTGATACAAAATAAACTGAAAATGTTGTCTCTTTATGTGGATGGTTTGTGATTTCACGATTGATGTTGGGTTTATACAGCATGTATTTCTATGCTTACAAACACTATAAGTCGTGGCGTAGGTCAATTTTCAAGTTAGTTTAACCATGATCAGGGAAACACGGGGTTAACCCTCTATGGCTGGGTATGATGGTGGAACCACAAAGGGTGTCCTGTCATGGTTCAATACTGGGATGGGTCAGTGATGACTTCTTATCGTGTCCACACACATGCTAGATGTTGTGTTCCAGCCAAAGCTGAACACAATCCTTCGCACTATTGCTGAATTCTGCTAGACCTTTAGCTTCAAATTCCTGCTCCAGAAGGGGACATTTAGTAGGCGATGCATGGTCTGTGCTTCAGTACCACACTCACAGGTCACATCTTCACTGTCCAGGTAACCCCACTTCTTAAGAGTGACGACCAGTAACAGATCTTAACCTGTTAAGGCATTTCCATTCAGCCCAGCTTGAGTCAGCACCAGGTGGGTGTTCTTCTTTGGCACTTATGGACCATTTCCATTCAGCCCAGCTTGAGTCAGCACCAAGTGGAAGATCTTCTTTGGCACTTATGGACCATTTCCATTCAGCCCAGCTTGAGTCAGCACCAAGTGGAAGATCTTCTTTGGCACTTATGGACCATTTCCATTCAGCCCAGCTTGAGTCAGCACCAGGTGGAAGTTCTTCTTTGGCACTTACGGACATGGTGGTTGTTGTTGGAAGATTGGCAAGCCTCTCTTCCCAATAGGCAATTCTGGTACTTTCAGCTCCACTGGGTTCAACATCGTGGACGAAACTTTTCTCTTTGCTGGTTTGTGGCTGAATATGTGATGTGGCTCATCTGTGGTCTGGAGCTGTCATTCTCTACTGCTTGCTGCACTGATGGCGCTGATAGGATGTACAGGCTGTCTGTTGGTGTTTGTCTGAGACATCCAGTGATTAGCCGGCAGGTAGCGTTGACAGCCTGTGGTCGATTTTCGTAGCATGGGATGATCTTCCCAAACTGGACATGCATACTCAGCAGTTGAGTAGCAGAGGGATAAGGCAGTTGGTCAGAGTATCTGGGTTGTCACCCTAATTTGTTCCAGTAAGTTTGCTGATAATGTTTCTTGCACTGACTTTTGCTTTCGTCTTCTCGACATGGGTTTGAAAGAGACACGATGATGACTTTAGTGATGACTAAAAGGTAGGTCAATGGTGCACATGCCAATGGTATTGATACTTAGTGGGTAATGTAAAATTATGCCCCCTACAGATTGGATACTGTCTTTAAAGGTCATAAGTCAAAGACTTAAACTTTAAAATTTAACAAGGAAAACTGGAAGCCAGTTGAAAGTCCAAATTCAGTATTCAATTGTTTGAATGAAGTTTATTCAAAACTGATTTGACAGATTAATTGGGAGGTGTGGTGAGCTGTAACAACCAGCTTGGGAACTGAGCTTCGCTACGAGGGTGTCATGTAGGCAATTTTCTTTCATTGTACAGTTTGTTTTAGACCTGACTTGTGAGCAATTTTCTCTCGTGATTCCATATCGATTCCAGGATAGTGCAAAGATGATACAAAACAAATATGAACGCTGTGATCTTTTTTCTAATTATAATTTTAATAATAATGTTTGATGCAATATAATCATAAGAATAAATGGCAAGTAATATACTGATTATTACATGTACAAATGGTACTGAATAAAATTAAACTTGCATTCATATACTGATACACTGAGATTACACAGATGGGGAAATTAATTCCAGTATCAACTATTTAATTGTTGACTGAAGGAGAAACCACTGCTAATTATTTGCATAATCATTTTTCTTTCAGTATGGTTTTATAACCATAAGATTTTGCCAAATTTCCTGAGACCATGGACATTACTGAGAATTTTGTTTCTTAAATGTTATTAAAATTTGAAAGTGGCACCTTTTTCCCCATTTAATTTCCCATTTAATATAAGCATAAAATAACTCCAAGCAACATCAAATGCCCTCTTGTGAATTTGAAGTAATTTGTTTGTGTTCTTTGTTATTTGAAGGGTTTTTTCTCAGTAAGTGCAATATAAGTTCATTGTACATAAGGAAATAATTCTGCCATTTTAAATAATAATAATACTTTAAATAAATCATGATTTGATAATTATCACATCTTTGATACTTATCAAATTAAAAAGCAGTTATGGACAACATTTTGTAAGGGTCAAATGACAATTGAATGCCTATGCCATTCTTCACAATAATATGGTTAAAATGTGATCTATAGGTGATAGTCTAAATTCTGCAAGAATTACTTTTGCTGCATTTTACTGCTTGGTCACAATAGAATAAATTCGTTGGCTAGTCAAACTGACATTTCCACCACAGCTTTAAAGTACCATTTTCTGCAATTACAAATAATTGGAAGTCGAATAATTGTGAACCACAGATATAGTGGCTAACTATGGACAACTGGTTTCAATTTGAAAAGTACAATTTCTTCTTTACAGATAGGAACCAAAAGGGATAATTTAGAAACCCAATAGGATGACCCCATACATGAATATATTATCACAGCTTATAAATAAATTATGACTCTTAATATGCAAGAAAAGTGTCTTTGATCCTGGCATATCACTTACATATCATGAGATTCTAGCAAAATTTGTTCTGTAATGGCAGCTACAACGTTTAATAATTAATATCAGGCACGGAATGCAAGAGCCACAGGTACCATGAGTGAAAACATTAAGCTTCATATCTTGAATGAACATACAGTGGTTTTTGTACAATAAACATTTCAGATGTACATGCTACATTTTAGAAAGATACCGTGTTAAATATATTAGAAAATATACACAGAAAATATAGTAATTACATTTGTTTGGAATTAACAAAGGTAAAGACAAGTCATCACCTACTAGAATTTGTTGAAGGTTGTCAAACTTTGGAGATGATCATATCTTCATGAAGTATTGATTACACTGCCAGAATTAAATAGTTATAATTAGGTAGCACACTTCTAACTTATTTCACTTAAAGCCCTGTTTAGGTTGTAGCCTTGTTGGCAGATACATTTGTTCTTCTTTTATTGACTAAAAAAATCTTTTTTAAACTTTTAATCACTTGTTCCCTTCAATAGTTTTCTAGCATAAAGTGCAATTTTTTAATGACACTCTATGAGTAATTGAGATGTATACTTTTCTTTCTTTTCCCACTTTAAGGAATAATCTTGTTTTTTCATTACCTTTCATAAGAAAGAGGAATTTTTTTTAAAACAATTTAGTACAAAAATAATGTTGATATGTTTTTCCTACCAGGAGATATTCAAATTTGAAAGTTTACAAAAAATGTCAATAAAACGAATAGGAAAAGGCTCAGTATGACATCTCACTAACACATTCTCTCACAAAGTTTATGTGTTTCATTAAAATCTATCATCCTATTTTATTAGTAAAACCCGCTAGAAAAATAAATTGATGAAAGTTAGGTATTTATATACATTGCCCTACTTCAATAACTTTTGGAAAATTGTTTCTAATCATACAGAAACAATCCATTAATGTTCAAAGAAATACATAAACATTTGCAATGGATTGCCTCTATGACATCATCAAACACTAATCATCATACTGTACAAAAACTTTAAAATGCAATTGGAAAATTGTTTAAAAGTTTATATCTCCTGAACGGAATACGATATCAACCTGATTTTTGTACCAAATTGGCTCTAAAATTATGCCCTTTCAAATGAAATTTTACAAAAACTATGGGAATGTTCCTTTAACTTCACATTACTACCATGCTCTAATCTTTAAATTCAGAACATCAGGTAAGGGAAGCACCAGGCATCATTTTTAAAGTCAGCATCAGGCAAGGATTCACCAAAGTCTCTGGGATGACTGAATCCAGGATTGAAGTTGAGTCTCCCCTCTGAAAAATGGATGCTCTACCATTGAGCCAAACATATGTATACTATCTTAAAGAATTTATTGAAAGAATTATTTCCAATGTACCACAAGTTATAATTTGTAAGTAAACCCAAGAAAATCACCTTGAGCTAAAACTACATCAAAAATATATAAATCATATAAGAATGACAATAGAAACCAGAAAGATACATGGGAAATATTTTCCCATTTTGGAAAGAAATCGAGTGCACAATATTCATTTGAGTTTTCAAATATAGAAATGAAAGTTTCCAATACAGTTAGCAAAGAAGTGAGCAAATAAATGCTTTTTGGAAACACAAATACTATTCCAGTAGTTTTTGGAGCTTTTCAAGACAAAGTGAAAACTTTTTCTTAAACTGTCCATGTCTCAGAAAATATAACCCTTTCACACTTTTCCACATGAAGAAGGTTTAATACTAACTAGTATTTGATTTCTGATCTGACCTGAAGAAAAATTAACTATGAAGTTTCATTCTCCCGTAGTACAAGTCCACACCAAGCATTGAATCTCAGCATGTAATGTCTATCTGGAGTCTACAACTAATAGGCATTCTACGTTTACAGGAATGGAGCTGTGAGTTTGACATTCTGTCACCTTGCAAATTCTCCTTTCTGTATCACCTTCC
This sequence comes from Chiridota heheva, assembly GCA_020152595.1. NCBI lineage: Eukaryota > Metazoa > Echinodermata > Holothuroidea > Apodida > Chiridotidae > Chiridota > Chiridota heheva. The sequence goes on from JAIGNY010003367.1 coordinate 229,542, forward strand.
TGCATATCACAAACCAATAAGCCTTTTATACCCGAAACACTCAGATACCCATGAGGTACCTTTTCAAAAACACTGTTGTTCTTGTTTAGTTGTGTGCCCCCAGGGACAGAACATCAAAGCACACATTGCAAACACGCACCGGCCTGCTGAGGTCGTACTTGAGGATTGGCATCATCTTGGAAGAGCACTTGTTACATAGGACACGCCCACAGTGACGGCTACAACACAAAAAGAAACATTACGTCTTGGTGTATACAAATGAATATTTCTTTACTTTGGCATGACAAAGAGGAAGCATTTCATTAATTCCTTGTGATAACCATTACATCTCGATATAATCAATTCAGTTAATATAAAAGATACGGTTATTTTCTTAAACCTACAAGGAGACAGAATGTACAAAACTGCTTTAAAATTCAGATTCTCTGATGAAAAAATTGTTCAATATTTCCAATTGGAATGTGTAGACTTGATTTCTAAGATCATATACATAGTAAGTCATTTTAAGTCCAGTTGCCTGCTATGCTAAATCTTTAAAATTGTACATAAAAATGAAATAAATCAGCAAATAATTCAAGGAAAATCCAAACCCTGTCCTAAAATTTGTATGAAAGATTTACTATAGTTCTGCTTTGCAGAATCTTGAATGTATTACCTGAAATACAATGAATGAATTAACCCTAGAACACTCTCCAAAATGGCCCCTAAACTGGTCTGGTTTACAATTTATTTAGGAACCATAACTTCACATACACATTCCCTGAATTCTCAAGAATGTTACAAAATCATCCTACTGTTAAAAACCAGAGAACTTCAGATCTAAATTAAAATCTAATTTGCAAACCCACCTTCCCTCAGGGACATAAGGCTTTGCATTGTTCTCCCTTCAATGTTGGTATGCGAATTGCAAGCAAAGGTTTTGGAACTATATCTGCAACATTGAGCAGAGGTATAAGGGGAAGGGAAAAGGTGCCAAGTAGGATTGTAGCATGTTGATGATGAAATACATATCAGGTAATTACTACACACAAGTGAGACAAGTGGCACTGATTAATGTAACTTGAATATATAGACGAAAGGCACAACATACATATATAATCCCTGCCCTCTGTCCATCTGCAGACTGATAACTGCTTTTTACTCTGAATCTGAGAGAGGCAGAATCTTGGAATTTTCACAGAGATCTCATTCTTTTATATGAAGATCGATCACATAACCTTAAACAAAGGAACAAACTCTCAAGAATTAACCTTCTGCAATCCAAAATGCACAACTTATTTACTTACCAATGATGTTTTCTCGTGGTAATGTTGAATTTGGTCTGACATTCCTGGCACAATTCGCTCTCTGACCATGCTGGTTCTGAGCCTAACATATCTGAAACAAAATAGATGATGCATCCAAATTTTCAATTTTAGATACAATAGTACCGTGACTTATCCAATATCAAAAATGTCCAGTTCCATTCATCAAATACGGAACGTGATACATTCTTACTGCCATAGGCGCAGATCACAGGGTTGGTGGCAATCTCCCCCTCAGATGAAATGCTAGGGGTGAAAGAAAGTTTCGCCCCCTTAAAAATATGAGTAGGCCCTTATATGAAAATTTGAATTAATGAAATTGAAAGCATCCATATTCAAACCAAATTTGGGCGTTTATGTTTCAATTTTTGTGAAATTTGTTTCAATTTTTGCACAATTTCTTTCATTTTAAGGAAATTTGTTTCAATTTTCTTAAAATTTTCTTCATTTTCAGCAAATTTGCTTCAATTTTTGTGCATTTACCTTCAATTTTGTAAAATTTCTTTAACTAACAAGAAATTGTCTTCATGCTTTGAAATTTTCTATAAATTTTTCTTTCAATTTTCTTTTTTCGAGAAGTTTCTATCATTTTAAAATATCCTCCATGTTTGTGAAATTTGTCTCAATTTTTGTATAATTTCTTTTATTTTCGGGAAGCTTTGATGAATACTTAGAGAAAATATTGCATAGCTATAAAAGAAAATGATATGGAGAAAATAATTGAAATCCTTGCCAGAACAATCACAAACACAACTTCTTTTAGTTTGCATACTTGATTTTTCATTTTCTTTTGGAGGGGAGGAGGGAGAGGGGGTGCAGCTACTCACAGTTTATGGAAATTTCACTTTCTTTCCCCTCCCAAAAAGTCTAGCTTTGCCACTGCTCAAATTTTCGCCCCTCAAACTTGGACATAGATCTGCACCCCTAATTACTGCTAAGGTCTTTACTTGTAAGTAAAAAACAAAATCCTTCCAAATTATGAGCACACTGAAAATTAATACTCCTTTTTAGGTATAAGTGAAACAAAAAAACTTTATGAATATTTTAAACGTGTTAAAAAGTTTGTAAACAAGATCAAAAATCAAAAAAATCAATACTGCAATAACAGCTATATTAACATTATATGGAAAGTAGAGTCAGAGATGACAAACTTACAATGTTGTAAGATAATTCAATTCCCTAATTAAAGTGTTACCTAGTAATCTGACGAGCAACTGCCTGGTGGCTACTCGTGCATTGAAGATGGACACTCCTTGGTTGTTTGTGATCCCCAAGCTTCCTCCAGCGCGCACGATGGCTCGACTCAAGGCCCCATTGCCATTTTGATAAGCAAGAAGTAATGCTGCAAGACAAAGTTTACATGTTTGTAGTGAGGTCAATTTCACATGTTATTATGTAGTCCCTGAAAATATTTTCTGATCTACAAAATGTAACAATTTTTCTAGCTGATGAAGCAAGAAAAATTAATCTGCAAATTTTCATTCTAGCTCAAAATACAATGATACAAACTGGTCAACACTTTCTAGCACATAATAGTCATTTCTTAACCATGAAATGGTGAGTCATTACTGGGTTTACACAAAATATAACAGAAAAGCTTTGGGAATTCTTTGCAGGCTTTCTTAACAATCAAAAACCAAACCTAACATGACTTGTCCGTCTCCTGAAAAATTTGTTTTAGCAAATCATAACCACATACTTACTGTAGCAAATAATGAGGACACTTATCTTAATTAAAATAACCACTCAACCACACAATAAGGACTTCATCCATTGCTATAATGATACTCAACACCAACTTCCACAACAACTCAGGACCAACAGGAGAACATACAACGGAGCTATTGAAAAGGAAAATTTGATCCTAATTACTTGTGGTTTTCAGAATAAAGAGGAAAACTCTGACACAATCTGCTTATATATCAGGTCGGGTCTGACTGTTTGAAACTTTAAGGAGCAGAACAACTAATGACAAAAAAGAAATGTTGTTTACTCTCTCAAATTGATTTTTTTTAAACAAATTCAACCATGTATGTCTCACCAAGTTTTCATATGTTTGTACTTGAGAGACTTACCATATTAATATCATTAAAGGAATATTACCATGGGTTTTTGAAAAAGCACTTTTAGAACCAATTTGGTACAAAAATCAGGTTGATATCATATTCATTCAGGAGATATGGTTTTTTAAAGATTTCCCAATTGCATTTTTAAGTTTTTGTACAGTATGATGAATTCGTGTTTGATGATGTCATAGAGGCAATACCATTGCAAATGTTTATTTATTTCTTTGAATGTTAAATTGTTGTTTCTGTATGATTAAAACAATTTTTCCAAAAGTTATTGAAGTGGGGTATATTTGGCAATGTATATAAATACCTAAGTTTCATCAATTTATTTTTTTAGCTGGTTTTACTAATCAAAAAGGATGAAAAGATTTTAATGAAATACATAAACTTTGTGGGAGAACATGTTGCTGTGATGTCATGCTGAGTCTTTTTCCTATTTTTTTGCCATTTTTGTGAACATTAAAATTTGAATATCTCCTGGTAAGAATAACATATCAAAATGATTTTGTACTAAATTTTTTTAATTTGTTCTTCCTAATGAAAGGTTATGAAAAAACATGGGAATATTCCTTTATTATTCCTTTAAGAATAGTGCATGTCCTAATAAATTATGTAAGGGTGAAGATAGGGTGAAGATATTGTAGTTTTAATAGGTAAAAATGATATTTCAAGGAGAAATGTCGATTCGGTTGTTAGTTTCATGAATTTTTATTTAAATTGAAGGTTCACAGGTTGAAGGGTTCTTATTGTTGGTCTGTTTCCGTAGAGAGCAGTTCCTTTATAATAGATAAGATGTTGTTGATAAATAGTTGCCTAGAGAGTATTTGTCGTCTGTTTAAATTCGGCTTTGTAAATTTCTGGCATAAATTTGAATCTCGGGTTAATTGGTTTATAAGAAATGAGTTTGCATTTAAGTATAAAAGGTGCTCGTGTTTTTGCTAGGGGTGTCAATAGGGCAATTAAGGATCTGAGCCCTTTAAACTAGTCACTGAGCTGAGAGCTTAAACCCACCTGTCAGGCAAGTTTCTGGGGATAGGGTGTGTTCTAGTGGTAGAACTAAGGTTATGTTTTCAAATGTTCGTAGCATTTTGAATAAACGTGATGAGCTGCTGGCTAGAGTTTCGATTGGTAGACCTGATATAATTGGTATTACTGAGAGTTGGAATTATAGTGAATGTAGTGATTCAAAGAGAAATATTCCCGGTTACTCAGTTTTCAGACAAGACAGATTAGATACTCTCAATGGTAGAGGAGGTGGTGTTCTATTGTTTGTGAAAGACTGTTTTAATTGCATAGATAGGACTGCTCAGTTTTCTTGTGGTTTTTTAAATTGCCTATGGTGTGAGCTTATTGTTGATGGCGATGTTGGTAGTTCAGTGGTTGTTGGTGTTGTGTATCGATCACCAAATTCTAGTTCTGAGAACAATAAGAAATTGCTTGACTGCTTCAGGATAGTTGCTTCTAGGAGGGTTATTGTTTTTGGGGACTTTTAATTTTCCAGACCTTGATTGGAATCTTTGTACTAGTGGTACACATGGTAAAGATTTTTTGAAAGTTGTATCCGACTGCATTTTCACCCAGCATGTGTTGTTTCCCAGTAGTGAAAAAAGTATGGTTTGAAATGTGCTAAGTAGTGGTAAGGTAGGGTGTAGTGATCATAACCTCATTAGTTTTGATCTGTATAAGGTTTCTCCAGCTAATAAACTAGTTTTAGATTTTAGGAATGCTGACTTTGCTGCACTTTAGGATAATTTGTCATTAGATTAGACTTCTTTGCTCTGTGACTTAGATCCTTCTAAATCATGGGATGTTTTCCAAACTAAAGTTTTGGAGGGTGTGAATAGCTTTGTCCCATTAAAGAAAGTATGTAGGCATAATCGGCCAGTGTGGATGTCTCTGGAGGTTTTGAGAGCTGTTTAGAAAAAGAAAAAAGTTGTGGCATTATTATAAAAACAATGGGTGTCCTGCGGAGCTTGCTAGGTATAAGGATCAGGAACACTTCACAAAGGGTTTGATAAGATATACTAAAGTGCTTTTTGAAAAACGTTTGTCCAAAGAAGATTAATCCTAAGTCATTTCATTCTTATGTTCGCTTAAAGCAAAAAATCAAGGAGGTTGTTGGTCCCCTTCAGGGTAATGATGGTGTTACTATTAATAGTCTTAAGGATATGGCTGAGGTTTTGTTTCTGTTTTTACTAAGGAGTCCCAGCTTGCTGAAGATGTTGTGGATTATCTTAGTGTGCACTCTCCAGTATTCATTAAGAATGTTGATTTTTCAGTTGATGTTGTGTCTAAGAAGTTGCAGGGTTTGAATTCAAATAAAGCAATCGGTCCAGATGCTGTTTTAGGTGTTCTGATGTTCTTTCTGTTCCCCTGAGTATTATCTTTTCAAAGTGCTTTGATGTTGGTGTTGTTCCTAGTGATTGGAGAATTGCTAATGCTACTCCTAACTATTTTTAAAAAGGGTGACCACAGTTTTCCCTGTAACTATAGGCCAGTGAGTCTTACTAGTGTTGTGTGCAAGGTCATGGAGTCCATCATTAGGAATGTTGTACTAAATCACTTACTGGTCAAAGGTTTGTTGAATTTGTCCCAGCATGGGTTCTTACCTAAGAGGTCTTGTGTTTTTAATTTATTAAAATTTCTTGATAACGTTACTAACCTAGCTGATTTTGGTCATAATGTGGATGTTATCTATTTAGATTTCCAAAAAGCGATTTGAAAAGGTTCCGTTAGGCAGGCTCATGACGAAAACAAAAGCGCTTGGTGTGGAAGGAAAGTGTGCCAGTTGCAATAATTCTTGGTTAATTGACAGGTCACAAAGAGTTGTTATTAATGGTTAAGTATCTCCGTGGAAGAGGGTTACAAGTGGTGTTCCTCAGGGTTCTGTATTGGGTCTTGCTTCTTTTCTTAATCTTTATTAATGATATTGATGTTTTCCTTGGTTCCAGGATTTGTAAATTTGCTGATGACACTAAGCTGTACAGGATTGTTGATGATGCTATGGATTCTTCACTGTTGCAAACTGATCTGGATAATTTAGTTTCTTGATCCAAAACGTGGTAGGTGTCATTCAATGTTGATAAATGCAAAGTTATTCATTTTGGTCAGAGCAATTTGGCTTTTAATTACTGCATGAATGGTTCAAATCTTGGTTGTGTTGATCAAGAAAGGGATCTAGGTGTTGTCATTACTAGCAATCTGAAGCCTTCTAAACAGTGTGCTTTAGCAGCTGCAAAAAGGATGCTTGGTTTAATTAGAAGAAATGTTCGTTATCTTGCTAGAGAGATTGTTCTTAATTTGCATAGGCAGTTAGTCAGGCCTCACCTTGAGTATGCTATTCAGGCTTGGAGTTCCTTTTATAAGAAGGATAAGTTCATTTTAGAGCAGGTTCAGCAAAGAGCCACTAGACTTATTCCCAAAGTAAGGAATCTGTCTTATGAATCTAGGTTGCGAATTCTTGGATTGATCACGCTCGAGTCGAGAAGAATACATTGCGATATGATTCAGGTGTTTAAGTTTCTATCCTGTAGTGATGCTTTGACTTCCTGTTATCTCTTGCATGTTTCAGCTAATCCTCATGTGACACGTGGTAACAGTTTGAAGTTGACCAAAGAATAGTTTGAAGTTGACCAAAGAGTTCTCACGGATAGATATTCAGCGTTTTAGCTTTTCGCAAAGAGTTGTTAATGAGTGGAATGGTTTGACTGAGTGGGTAGTTAGCTTTGTGGGTATTTAGTTCCAATTCTGTTCACAATTTCAAAGTCAACATTGTTAAGTTCTTTTTTTTTTGTGTTGGTGATGTTAGTTTGGGATTTTTATGGGGTGACTCAGCCTTCTTAGCCCGTCATCTTATTATGTTATATAAAGTCATTAGAAAATCTAAAAAGCATCTGTATTTCATCTCAGAAACTGGTTAATTCATCTCACTTTCATACTTGCAAAGGTTACATGACTTATCTAAGAACTGTTGTCCCTATCCTTCACACCACTTTGCTTGCCAAGCCACACACACTAAAACAAACTATTACTTCCCTTCCCACCTCCCTATAAACATGCTTAGCAGATATTGATTTATGACACCTGTTGAGATTCCACAATAACAAACATTAGCTCTGTAGTTCATTATGTACTCTGCCAATTGGTTGTCATTGTTCAGATTTCTCAATAGAACATAATTCTAGATTATCAGAAATCAATTCAGACTTTGTATTGATTGAATATTCATGAATTACCTGTGTTTCCATCTACATCCTGCTTGTTGATTGGATACTGAGGCATGCACTCCAGGAATAATTCAAAGATGGCGGCACTGTTATCCTTGCCATATTGCGCCAATATATGAAGGGGCATCTGACCCCTGGAAAAGAAAAGAAAATGAATTTATTGTGCCTGATATCTCGATATTATATCAAATCATGAAGAAAATGACAAAATACTAACCTTATGAAGAATATGTAACATACCACACTGAAAAAGCTAGTTATCTTTTCTATGATGGTGAATTGGAAGCTTAGTACATGATTAAGTCACTTAAAATGCTTTTTAGCAGTACTTATTAAAAATGACAGAAATTCTGTAGGTGTGCTATATATATATTTATATATATGAACTCAAAGTTTCAATTCTACTTTTGATGTTTTAATCAGATATGAAAATAAGAAGAAGTTGCACACATATCAAATAAACACAAAATAAAAAGTCTTGAAATATACTACAGTAACTATGAATAAATAAAGATTAATTCTATATGAAAAGCAAACTTTTGCATTGGGTGTCAGTACTAATATTACCTCAGACAACTAATACTGCTTGTATACACAAAAACAAAAAGCATTTTTTGACTTTTACTAAAACTATTAAGATACTAAACCTAAGGGAAAGGACTCTCAATATAGATTATAAATGTAATATCACACAAATGTGTATCTAGTGTAGTCATGAGGGTATTGGTTCTAGGAGTTATCTATGGGTCATTCTTCATTTATTTAAACCTATTGAACCAAGACAATGGCAATCAAATAAAGTCATATTCAACATTACATGAATATTCCCATGGAATTTCATCTTTATGTATCTGATAGAGGAAAATATAAGAAACAGATTGGTAAAAAACCATGTTAATATTTCATTCCTAGAAGAAATTATTTAATTCTTCAGATTTTTCTTGCCTGCAAAAAAAAAAAGACTTTTGCACTCATTATGATGTCATCACAGCACTTCCTGTACTAAATGTCATGTATTTCTTTGAAAATTAATCACTAATTTTTCATCATTCAAACATGAGTTACATGAACAGATCGAAAAACATTATATTAAATTTTATTCTACAATATTCTTTGCAATTTTTGAGAGAAAAAAATCCCAATTATTTTAAAATTTGCAATTAATTTTCAAAGAAATACATACAAAATATGCACATAAAGTGATGATGATGACATCATAATGATGACTTAGACTCAGTGCAAATGTCATTTTTATGCAGGCATTAAAAATCAATAACTTCTTCTAGGAATGAGATATCAACATGATTTTTTCACCAATCTGTTACTTTAAATTTTCCTCCATCAAATACATAAAATGAAATTCCATGGGAATATTGCTTTAATAAAATGTGTTTATGGAAGAAAATACAGTTTTAATAAGAACATAAGAATAGACACCTCCGTGGCAGTGCGGAAAAGCTTCAGCTTCAGATTTCCAATCGTCCCAGGTTTGATTCCTGGTGTGTCTCCAACCAGTGCTCCATGATTGGTTACTAAAATGGCCATGAGTGTCTTGATGTAAATACTTCAATGGAGATATGTTGGGACTTTATAAACCTTGGTAAACCATCCAATCAAGCAATAGCAACCTTGGTAAACCAACCAATCAACCAATAGCAACCTTGGTAAACCAACCAATCAACAAATAGCAACCTTGGTAAACCAACCAATCAACCAAAAGCAACCTTGATAAACCAACCAATAACAACCTTAGTAAACCAACCAATCAACCAAAAGCAACCTTGATAAACCAACCAATCAACCAATAGCAACCTTAGTAAACCAACCAATCAACCAAAAGCAACCTTGATAAACCAACCAATCAACCAATAGCAACCTTGGTAAACCAACCAATCAACCAATAGCAACCTTGGTAAACCAACCAATCAACCAATAGCAAGCTTGGTAAACCAACCAATAGCAACCTTAGTAAACCAACCAACCAACCAATAGCAACCTTAGTAAACCAACCAATCAACCAAAAGCAACCTTGATAAACCAACCAATCAACCAATAGCAACCTTAGTAAACCAACCAACCAATAGCAACCTTAGTAAACCAACCAATCAACCAATAGCAACCTTGGTAAACCAACCAATCAACCAATAACAATCTTGGTAAACCAACCAACCAACCAATAGCTTACCCAGAAAAGGATGTAAAAAAAAGCACATAAAAGTAATTGCTGATTATTTCCTATTCCTCTGGGATTGAACCACTACCAAGAATGCATATACATGGGTATACCAAATATACATGCAAAATGAAAAGCTTGGTAGATTTAAGGTAGATTGACAAGAGCACAAACAAAGGGTGCCACATTTAAACGTTTTACCTGCCATTGAAGGCTTCAGCGTCGATGGTGGACTCTGTAAGCAGCGTTCTCACACAATTCAAGTTTCCATCTGAACAGCAAGATGAAGAGCTGAAAACAAATGAAAATAATCATTACATGGAGATGTGTTATTGTAGATCTAAAGTTAATATAGTTACCACTTATAATGGTGTAACCATGGTGATATACTGATACAAATGAAGTCTGAGGAAGACACTACTGAGACATAATTATTGGACTTCAAACCAGAGTGAAAAAAAACTTCACATTTCATATCAAAAAAAATAATTCAGAATTAAGAACTTCATAAGATAAAAATTTCAAAAGGTATTTTCTGCTCAATAGTTAACTGAGTGGAGAGCAAAGTGGGCCTTTAAGTCTGAATTTGAATTTGTCTCTTGAGTGAATGAACAAGACGAAGCATCTACCAATGAATCTGAAACTGACATATTCTGCAACAGATAAAATATCAAATCTTATTTGCTCAGATTGTTGTCTACCAACTGTGGTGTAGCAGTTATCATACCTGTCTACAGACCACGAGGCCCTAGGTTCAAGCCTGGGTTGGGTAGACACGCCAGTGCACCACAACTGGTTATCAAAGGCCGTGGACATTGACTTGGTTGTCGATGTTATGCATGTCCGTACGTCCTACCTGTGTTCTCTTCCGGGTCGTATTAAACGTTTCGTGATAGCATTGCTACTATCATAACCCATACGCAAATAAAACCCCGTCATTGTAATCGTGTGTTCCTCGTCCTCGTCGTCATCGTGCTGAGATTTTAATTTAAGTAAAACAAAATTGAACTTAAATATTTCAAAATTGTATCCACCATTTTGTTTTTAAGAAGTGTAAATGTGTAAAAGTGTAACTCAATCAAAAATTCACCAAACTCAAAACGAATCAAATAGTATTTTCATCATATCTATGGCAGCATTTCTATAGGATAATGAGGGGCCATACCATTGCACTGGCTGGTATTCCTGGCATTCACGTCAATGCCATTCTCAATGAGCACACTGCAGATTGTTGAATGGTCAGCCACCGCTGCCATATGTAACGCTGTCTGTTTGTGACTATCCACATCATGCACAGTAGCTCCAGCTAATAACTGTGAAATGATGAGCAAAAACACGACTTAAGAAACCAAAATAAACAATTAACCTAGGTTAAATGATTGACAGCTTTTTCAACAAATCACCACATGAACTTGCATAGCAACAAAATCTGCATAACTAAGTGGGCAAACATCCTACATGGTACTGGCACAGCACAATTAGTTAGCGGCGCACGCTCACGCAGTCAATGCAATATACTGTACAAAACAATTTTCTGCACACACAGATTGAATGACAACAAGATGGTGAACAAAAATTGCGCTTACAGGCCCGCTGCGGGCTTTGTAAATCCGATTCCCGTCACCCACAATGGTTAGCAAATGGAATTTTGTTTAGTCCTTTTGCTAAAATCTCTAAAGATTGAAGAAATGCAATAAATGGATCAAAACTTACGGCAGGTCACATGAACATCCAAATGTCAATGCATTAGTCATGCATGATTGCGGATTTGAGGTTTGTTTGCCCCACTTAGTTACCAAGTTGCTATGGTGGGTGTGGCTTATTTACGTACTTGAAAAGGTTAATTGCAAGTAATAGAAATCTGAAATAATTTTAAACTAAAGGAGGAATTTCATTATGTAAAATACCGGTTCCCAAGCACTCTGCCATGTGCATTAGAAATGTTTATTATGGGTTAATACTACTGCTTTTGAAACAAAAAAATAAAAACACTAAAAATAATGATTATTTCAGAAATTGTTACCATTAAAAAAAAACTATGATTTCCGGTTCATAAAAATCAAGTGCAAAATTCTGTTTTGACAACATGTGGTTGATAGAAATGATCTTCAACCCGAAGTGATGTCACAAACAGGTATCACCCAATTTTACTGAGATGACATTGCCATTTTAAGACACTTCTACAGGTGCTATTGCAGTTAAACTATTTTCATGTTAACCGAGCAGGTGAACAACTCTCAAGTAATGCAGAAAACTAAGAACTTCAAATCTGCAAAAACTCACAAGGTTCCTAACGATGATTTCTGATCCTGCTTGCACTGCTAGATGAAGGGGAGTGAATTGATTGGCATCACTGACTCTGGAGTTGGCGTTGGCATGCACACTGATCAGAAACAACACACTCTCTATGTCTGACTTCTGCACTGCAATGTGCAGGAAATTCCTTCCCCTGTTATCCATCTGCGAAAAAATTCAGATATTGTTAAAAACTCCTCTTTATGAAATAAAATTGTCATATGTTCTGACATCATAAAATGTATCACACTAACTTTAAGCTTGGAGAGAGTAGCTTTTCCATGGTGTAGAATGTACCAGTCTTGCGAGGCAATTTAATGATACCGCTTTATACTATAACTGCTAATTATAACTACTACTACTACTACTTAAGCCATACCCATGATGTGTGGCCATTGGCGTTGAATAACATAATTTCTTGCAGAGGCTAGGCCACACACTATCCAGCACTTAATATTTGTGATCCACTGAATGCCTGGATTACCGTGGCAATTTTTACCAAGGATTTCTTCTTCAATGGCAGTGAGCATCAAACTATCTAGACTGCGCTCCCAATGTCCATTAAATTGTTCAGTTTCTGCCTTTTTAACAAGTTCAGCAGTCCATTACACTCTTTCACTCCAATCTTCATTCCCACCCAATAATTAGTTTTCCGTTCTGTCCAGCTCACCCGCAGTACCCTTCGCCACACCTACATCTCACTTCTCTCATCATCTTTTCTGAGAGTTCAACTCTCACAACCATGAAGAGCTATGCTCTATACCAGGCCACAACCAATTTCTTGTTTAACTGGAGGCTAATGCGATTTGACCCCCAAACATTATAAGCTGGCTGGTCACAGATCTTGCTATCACTAGCCATATGTGGATCTCGGTGGCTGATGGCTGGTCCATAGTTATAATGGAGCCTAAATAGTTGTAGTTGAAGCTATCCTCATGGGCTAATAATAAAAGTTCTTAAAAAAGTCTTAAACTAAATACTGACTTAATTTACCCTGCTAGTGTAGCAGGGATATTTACAAGAGTTATACTTATCTTCCATGCTATAAATATGCAATCTGGTCCAATGACCTGATTCTAACACACTTCTAAGTGAACTTAAAACATAGTTCCCAACCCAGCCTAACCTCCATTATACCTCCAACATCCCTCACTTAACATTCCACCGAGACCTGAACGAGATGGGAGGCTGGAGCGCATGGAAGTTAAGTATAACTCTCGTAAATATCCCCGCTATGGAAGTTAAGTTACATCTTACTTTCCATAACTCTAAATATGCAATATGCCCCGGAAGGAAGGGCAGGTCAAAGCCCAAACTTAGGCTGGTCTTAATTATCCTCTTAAGGATGAAAAACCTCTGAATAGGAATTACTAAACCATAGTAAATAACTCCTAGTTACAGTCAAACCAAACAGGTCACTACCCGTTATCAGTAACTGAGGCAATCGCCACATGAACCTGAGTTTCTAACTCAGAAAATATGCCAAATGAAAGAACATTCAGACACAATATAAACATTATAGTAGTGTCTAAAATAATGCAACAAAACCCTCCGAGTTTACCCACGAGATGGAACTGGTTAGTAATTACACGATTCTGAACGAAGCGTATGTTAGTTAATGTGAATTAAAGAAATCCTCCCCGCGACTCGCAAAGTCTGGGAGTGTTGACAGTAAGCATCAGTTGCTGCTGGCCTGTGGTGCATGGGAGGCAGCAGCTCTCCTCCACAGCCTGTGTGAACCAAGACAGAAGCCTGGATATTAAGGAGTGCCTTGGCAGGAAGCATCCTTCCATGGATTAACTCTATTTTCCTTCCAATGTCTATGCCTGGGCTCAGGTGGGAGGGAAGAAAGAGAGAAGTAAGGGAAGGACGGAAACTGTCCTCTCCGTTAGTGCTTCTTGTTTCTTTCTCGATCCCTACTCTGGGACCTGCTCTGCTGTGGAGAGGACCGGGGGGAGAGAAGTGAACAAAATGCCAAATGTCAGCGAAACCCACAGGAGGGTGGAGTGCTGTTGAGCGTGGTGGATGAGGAGGAGGCAGGGGAAGAGGACCATCAAACGGTGCTTTCCTTGAGTCATATGGTCAGTTGTCATAAGATGACTCACGGGTAAACCCTGGGAGTTAACCAACCTCTTGCCAATGCCACAACCAGGTGCATTCAGGGTGCGTCCAGGGTGTGCCTGGCAATGCTGGACACCCTACTTAGGTTGTCCAAGTCGCCCGTAAAGTGTCGTGAAAATATGGAAAACAATTTCAGGTCATTAGCTCCAAAGCACTATTTTTAACTTAGAGTTAATGTATGCTCTATGGGCCGTTAACTCTGGAAAGCTCTTACAACAGTGGAACTGTGAAGCCCATGGTTACTGCTGTGGAGAGTATAAGGAGACAATTGTCTTCTTATAGTGTCAGTATATGGACCCATATGGCACCATACAAGGGAGCCATATGGACCGGCAGAGTTTAGCTATGGAACCATATGAACGCATACAGGTCCGTTCAAGAACCCATACGGGTCCGTTCAAAAACCCGTAAAGCTGTGGCACTGACCTGTGAACCTGCTTCATGGAGCTGAATAGACTGATACAGGGCCATTCAATGGACCCGTAAAGCTGTGGCACAGACCCATATGGGGCCATGAACCCGCTACATGGAGCCGTATGGACCCGTATGGAGCCATTCAACGGAGCCATGTGGACCAGTGAAAGTAATCTGATGGCTCTACAGCGAGCCGTGAAATTACTTGTAAATTTCTTAAGATGCTGCACCTTGTGTTCCTACCAGTCCCTACACGGAACCGTGGCCCACAGCGGTGTTATAAGAAGTCACCTACCACTACCTGCGCCCCATGAACTCAGTATCGTCGAGACGTGGTCGCTGGTATTGTGTGGTTTATATTGAGTTCCGTCGTTAAGACGCAACTTAGTTCCTCAATATACTGTAGTTAAGTTATAACTTACGCCCAACAGACCTCTGCCAGCAGCCTCACCGACTCAGTAGCATCAAGTCGTGGACCGCAGGGGGCTAGCTAGTATAAGTTAACAAAGTAGATTACATACTGCCTATGACCTCATCGGTTCAGTATCGTTGAGCCGTGGGTCGTGGCATAAGTATATGTGTATATATTTACACCAAAGCTCCCCCACAGGGGATGTACTTATGACCCTTACGTGGGCGAGACGGCACTACGGAAAACGTCAAACATGGTATGAGGCAAGCCACAGCAATTTAGTACTCCAGAAAAATGAATCAAATAGACTTATATCTGAAAAAAAATTGAAACCCGAGATAATGTACGAAATGTAAAAACTTTGAATGTACAGGGGTAGCGTAGAAAACACAAACCAACGTGATCTTGGTGTCTGTGGAGATAAAAAGAAAAGATGAATTCTCCCAAAAAAGGGGTAAGAGGGAGCCCCCCGGGTCTCTCCAGCTCCCCACTAATCAAGCCCATAAATTGAAAACTCTGTCTTAATTAGATGCTAGATATATGAAGTCATGCTATGTATGGTAACATAAAATAATATATAGGCTCTCTAGTACTGAATGTAGCTCCTTGGAACTAGTTGAAGCCAACTCCTCATTCATCCTGTGGTGACATCAACCTCTTGCGCATGCGCCAACATTAAAACGAGAAGTTGGCCTAATGCATATGAGAACCTGTACTGAAGATATCCTAACATGTAATACATAAACACAGTATAACGCTAGGCTATCCTCGTGGCAGGGCGGGGTCCAAGGGTGAAAACTATGTCAACCCGAGGGAATGAGGTCCCAAAATGTAGCCTACCAGGTGCTCTAAGGACTAAAAACACCCGCCACAAGAGTGAGACTCTCGTTCCAGCCACCGCTTTGTACGGGTGGAAGTAAAAATACTCTAACTTAAGTGTAAAGTGAATGGGGGAAGTCCTGTGAGTCGGATCTGATATTTCCTGGTCCCATGGCCACCTTGTCTTACCTCAGGTGACTGGAAAAGGCTAAAAGAAAGAGCCTAACAGTGTAAAAACCTGTGTGGTAGGAGCTGCAAAGAAGAAAATTGTTGCAAAAACGTTAAAATTTGAAGAAATTTAGCGACCAGTTCCAGCGATGTTGTGAGAGCAACGCGCTGAAAACAAGTGAGGGATGTTAGAGGTATAATGGAGGTCAGGGCTGGGCTGGTAAGTACGTTTTAAGTTTGATTAGAAGTGCGATAGAATCAGATCATTGGACCAGATTGCATATTTATAGCATGGAAAGTAAGATATAACTTGAAGTAAATACTGTTATATTAGATATCCGGTTAAGTAATAACACAAAATCATATTCAGTGCTTGGTAAATTATCTCATTTCAGCATTTATCTCATCCTGCAGAGGATCCGGCTGTCAACTGACTTACAGACTTACCAAGAGATCGCTATAGCATATAACATCTTCATCTTTGATCTCATATGAAGAATTTTTTTTCTGTAAACGATTTTTATAATCTTTTATTTTGTTACACAGGAACAACGATCAATGCTACCATTCAGTATGTCTACACCAAAAATTATGCCTTCCTACTCGAGTGTAATGGGAAATACACAGAGACTATTGTGCAATGTTCAATCATTTAACACATATAATACATACAAAGAGCATTCACACAGTAATTTCCCACCCATAATGCAATAGGCCCTACAATCCACATGGCTTACCTGTTCAGCAGCGCTGGGCTCCCTGTCCAGGATGGTCTGTGCAGCCTTGTTGTTCTTGTGGATCATGGCTGCAGCAAACGGTGTCAAGTTCTGTTTGTCTCTCACAGTGAGATCCACGAGGGGGTGTGACAGAAGCAAACTGATGATTACTGGATGTTGATTGGCTATGGCAATGTGTAGGGGTGTACGATTCTCAGCATCCTGTCAAGACAACAAATATATATACTCTCTCGTACGGTACTATACAAAATGTAGTTGGTTTTTGCAAAAGCACAATGGATAGTAAGAGGATGGCTGTGCATACAATCTCATTGTGAAAATGAGGTTACAAAATGTGCACTGTTCAACCCTTCACAGCTGGTACAGGCAAAATAAAGACAAGACAGGCCTTAAACCAACTTAATGAATATCACCTGCATTGTATAGGTAAAGTTTAATTCTCTTATCTTGGTTAGGCAATTCTCGAGGTGGAGTCGCATAAGTGTGTACAAGCTCAGTACGGTTTTGCTAAGTTGGGAGGGGAAACTTTATCATTACAGTCAATAGGATATTTTTTATAAATACTTGTGTCGCCTCAGCCAGTCAGCGAAAATTAATTGTACTCATATATGTTGGAAGCTATTATCTAATACCTAATATATTTGAAGAAAAATAAATTCTATCCAGTATTTGTTGAAAAATGACAAAAATATGTTTTTCTCCCATTGACTGCAATGATAAGTGACTGTTTGTTTTCCCCTTTGAGTAAAGTTTGAGATCTTCAAAAAAGCATTGTTACGTTGCTGTGCACCACAACATTCCCGGATGTCCCACCTTGAAAATATCATTGTATCGACAGTTATTTTCAAACAAATTTTGTTTCATCTTTGAAACTTGAAAAAAATATAGAAATGGTCTCTTCACAGTACTGTTCGATCCCTGTCGTACAAGATGTTTCACTACTAACTTAATCCTTTCAACATGCACAAGGTCCATGTTACATTAGAGTTCAACTACAGTAGGTTTTCTTTTAATAATTGTTTGTTTGTTTGTTTGATGAGGGCTTAACGGCACCACAACAACGAAAGTCAAATTGTGCCTAAGAGGTCAGATCATTCTTGAAGTAGGAAGGAAAGGAAACAGGGGGAGAATAAGAGAAATTCAAGAACAAAAGGTCACAAAGCTGTGATTGAGAGGGGAGGTGCATGGTTGAAACAAAAACAAAGTAGAGAGGGGGTGGAAGAGGAGAATCAAATATGGTTGTAGAGGGAGGCATGATGAAGGAAGGAGATCATTTTATCTGGAGGATTTTTCTGAAAGAACTTAGCAATTGAGTTGTGGGAAGCGAGGGAAGCTCTGGGAAGGTTGTACAGGGGGCAAGCAAGGAGAACGTGATGGATTGTGAGGATGCAATGGCAATTGTTGCAGAGGGGTTGGGGGAGCCAATGTGGAGGTGGGAGTGAGTTAGGTGGGTGTGACCATTTCTTTTAATAAAATTTCCCGACCTTTCTCTTCTCAATGCAATTATCAGGATGCACTTGCTTACATGTTTGGCATGCATTACATCATCCAGTCTACACTAACTAACATTTTGGTTACATTATCTCTTTCGTTCATACCTGTGCATTCACATTTGCTTGATGCTCCACAAGGCACTGTACAACTTGTTCCTGGCCCCACTCACTGGCCAGATGTATTGGACCTTGTCCGTCATGAGCCTCTGAGTCACCTTCACCATTTAGCCCTGGTCTCCTTGGGCTATTCACATCACACAAACTATAAAGATAAACCAAAGGTGTTTCTGCAGAAAGTGTTTCGCTCTGTTATAAAGGATGCAATACTGAATGCCAAATATCCATCACGAAAGATGCTGATGGCAAAGCAACACAACAATCTTACCTCGCATGAAATTCAAAATTGATTATTGTACCAGGCAGCTGATGCAAAGTTTGTACAACATATACTGTAAAAGAACTTGACTGATTAAGTCTTTAGCCAAAAAAAAAAAAATGATCTCATTTGATAAGTCTAGAAAGGCTTTCATCACATACAATTTCCAAAAATGATAGTGTTCACTCAATTATTTTTCATGGGAAAATAAAATAATCTAAATATTTTTTTTATTCCAAATAGAGCACTAAAATTGCCCTTTTTTGTTAATTCATTAAATGAATGGAAGCCTTACCTCCTGATAAGAAAGCATCCTATTGCTTCATTGTTTTCATCAATGGCTCTGTGGAGGAGAGTTTGCTCGCAGCCGCCAGGACCTGAAGCACTCCAGCCGTTTGTGTCACATCCATGACGTACCTAGTAATCAAAGAATGAAAACGTGACGCACCTAGCATATCAGTAATCTAACAATGGCAACCTCAAACTATAATATAGTATTGACTGCAATCCAAACATAACTCTTAAAATGGAAATTTAAGAAAATGGCTTAAAAAGACTGGTCCAAAATGATACGAACCTTCATTCAAAGAGTTATGTCTGCTTCACTCATATATTTACAAATGTCAATTGAACTTTCACAATTAGAAACAACTTTTTGAAGGTCTACAAAACTTGTTTCAACTTTTTGAAGGTCTACAAAACTTGTTTCAGCTTTTTAAAGGTCTACAAAACTTGTTCAGCTTTTTAAAGCTCTACAAAACTTGTTTCAGCTTTTTGAAGGTCTACAAAACTTGTTTTAGCTTTTTGAAGGTCTACAAAACTTGTTTCAGCTTTTTGAAGGTCTACAAAACTTGTTTCAGCTTTTTGAAGGTCTACAAAACTTGTTTCAGTTTTTAGGTCTATAAAACTTGTTTTAGCTTTTTAAAGGTCTACAAAATTTGTTTCAATCATTATTAAAATGTGCTCATTATTTTGAATACAGTGATCATTACATCATATATGTCATCTCAGTGCACAAAAAGGCAAACAGCTCAAATTCATTATGGTATTCTTTTCTATATTCTATGTTATTCTTTTTAAAATTTCAGTCTTTAAATACGATTAAAGTATCATTTCTAATTAGATGATAATCAAAATAAAAAATATATAAAAAAATAAGATAAGTTCTTCTCCTTCAATGAATATGATACATTATATCTTTTCAAAAAATACATGAATATCATTCAAACACATCACTGTGTACATCACTGTATGCCTCTGAACAGAACTGCATACTTTGCTAACAGAGGAATCAAATGTGAGTTTATTACGATATGATCCCATCTACCATTGAAACTTTAAAAAAAAATATAAATACAAAATTTCACAAGAAAAACATTTCACACTGAAGACAGAAACATGAAACAAAAAATGATGACAATTTTATTGAAATTTAAGAATTACGTTCAGAAAATGCCATCTTGGTAAATGTCAAAATCCTTACTAGAGTGGATGCAACCTCTTCCTGGTTACTAGCAAGTGCCATCCAGAGGGGAAGGTCTCCCTTCTCATCAGGCTTGTTCATATCTGCCCCTCTGACACACAAAGCATCTACCACTACTGGCAATTGTTTCATGATTGAGAGCTGCAAGGGGGTGTGCCCATTCTTGGTTCTGTGCAAGAAATTGAATCAAAATTGAATGCCGGCATATTCCTCTTAAGGTAAACCCTTCTACATATTTATATCACTGTACCTTTGCACGCAAGAAAATTATAAAAGTTAGTCATAGCCAGAACAAAATTTAACTAAAAAAAAAGAAACAGGAATGCTTCTACGCACACTAATATTTGCAGAGCAGATAAGCTACCAGATTAAATCAAACTTAAAATCCAAGAAAAGACAACAAATTCTGCTCAATTTATTTAAAACATAACTTTTTTTGCATGCAACCCATCTTCTCAGTCTGCATGATAATTATCCTGCATAAAAGTAATCAGCGCAAACATCCACCATTCAATTAAACAATAAGTTAAAAATTTAAGTTTTAATGTGAATCTTTTACTGCATTTCTGATAAGAAAAATACAAATTTGGTTACACATAAAAGGTCAGAATAATATAACCACAGGGTTGTTTCAAAATCCCACTGATTCACTAGTTCAATTCACTTTGAAATCCTACTAATTTATCATCTCCTTTAGCATTACTACACACAAGTGATTGTTTCCTTCTCCAAATACAAATTTGATGATCTTAATTAAGAGAAGTCCAATGATTTTAATCAACAACATGCCAGTCATCTCATATTTCATATATCTGCCATACTGATATGCAATAACTACATATTGTTCATTTTAAAATTGTTTTAAAATAATAAATTTAATACAAAGTAAACCATCAGATATTGATATCATCTCACACACATATGAAATATCAATATTGATAAAGTATACAATTTAATATCACATAACGACACGTAAAATCACACTTGTAACATACAGTAGGCAAGAATTGGCTCACTTGATGTTGATGTCAGCCTGATGCTCCAATAAAAACAGAGCACTCTGAGTATCTTGTTTATTAATGGCAATGTGTAGTAGGGTCAAACCATCTCTGGTCACATGATTGATATCAGCTCCACCGTGTAACAACTGCACCGCAAAGCTGTGAAGACCTGTCCACAGTGCCAGCCCAAGCACAGTCTGGTCATTGCTGTCGGCAATGCTGAAATTTGGAATGATGAGTAAACCATCCATGGATATCATTGCGTTGCCTATGTGAGAGAATGAAACATAAATAAATCAACTGAATCATACCCAAATTACAACTTAGTAAATTCAAAACACAATGTAATCATAAATATCAACCAGAACCAAAGTGTTTTGTGGTTCCATTTTTTTTTTCATTTGCTGATTGATTTGCAAATTTTGGAATACCTGTCATGTCATTTCATATCATGAAATATGTTTCAAATTCATTTAAAACCCACACCCACCAATAAAATAAAAATGTTAACAACATTTGTATTTGCACAATAATTAACAACATTATATAGCAAGAATGACAAAAAAAACAGTTGCTCATTTATCCTATTTCCAAATTTGTCAGTTAGATCATACCCATCTGTGCATGATATATGGTCTTTACTAAAGTTTCACGGTTTTGGCTTTTCTCAAAACCGGGCAGTTTCTATAACAATGTCCGGTTTAAATGACAAACCGAGTATTTTCAAAGTTTATGTAAACAAAACTCAGAATGCAACAAAGTGCAATAACCCTAACTGTACTGTTACTGCGCTATCACTAACGATGTTTGTATTGCAAGTATGTTCTGTAAATAATGCTAAAAATGAGAACGGACCCATTAATGCCATCCCACCTGAAATCAGATGACATTCAATTACATAACCCTGTCGCACATGTCATGTCACCTTGTCCAATATGTCATCCTACTCTGACCCCCATGCCATCCCATGAAATCAGATGACCACCAATCCTGTCCAATGTCATGCCACCTTGTCCAATATGACATCCTACTCTGACCCCCATGCCATCCCACCTTGTTCCACATGCCATCCCTGCCTGTCATCAGTGTAATGACACCCCCTTGTTTCATGCCATGCCACCCTGTCCCACATGCCATGCCATGCCACCCTGTCCCATATACTATGCCACCCTCTCCCTCCATCCCTTCCTGTACCACGTGCCATCCTACCCTCCCCACATGCCATCTCTTTCTGTATCACGTGCCATCCCACCCCATTCCACAGGCCATTCTATTCTATTCCACATGCTACTCCACCCTGTCCCATTAATGCCATTCCACCTGACATCCAGATGACATCCAATTACATGCCATTCTGTCGCACATGTCATCCCACCATGTCTTCCATGCCATCCCACCTTGTCCCACATGCCATCCCTGCCTGTTATAAATGTCATGACACCACCTTGTTTACATGCCATGCCACCATCCCAAATGCCATGTCACCTTATCCCACATGCCATCCCACACTGATGCCATGATATCCTGTCCCACATTCCATGACACCCATTCCTACATGCCACCCTGTCCACATGCCATCCCACTGTCTTAGATTTGATCCCATCCTGTCCCCAATGCCATCCAACCTTTATCCCAATTCCTACATCTACCAATCATTATGGCATCTTCCAGCCAACATTCTTTCCTCTCTAACTCCCAACCCCTCACTTCTAAATCAACTCAACATGCCCCATTCACCTACCATCTCTCTTTCACCTGCCATTCTCCAAACATCTACCATCTTCCATTCACCTGCCATCCCCATTCCCCAACATGCCTCATTTAACTACCATCCCCCATTTATCTACCATCCTCCATTCATCTACTACTCAAACCACCTTTCATCATTCACCCATCTACCTAATATACTCATAATCAACCCATCATTCCAACCTTCACTATAACCTTTACTTATACTATAACCTCCACTCACTCCATTGCACCACAGCTCCCCTCACCTTTAACTTAAATTTGACATCCCAATAAAAAAAATACTCAACTTTTCCCCTTATAAACCAGATAGAGCTGATCTATCTACCAATTCAGAATGAAAATTCATTGCAGACTAATTTGGAGATTATCATAAGTCTATTATGTTTCCACTCTACTCAAGTTGAGACTTATTATTTTTTTCTCTATTCATTCCCAAGACACTTAATTACAAATTCTATTCAGTCGTCAGCTCTATTATTCAACTTTTTTTTCCAACCAAGAACAAATATTTTACTTGCTATTCAAGTCAAGAATGTATTTGTTATAAGTTCTTTCAAAACAAGATTTTTTTATAAAAATTTCTTTTCATAAAAATAGTTAAAATTTCTTTTCTAGAGCTAAAATCTATTGTTTCCTAGTAGCAGAACAATGCATGAGTTTGGACGGACAATGTATGTATAGACAGGACGGACGAATGGTAAATATGCTATATCCCCTCTTCACCAACTTCCGTTGACAAGGAGATAATAAGAGATCTCTGAATATCTCAAATAAATAGATATCCTACTATCTCTCGAAATTCACCAAATGTTTCAAAATTCAAACTCATGAGTCCTTGGGATTACATTTAAACATGAAATAATGTCGTAATTTGAAACATAATCCAACTACGACTTAAAAGCAATCAAAAAGAGAATCGTACCTCTATGGTCCATGAACGCTGCTACTACCTCATCATATTTGTTAGCGATGGCGATATGCAGAGGTGTCTGCTTTGATGCATTCAGTAAGTCATTCGTTGACTCTTCAATCTTCTCCTCAAAGTTGAATGCGCTCATGCTCGCTGTTATGCTTTCAATTGTTTGTGCGTTTGGGTTTGCTCCTTTCTGTAGTAAAAGTCTGACGAGCCTGACCTGGCCTTTACTTGCAGCAATGTGAAGAGGTGTTTCACCCTTAAATATAACATAATGAATTTAGTATATAATCAAATTCATAATTTCTCTCAATAAACAAGTGAAATATAGAAAATGAGAGAAAACAATTCTGCTTTAAGCAATCTGTAAGTCCAGTAAGTTGTTCCATTCAGTTAATAGATTTAAGATATTCATGTTAGGACTGCATTGTTTTAAGTTCTTTTAAACTAGTCTCCATTCTATGAATTTCCTTTCAAGCAGGACAGAAAAATTGTTGAAATTTTTTTCCCTAACAAGGCATGTGTGGATAAATGCACAAATACATGAACGGACGGATGAACAGACAGATGAACAATAAGTGGATAGAAAGACAAACGGTAAAAAATGCTATAACTCCATGCATCAAATGCACTGGCGAGGGCATAATAAACGGCAATAAAGAAGAATACTTAGATTTGGGACATATGACCTATAAAATACCTTTCATACCTTTTTATTTGCAAAATTACACGATGCTCCATGCGTTGCAAGAAAGATGGCTGCATCCTCATTGTTAGCCCTTGACGTTCTGTGCATCAGCGTATCACCTATAACAAGAAGGTAAACTTCATAAAAAATATCTCTAAGATTTCAATCATATTCAATACATTTTACTACAAAAACCTAATCCCCAAGTGAAAGAAGTACAAAATTTATCACACCTTATCATATATTTTTGTATTTACAAAACATATTACAATGAAAATTCCAGTATACCAATCAGAATTTAAGATTTTTTTAAAGTTTGTGTCACAGCAATTCAAAGGAAAATAGAAATGCCAAGCACAACAATAATATTATTATCAATCCCCTTTCTAATCAACAGTGAGCCACTTGCTCACATGATTACCCAAATAGATGACTTGTGTTATATTGTCCATCACCAATTGCACTACAAAGGTTCATAGCCTTTTGCCTGTGGCATTAGTCTTGACTTGTGTTATATTGTCCATCACCAATTGCGCTACAAGGGTTAGCCTTTTGCCTGTAGCAGTAGTCTTGACTTGTGTTATATTGTCCATCACCAATTGCGCTACAAGGGTTCATAGCCTTTTGCCTGTGGCAGTAGTCTTAACTTGTGTTATATTGTCCATCACCAATTGCACTACAAAGGTTCATAGCCTTTTGCCTGTGGCAGTAGTCTTAACTTGTGTTATATTGTCCATCACCAATTGCGCTACAAGGGTTAGCCTTTTGCCTGTAGCAGTAGTCTTGACTTGTGTTATATTGTCCATCACCAATTGCACTACAAAGGTTCATAGCCTTTTGCCTGTGGCAGTAGTCTTGACTTGTGTTATATTGTCCATCACCAATTGCACTACAAAGGTTCATAGCCTTTTGCCTGTGGCAGTAGTCTTGACTAGTGTCATATTTTCCATCACCAATTGCGCTACAAGGGTTCATAGCCTTTTGCCTGTGGCAGTAGTCTTAACTAGTGTCATATTTTCCATCACCAATTGCGCTACAAGGGTTCATAGCCTTTTGCCTGTGGCAGTAGTCTTTAAACCTGTTTTACCTTTGATGACCTTAGAAATTGTTTTCAATGGGTGTCCTTCTCTTTTCTCAAGTTGATTGTAATTGGGTATGCCTCTTGTGTTAAAATGTATGTCTCCAAGCTTATTTCCTTATGTGTTTTTTTCAAGCATTTTTGTTTTATCTTAAAGTGTTTCAAGATCGATGTTTTTATCGATGTTTTTGCCTTCATCTTGTAATTATACGTATCTTTTAATCTAGAAGATTCTATGCAAAATGTTTGCATGCAAAATTTATCTTTTTCTTATAATAAAAGAAATGAAACATTGTACAAAACATCTCAATTGCTGCAATCAGTTTTCCTGGATATATTATCCACTTACACAGATCAACACTGCATTCCTTTCAATCAAATGCACTTCAATCTTAAATGTTAATACTCTCAAAATGAGAGGAAATTCTCTGAATTTTATTCAAGGTTGTTTTTGTGTGAAGCAATAAGAAAAAAACCCTTTTTTTCCATCTAATACATTTTTATAGGGTAAAAAAAACCTTAATAGTGTCCACCAACACTCCTCGTGCACTAAGCAGCTACTGCCCTTGTTTACAAAGCACCACTCACATGATAAAGCTTACTTTGGAGATGTGCCATCTTGAAAAGTTGTTATTCATGAGAACCATTATTGTGATATGTATCAATCAATGATGATTATCCAGAGCTCCTGCCCCAGGCATTCTTGAATAATGCTGGTTAGCATGTTGCAACTGAATTAATCATGAATAAACATGGAGTTTCCTTAATCTTTAATAAACACAGCAAGTTTCCTTAATCATGAATAAACATAAAGTTTCCTTAATCTTGAACAAACACAGTAGTTTCCTTAATCATGAATGAACATCAAGTTTCCTTAATCTTCAATAAACACTGTAGCTTCCTTAATCATGAATAAACATGTAAAGTAGGACGGTAGTTTCCTTTGTCTCCACAGCTGCAGCTTTTAGTAAGATATGCTTCCAAAGCAACAAAGTCAAGTTGAGTGTTGCTGTTGAATGACAGCATGTTAGATAACGTGAATGCTAAATTATAGATACACTAGTATATGGATTAGTAAAATAGCATATACTGTGGGGTGTAAGGATTAATGGATAATATAATTTCACCTCTAAAGACTTAAATATAATAATCACATCCCCAAATTTTCACTATTCTACCACTAAAAGTAAGTCTGCATTTTCCATTATAAATTTCTTTCTAATTAATAGGTGCTCGCTCGGTATTTAGCAAGCGGAGCAGCGCATACAGGCTTATATGCCATATTAGTTGGCTGCCACCTCTGAAAGTTTCTACAGTATCTGCTTGATCTATCTCTTCTGCATGTTCAACATTTTGCAATCTTATGTAATTCTTCAAATGCTGGAAATTGTTCTTGTTAAAGCTTCCTTTAAATGACTAGCACCACCTCAGAGCTGCACTCGCTGGACTTTAAATCTTTAAACAATCACAAAAAAGCAACAAATTTCATAAAAAATCAGGTAACATTTATCACTTTACAATTTTTTTATATCTTTAGCAAATCAATCAAAAAATATTCAAATCTCTGATGTAATCAATTAAAAATCTATGGGAAATGCTAAAGGCATCAATGGCTGAATTAGCAGAACATAATTTACAGAAAAACAGAAATATGTTGCGCTGTCATGTCTGAAAATGTTGGAAATTTGATCGGCCATAACTTGGAAACTATAACAGCAATTCACGAGATTAAAAACAATTTTCTGATCAAGCACCCAACCAAAGAAGTAATCTAACAAGCCTGACAGATCTTGAAAGTTTAGTAATATAATACTGTCTGTATTTTATATCTATAAAACATACCTTTCATACATAGATTCTGAGCAGAAAGGAATATGAATTGTCAAACTGGTTTGTTGATGTTTAACGGCACTGTGACAGTCAGAGTCAAATATGCCAAGAAGGAGTTAATAAATAATGGTGTAAGTGTAAGGATAGTGAAGAGATGGAAGGTTTGTAAGGGAGATAGGGGAAAA
Organism: Chiridota heheva; assembly: GCA_020152595.1. Taxonomy (NCBI): domain Eukaryota; kingdom Metazoa; phylum Echinodermata; class Holothuroidea; order Apodida; family Chiridotidae; genus Chiridota; species Chiridota heheva. The sequence goes on from JAIGNY010003367.1 coordinate 257,079, forward strand.
GCTGAATGTGGGAGAAAAATTTAGGTGAAAAGAAAGCGGTGTAAAAGGTTAGGTGTAGATGGGGAACTGAAAACTGAGTAATCTATCCGTTTGTATGTTTATGGGAACTTGCCAGCACTAATTAAGAAAAGTCTGAATTCATGCACAATACAAACCCTGTTACCACAAATAACTTTTAAAGACACCTTACTTGCATAAGTAAAGCCCTGACTGCATGAACAATATTTCCTTCCATCATCATTCTTATAAATTAGCAATTATTTGGGTAGTTTAATTTAGATTATGTTTTAATTTTTTGTATTTGTTACCTTTATATTATCACAACAGTGATAATACAACTTTTCCATTAAGTGATTTATAAGAGATAAAGTCGGTATTAAATCTCTACCATGAACGATTGCCAAAACATCCACTTAATAATAAAAGGGCCATGATCACATCTCTCTCATACACCACACACCTTAAAGTGAATCCATTATATATTATTACAACCTGCAATTATATGTGTGGTAAATCAGTAACCTTTATTTAAAAAAATCTACACAAAATAGAAATGAAATAATTACATATAAATGCAAGGAAACCAATGTTCCACCAACACTAGTGAAAAGGCAGTTATAAGCATTCTATGGACATGAAACAACTGAGTTTAATTGGAAGAAAATATGTTATATACCATGAAAATAACAAAAAGTTCCATGAAAATCACTTAAAAAATTTAAAGACTGGAAACTGGAAGACTGGAAGAAGCAATTAATTTTCTTATGATTCAAAGACAGGTCTGCAAAGATAGCCTCGGAGAAACCTCAAGATACTCTCTCTTTTAATGCCTACTTTTGCAAAAAGTCAAAAATCACATTTCAAGAGAAGAAATTAATCATCTTTCTGTTATACTAAGCGTTCTTTTAAAAAGTGTTTTTAATTTAAAATTTCTCATGGAAAAATATCTGATTTGCTTGAGAGTGTTAAAAAAGTGCAACAAACTGTTTGGAGTTTTAGGTAGAACTACTTGCTCAGCAATTCCAGTAAACACATAGACATCTCCAGAAATGTGAATCAATACAAAAAGAGTTAAAATGGAAAACAGACCAATCTTAAATTTGATGTCAAATGAAGAAGCATTAATATTACCCAGAACCACAAAGTTTAGGTCATGTGAAAAATCAAATATGGAATGATTGTCATGATAGTAATTTACCCCGCTAAGCATAGCGGGGATATGTACAAGAGTTATACTTACCTTCCATGCTATAAATATGCAATCTGGTCCAATGACCTGTTTCTAACGCACTTCTAACCAAGTTAAAAACGTAGTTACCAATCCAACCCTGACCTCCGTAATATCTCTAAACATTCTCACTTCACATTCCACCAAGGCCTGAATGAGAGGGGAGGCGAGCCGGGACGCATGGAAGGTAAATATAACTCTTGTAAATATCCCCACTACACTTAGCGGGATATAAAATTTACTTCAAGTTATATCTTACCTTCCATGCTATAAATATGAAATCAAATTGCCACCGAGGATCAGAAGGAAGGGAGTTCAGGTCGAAGCCCCAAACAAAGGGCTGGTCCTACTACTCACACCAATACTATCCTACTTAAGTCTTACTCTGTCGCCGTTTTCAAACCAACTTTTTCTCAAAATAAAATCGGGACTGTACCAAAGTCCTACAACAGTAATATTGTTATCATTTAAAAGTATTCAGATATTTCTTTCACAAAATGTCACTTTTTTTAAAGGTGTCATATTACAGAATTTTGAGGAAAAGTAGCATGAAAAACAGTAAAACTCAAAAATTAGACAAAAATGTTTTTTTTTTCTTTAAATCTTACAATAACTTCAAAATCACATTTTTGCTTCAAAATCAAACACGTAAATCCTAAGACATGATATTAAAGATTTCTGGTCTACTTTTTACAATCCCTACCTGTATTTTTTTGTGCTGGAGAAATTTCTTCAAAATTTCATGCATTTCTCTTATTTAAAAAAAAAAAATATGTACCAAAACTAAACATCGCACATGCTTCATTGAACCGCCGTTTGAAAGTGCTTGCAATTTCTTTTCATTTGATATATAAATACAGGCATATGCCCCACTCTATGGACCCTTTCGTATAATAACTCAATTTCACCACAGCATTTTCAATAAAATTTTATACAGAATCTAAATATGCAACATAAATCTCTGTTTTCAATATTGACAAGAAGATATACTTGTGCAAAGATTGGCCATTTCTTGACCAAATTTAGCCAAAAATTCCTTAATTTGCATATTTTTGTCCAATATTTCCTAAATTTGGATTTCATTACTCAAAATATAAATATCTAGCTTCCATTCCAACCAAACTTGTAATGAAAGAAAATGAAGAAAGGTTGTCAAAAATGCATATGAAAAAAAAGTTATGAAAATTAGGCTCACATTTTTTAAAGCCCTGGTAGAGTAAGGGTTAAAGAATTAGATTCCTTTTCCTCTTAGGGACGAAAAGCCTCAGAATAAGAATTACTAAACAATAGTAAATAACACCTAGTTAATCAAACCGAACAGGTCACTACCCGTTATCGGTAACCGAGGCAACCGTCACTTGAACCTAAGTTAGTAACTCAGAAAACATGTTAATCGAAAAAGCGTTCGGACACGATATAAACACCATAGCAGTGTCTAAGAATAACGCAATGGAACTCACCGAGTTCGTCCATGAGACAGAACTGGTTAGTAATTACATGATTGGAAATGAAGTGTGTTAGCGAATACCAATTGAGGAATTCCTGAACTGAGGAGAAAAATTTGTTAGCACGCAACTTTGCTAAAGCAAATGTTAACAAGGTAACACAAACATCGTAAAGTGGGTCAAGCAAATGCATGGAATAAATGCGACCCGCGTTTTTCAAACGGCTGCACAAAATATCCCGTGAAAGGAGCTATGCCTCTAACCTGAGTGCAAACCCTGGCTGTTCCATGAACAATGACGACCATTTTAAGAGATTGCTTTGGATGGTCACATCGTTAGAAAGTGTCTTGTGACACAGTAAAATGAGAACTTTATAACAAAATGAAAACACTTTTGTAACTGCTTTTGTACGGCTGCATACTTTTTTAAGCAATTCTAAAGATGCCATACCCCGTATTCTGGTGAGTCTGAAGGCACGGAAAGTGGCGGTACAAGTACCGGCTCCTACAAAAGATGAAAATGACCTCCTTTGTGAGAAAGTACTCTGCGCTTAGTAGCGTCCGTGGAAAGCAGAAAACTATTTTCAGCGTCAACTCCAAGTAGGCATGTGGGAGGAGAGGGGGGAGTGGCTCGAGCAGAGCTTCCACCAGTGTGTCTAAGACAACTTGCATGACCCACAAGGATGCAAGAATCTTGAGAGAAGGTCTTTATAAGAAGATTACTTTTGACTAATTTCTCCAGTGGTCGTGAGTCTGTAACCGTCCATCCAACTGAAAAGCCTTGGTGGATGGTGGCTACAGCTATCCTAAAGCCTCTGACTAATCTGAGTCTTGGAGAAGGCCTCCCCAAGACAAGGGGGTTCACCGACTCCTCAGATGCTTTGCTACACCAAAGATCTGCGGACAGAGACCACACAATCAAACGAAGTGCTCTGGTACTGTGGTGCAGTTTGCCAGAGCCCGGGAATAAGACATGAGTCGTCTCTGACCAGAAGCTCGTACGGGAAGCCTGAAATAAGTTTGAGCAGCTGAGAGAACTGCAGTTGGCCGGGCCAAATGGGTGCTACCAGTTGTACATAGCCATGCATAGTATCTTCGGTACCAACTGGAACAGCGGAAAGGAGTAACCCACATAGCGAGTCCCTTGATTAGGAATGCATCGACTTCGAAAACCCGTGAGTCAGGATGCAGAGAATCGGTAGCTTGCGATCGCTGGACAGACCTACGTCCGGGAGGCTGAACGTTGTCCAGATGAGTGAGTGCTCCACAGGGGCGAGAAGACAGATCCATGATCATGTTCTCTTAGCTGAACGGTGAACAGCCTGAAGGCTGACATAGCTTGCCTTGCACCGAGATGAGAGTAAGGATTCCAGAAACTCTGGACTCTTTTCCTCCCTGTCTGAAAGAGAGAGACAGACCACAATAGTGATGCAATGTCTGTGCGTATCTGAACTGTTTTGCTCAGTACTGGCAGTAAAAAGTGTAAAAGTGCCCAGCATGAAGTGCTGAATAAGCCAAGTACCTTCCCAAGTTCCTGCGGTTGGGACCATGTTAAATGTGCTTCCCACCCCATCTAAGACGCATCCGTCACCACTGAAGGTGAAGGTCTGATGGGTGGAAACTTCGCTCCTCACAACAGGTGTGAGTATCCGCACCACCACTATACGTGGGTGGCCACCGTCTGAAGGTGTAAAGCGGGGGGCTGTCCTAAAGGGACCACAGAGGGTGTAGCAGAAGGGTACGTAGGTCCCTCATGTGAAACTTGCACATGGGGACTACGTCCACTAAAATGACTTAGCGGCCCAGGGGCCTCAGCTAGACTCTCAGCAGCGCTCGCTGGGTGAGGGGGAGATCTGCTATCACCTTCACGGCTAGCACTCTCTGCTCTGTCGGCCATAAGTGGCCTTGTGTAAAGTCCAGGATGGCCGAGGTTTGGAATGGCATAGAGGAGGGTCCCACTTCTCGACGGAGTGATCCGCCACTCTGAAGCCGTGAGACCATCTTAGCACGAAGTGTAGATTTCAAAAATGTCCTCCCTGTGAGTTACATAGTCAAGGGGGGGGGGAGGGGAAAAAAAACATTGGTAGCTGCTCCTCCATGGCCTGTGTTACCCAAATGGAAGCCTGGTTATTGAGGAGTCCTTGAATAATAATGATAATTGTTTTTTTATATAGCGCGTTTCAACGCAAGTATGCATACTCAAAGTGCTTTGCAATGAAAACTTCACAACTAACACTTTGGTAGGAAACATCCTCCCATAAATAAACTCTAATTCTTATTTCTCTGTCTACGCCTAGGCTTGTGTGGGAAGAAAGAAAGTGGGAAGTTAGACTGAAGTAAGGACTAAAACTGTCCTCTCCATTTGTGCTTCCTGCTTCTTTTTAAAAAGTGAGCGAAATGCCAGACGTCAGCAAAACCTACAGGAGTGGCCCCCTGTGGAGTGCTGTTGAGCGTGGTGGAGGAGGGGGGGAAGAGGACCGACAACTGGTGCTTCCCTTCTCCACTCTCGCGGTGACTTTTTTTAACTGCCGCTCCTGAGTGACGTGTGGTCTTGCCACGCCACTACGTCTCAGTCATTGCATAGTGTGCAAGTCTGCAGGGATCACACGGTCAGCTGTCGTAGCACGACTCATGGGTATACCCTGGGCAGAGTTCACCAACCTCTTGCCAATGCTGCACCTGGGTGCGTCCGGGGTACACCTGGCTACGCTGGACGTCCTATTTAGGTTGTAGGTTCTCCATGTCAGCAGTAAAGCGCTGTGATAATTGGGTAAAATATTATTAGGCCATTAACTCAGACAAGCTATAATTGACTTAGGGGTAATGTACGTCATATGCTCTATGGGCTGTTAACCCTGGCAAGATCTTACAACAGTGGAATTGTGGAGCCCATGGCTACAGCTGTGGAGAGTATGAGAAGGCGGTTGTCTTCGTATAGTGTCAGCATACAAAATAATTGCCGAGACGCTACGCAAAGACCAAGGAGTAGCGTGGTAGGTGTGAATGCCCATTTAACATGTAAGCTTGCATTGTTAAAGTCTAACATAAGAATAACAGCGTATGAAAAATGGGTCGTTAGCTGATCAATGTGAATGGTAGGGAGAAAAACTGTCTCCTCATTACGTTGCTCAGGTGCCCACCATAGACGCAAGACCTTTAGAGACCTGTGTGGTTGAAAAGTGTACAGACAACACCACCTTGTGGGTCTGATTGGTACTTTAACTCTGGTTAACGAGTTAAGTGGCAGGCCGTTAATGTATGGCATACACTATATGGGTCGCTAACTGCTTAAGGCTTTGCGCCATTACACAGTTTTGAATCGCCAGACTGCGGGGCTTCGCTATGGCCCTGGAGATATCTAGCACCATACGCAGTATGGGCCGTTAACTAAAGAAAGTCCATTTACCTGAAACGGTTGAACTAAATGGTGTTATAATGTGCCATTACAATGAACAGGCTCTTGCAACCATGGGGCCGGTGGTCCAGCTATTAACTTAGCTAAGGTATTTTAAAATCTTCTTAACGTACGTCGTATATTATACGGGTCGTTAACGTAAAGAAGTTATTACAACTGTTCCGAAAAAGTGTTACAAGTGAAAAATGAATCAGATAGATTTATATCTCAAAACTTTAAGAATATTTTAAGTAAAAGGGGTGAAAATTCAAAAGAAAATTTCCAACCTGTTTCAGCGATGTTGTATAACAACACACTGAAAAGAAGTGAAGGATGTTAGAGGTATTACGGAAGTCAGGGCTGGGTTGGTAACTACGCTTTTAGTTCGGTTAGAAGTGCGTTAGAATCAGGTCATTGGACCAGATTGCATATTTATAGAATGGAAGGTAAGATATAATTGAATAAATAATGAAAACTTAATAATATAAATATTCAATGAAAGAAAATTTACAAAAGGAGGTTTTAACTGCATAAATATAACCTGCAGTAAGTTAGAGAAAATGCTTATGTCCATGTATTATATGTTGTACTACTACATACAGAAATGAGGTTAATAAGAATGCTATCTTTGAAGAATGGTGCAAATTATACCAGTGCATACATACAATAAAATGTACCTGTTGTTCCCCCATATGATTCTGTGACAAGGGACAAAATCAAACAGAAAATAATCTTATGTAAAAAATCAAATAAAATGACATTTTGATCAATCTATCCACTTCTATTACAGCTATTGGTGTAGACCTTTTCAAACAAGAGTTTAGCAGAATGTGATTTCTTTAAAACTTTGACCAATCAACTGCTGCGGGAATTTTTTCTTTGTTACCCAACCAATCAGCTACAATTGCTGGAGAAAAACTGTAAACAAAAATTGTATGCGTGTATTACCTACATGTAAAACACAAATATAATTAGCATTCAAAAGCATTTTTTCATATGTTTGTGCATGATTGTGCAGACAGGCAAGAATCTCCCAGCATTTAATTGGTCGATAAGATTGCCCTAGTATATGATTGGTCCATTATGGACATGTAAATTTTAAATTAGTTTTCTGGATTTTGACTCACTTTTGATAAGGTCTATTATAATGTACATCCCTGTAAACAAGTGTTGCATTCATATTTGGGGCTTTAGAAGCCATGACTGAAATGATGAATTTAGGAAAGACTCCTCAGGCATGCTTGAATGACACCATGGTGAGTGTACTTCACTATGTGGATAATAAGATGTTATCGTCTTCTTTCACAAGTACACTTATAAAACTGAGTAATTTTCATTCATGCAATTACAAAGAATCAAACTTCCTGCACAAGGAGTCCTAAGAAATGTTTCTATTTGCCATTCTAATGAACATTTGCCATTCTAATGATCATTTTTCATTCTAATGATCATTTGCCATTCTAATGATCATTAGTTAAAAAGATTATTTGGTGAAGGGTACTACAAAAACGAACAAAACATTGCGAAATACAAAAACAAATTTAAAAAGGTTTATCAAAAGAGCTATATCTCTTTCGACCGTCTGAGGGCATGTTTATTGATTCAACAAAAAAAATCACTTTAAAGTTGTTTAAATTACTCTCTGCCTTCTTTGTTCATCCCTCAAACAAATGTACAACTGATCTTTCAATACTGAAAGAAAGATATACAGTAAAAGGTCTTTCATTGAATAACTGTACAGCTTAGTTCTCATTCTCCTGAAACCTTGTGGAATAACATGGAATACTCATTTAGTTTTAATATTTTATCCAAATATTTCATTTGATAAATCTACTACTGAACGCAGCAATTCATGAATATATACATGAATATATACATGAATATCCACATGAATATCCACATGAATATCCACATGAATATCCACATGAATATCCACATGAATATCCACATGAATATCCACATGAATATCCACATGAATATCCACATGAATATCCACATGAATATCCACATGAATATCCACATGAATATTCACATGAATATCCACATGAATATCCACATGAATATCCATATTCATAAAGGCAAAAACACCAACCTGTTTTAGGATGAATTGCATCTGGGTTACAGCCTCTGTATATCAGTTTAGCAGCAAAGCCATCATTACCATAGCTAGTATCAGGTAAGGTGTTATCCAGGGCTAGCCACAATGCTGAATCACCTGCAGCATTCTGAATATCTAAATTAATGCTAAAAATAAGAACAATTGGTAGCACTTGACTTGACAGGTGAGTGCAATAGGTGTATGAAACAAAAAGATGTAAATTTGCAAACAAAACTATACCAAGCTCTAATTGTCTTTCTCCAAATCGTCTGCGCATGTCATTTTCATTCTCTTTCGGAGAAGTTAGTGTAAGGGGATCTTTTGATGGTACCATGAAAGTGGAAAATTTTGCTATAGTGGTATTCCACTATCCTGTGGTAAAAGTATTTCACTATCTTATAGAGGTGCAGGGGCTCAGCGCTTAAGGAGTCATGCTCGTATTCGAAAGGTACCAGGTTCAATTCCCGTCATGAGCGCTGTATTGTGTCCTTGAGCAAGACACTTTATTCTACTTGCTTCAGTCCACTCAGCTGTAAAAGTACCAGCACTGCTGGGGAGTTAATCTACAATGGACCAGCATACCATCCAGTAGGAGTCATGTGCTCTCATCCACTTGCGCCATGGAAACCGGGGATAAGCACCGACCCTATAAGCCTAATGGCTCGGATGGACTCAACTTTTTGAACTATCTTGTGACACCATAGTTCTTAGGACAAAGCACCACACACTGAGGAACGACCAACAGTATAGTTAAATAAAGAGAAACACCAAATACACAATGAACAAAAATAAGCAACTGCAAAATGCTCTCCAAATCTTAAGAGTCAAACTTATTGTTCAGACACTTACAATGTTGTTCAATTGCATCCAAGGCACACCACATGTGGTTAATCCTCAAAAGAACTACACTACAAATCCTGAAGTATCTTTGACTAATTCTAGCTAAGTATCTTTGACTAATTCTAGATGAGTATCTTTGACTAATTCTAGCTAAGTATCTTTGACTAATCCTAGCTGAGTATCTTTGACTAATTCTAGCTAAGTATCTTTTGACTAATTCTAGCTAAGTATCTTTGACTAATTCTAGCTGAGTATCTTTGACTAATTCTAGCTAAGTATCTTTTGACTAATTCTAGCTAAGTATCTTTGACTAATTCTAGCTGAGTATCTTTGACTAATTCTAGCTGAGTATCTTTGAATAATTCTAGCTTAGTACCTTTGACTAATTCTAGCTGAGAATCTTTGACTAATTCTAGCTAAGTATCTTTGACTAATTCTAGCTAGGTATCTTTGACTAATTCTAACTGAGTATCTTTGACTAATTCTAGCTAAGTATCTTTGACTAATTCTAGCTAGGTTCCAAACTGAAATGTTCAACCTAAGGTTTTCCTCTTACCTTTCTTGTCCTAATAAGAGCTCAAATATTGGTCTGTTCCTGCTGCTAACACCATAGTGGAGAGCTGTGCTGTAAAGAAAGAAGGACAAGAACAGCTTGTATCAATTATATAATGCAAGTGAACAACACTTAATCATATCTACCTACTGTGGTGTAGCGGTTATCATACCTGTCTACAGACCACGTGGCCCCGGGTTCAATCCTGGGGTGGGTAGACACGCCAGTGCACCACAACTGGTTATCAAAGGCCGTGGACATTGACTTGGTTGTCGATCTTATGTCTGTCCGTACGTCGTACCTGTGTTCTCGTCCGGGTCGTATTAAGCGTTTCGTGATAGCATTTGTACTATCATAACCGAATACGCAGGCGACGACCCCGTCATTGTAATTGTGTGTTCAACTCTCTCTCTCTCTCTCACTAAATCATTCAAAAGAAATTTTGGTCTCACAGCAGACATAGTAAAACATGGCATAATCAAGGTGACATTTGTAAATAAGGTTAATCACATACATTAACTGCTATGAAGAAGATGGCTTGGCATACATTTTGTGATCACCTTCATGACCTCCATGATGCACAGTGGTACTTGATTCTTGATAATAATGATGTAGAGAATAATAACATACATGGGTCTCAAGTTAGGTCTATCCAAGAACTGCAAAAATGTATGTCTTTCAAAATGAGCTGGTTCATCAGGCTGGTACTAAATAGGTTTTTTTTTTTTATTGGTTTTTTTTACACAACCAGATGGTCACTAGTCTATCATGGTAGCACCTATCATATTAAATGAGACTGTGTTGTTGGAGAGACTCAAGACAAAGCAAGCCAGTCTTTTAAGACTTGGGTGCATCATTATCTTCTTTCAGTACCATGAGGTACTGTAGCAAAGGATTCTTTCAATCAAATGTCTCTACCATTGTGTACCCTTGATTGGCTTAAAGTACTTTCTTATAGTCCCTTTCTGAAATCCGCTGTAAATTTATCCCAAAAAATTTCTTTCAACCCGCAACTAGAACAAAATGTAATACTTTATCAGCAGCTAGTTCTAAATACTTATTTTTGCAATTATCACACTTTATTTTACACACAATGGAAGCAACATGCTTGTTTCTTTCCCTTTGATTATTGTTTGTTGAAAGAACCTCAATCATGTACCATTTAATTTATCGTTTATGTTTGTGACAAAGGCCAGATGGCCTAGAGCACTGAAATAAATTGTATTGTATTGTATGGTGCCTAATTGCCTATATTTGTGTTTGACCTGGTCATACCTCATGTATTGTTGTTCACTGCAGTAGTTCATAAACACTAACAAGTTAGCACAGTTGATTTTAATATGCAGCAGAATGGACTAAATTAATGCAAATGTCTTACTTTCCCTGTGCATCTTGTTGTCCTATATTGGCATTGTTGTCTAACAGCATCTGCGTCACACGTACCATACTTTGTAAGACCTCAGGACTAGTTGCAGCAGGATTATAGCTGGCAGTTAAATGAAGAGCGGTTTGCCTCTGTATATGGGTGGCAGCATTTACTGTAGCACCATTATCAATCAAGAACTTAGCGGAAAACTCGTCACCTGTAAATTTTGATGGAAACATTCATCCTCCATTGTAAAAAACAGATTTGAAATTCTTTGGTATGGCACGGAGGAACAACTATCTGAACCTTATATCAGATTTTAAATGGGCTTGACTTTCCAAAAGCCAAATGACGGAAACTCAAACAGCAAATTAAAAACTCACAGAGATAAATTCATCTATGTGACCTCCGTGGTGTAGTAGTTAGTGCTTTGTCCTCTCACCCGCACATCCCGGGTTCGTACCCCGGTGGGTCTGCAACCAGCGAGTTCACACAACTGGTTATCAATGGCCGTGACCGTCTTGATATAATGTCCAGCACTGGATGCTTTTGGGACGTTAAACCTTGCTATACTATGCTATGCTATGTATCAAGGTGCTCTTTGGTAAATTTCAACTGTAAAACACAGTAATCTTATCAGAAATCTACACTGGTTTTTATGCTTTTTCAAACATAAATGGTCAGTCAAACACCATATTCGCTCTTTGTGCACCTGAATTCTTCAAAAGGTGAACATCTTCATTGATAAGGAAAGCATCAATGTTTATAGATCATTTTTGATAAAGATAGTTTTTCTGTTAAAAATATATTTCCTATTCTGAAAGAACTATGACGTTTTATCAAATAAGTTGATCTATTGTTAAAATGTGTTCCACAAATAACCCCTTTATTTCCTGCACTTCAATTAGGATATGGAAGGATATAGAATGCAGTTTATCCTTCATTTTTATAGAAACCCTTGCTACTTCTATAGTTTCAAATGATCTCGGTCATGGATGAAGGCCTAGTAACATGGGTTTATTTCATTCATTGACAGTATAGATGTGTCCCACCCAAAAAAAAATCATTTGGCTGTAGGATATAGCTTGTTTACTGTTTACTAGTGTGAAAATTAGTATTTCATAACAAGAAAAACCATTGAAAGAAATTACAGTATAGAACAAATGTGTTGCAATTGTTGGGTACTGTGTGCACCTGATTTGTAATTACATAATTGATCCAAACCTGCCAACCTCTAGCATCACCAAACTGTATTCTGGAACTACAAAAGTTGTATTTTTGATAAAAAAAACTGTACTCTTGAAACAAAATGTACAAAACAAAGGTTTACTGTGGCTAAAAAAAAATTACCATTGTACTTTCAGTTTCTCTTATTGTACCAGCAGTTCCTTTTTTGCATTTCTGGAGTGCTTTATTTTTTAATGTACGTTGATGGGATGGAATCCCTGCTGCTTGCCAATAGATCTTGCTAGTTAAACAGTCTGATAGAACTGGAGTACTTAAACTTGATTGGAACTCTGTTGCAGGTAGGTTGCCTTATGCATAATTAACTTGTAGTCTACACTTTTTAGCGGCAGCCGCAAATAATTATAAATCGTATTCTGGATCTGAATCTGAATCGGTTAGGTCGGCAAAAATCCTTCAAGAGGACAAGAACGCCAACCGAGCGTAAAAAGTATGAGTAAAAAAAAATATATATATATATAAAAAAAAAACGTATTCTGGTGCCAAAAAACGTACAATCGTATTCTCAACATTTTCCTGTATTAAATACGGCAAAATCGTACTAGTTGGCAGGTCTGTTGATCCCATACTCTGCCGGATCAAAGAAATGACAGATGGATTGTAAAGATTCAACCAGTACGTGATTGGTCAATTCACTGGAATACGTTTTTTGGCATTATTTCCAGCAGACAAAAAAGTCTATCTGATATGACTGACCTCTTTTGATTGCTTTGTGCAGCAGACACCACCCAGTCTTGTCAGCTTTCTCCACATCAACTTTGTGCTTGACCAGTTCCTCTGCAACACTCAGCTGCTGTGACGCCAGGGCAAGATCTAAAGGAAGGTCGCCTCTTGTGTCTATTTCATTCAGCTTACCAGGGAGCTACAATGAAAGAAATGAGTTACACCTTCAATTATTTTCATCAAGAATCTTCTATATCTTGCAAGAGTATTAAATAAAAGTCATGTTTCCTTATTGTGCATACAAATTTCAACTTTTGTAGTTATTTCACACTTCAGATGATTTACAAAAACAGGCTTCATTCAGGATTATTCAAAACTTGAAAAGTAATAACTACATCAACAAAAATATAATGTAACATTTAACTTACTTGTGAATCAAATTCCATTAGAAATAAAAAAACAATATCTTCTCTTTTGTTCCTGATGGCTACATGGAGTGGATAGGCAGTCTTGGATTTAAACATTTTGTACAGCAGTTGGGCCGACATGCCTACAAAATCTGCAATGGTGAAATCATCCTGTGAGGATAAAAACATAGACCTGACTTTATTCTGGGCATTAAAAGGTATACAGCCACAATATAATTCTTTAAATTTTGTCGTAAATTTAAGTTTGTTTGTTTGTTTGATAAGAGTTTAACGGCACCACAAAAGCAAGGGTCAAATTGTGCCTGAGAGGTTAGATCCTTCCAGAGTTAGGACGGAGAGTAAACAGGGAGAGATTGAGAGAAACACGAGAACTAAAAGCCAGAAAGCTGGGATCGAAAGAGGAGGTGTATGGGTGGAAAAATAATGTAGAGAGAGAGGGGGTGGGAAAGGAGGACTAAATATGGTTGTAGAGGGAAGCATGATGAAGGAAGAGGATCATTTTGTTCAGAGGTTTTTTTTGGAAGAGCTCGGCTACCAAGTAAATTTCAGTCATTGATTATTGTCAAACTGTTTTACCCTGCTAAATTAAAAAAGATGTTGGTGATGGATTAAAAAACAATAAGTTAACATTAGGAAATCATCGCTTTCCTCTTTCTGATGTCACAAATTTAGATAAATATTGATCATAATGAGACTTTAACATGCTGTATAATGGTCAATCTTTAACCAAATGAAATAAAACTTTGTTGTTTCATGGTTAAAGGCATATTTTTTTCTCCAATTAAGCTCAATTCACTTTTACCTGCACATAGATCATTACAGGTATATGGACAAGTAGCAACCACTTTGATAAAAAATACCCTTCATAAACACTCACCACAAACACTTTGTTACAAAATCAATCCCAAAATGTGAAAAATCTGGCTTATTTTTAGGTCTCCAAACATAAGCACATTACGTATTGCTTTTTTCGTAACGGAAAGAAAGAACAATACAACAATAACGTTATGTGAAATTTACAATGCACCGTACAGCAATACTTACAGCCTAACGTAAGGGTCCGTGTCATAAAGGCTGTAACAACCGTCACCCAACCAACAGGTGACCAGTCACGGAAGGAGCCCGACCCAAAATAGCACAGAGTTGCCTATAGAATCAATGTCAATACAACAAACGAGCGTCCACGCATTCACTCTAGTTTGCATACACTGAATGCACTGTACATTGTATGTGAGGTTTCTGTGTTCATCTCGGTATGAATGGGGTTTAACTCCATAAAAGTTCAACATAAGATGAATCTCTTTTGTTTGCCCATGGTTTGTTAGTAAAATTATCAATTTTACTTTACATTGGGACTGAAAAGTCTTTGAAAAGTGCCATGTATAGTATAGGCTATGTTATGTTACAAGTTCCAATATGATGCGTTCTCTTAAAACAGTGTACAGCAGGCTTTGCCTCAAATCATGAATTGCATACAAAATAAACATACTGATCGTTATGTGTTCACTCTTCTTTTTTTTTTTTTAAATTCCAACAGATAAATCATCGCCTTAATTGTTAGTATATCTAAATAGGGTATTCCTTTTTGCATAGAGCATGTTAATACATTTTTCAAAAGCATTTGTTGTGTTTTCATACCTAAGATAATAATTATTGGAAAAATAAATTAGGCCCTAAATTGTATTTTGTCTTTTCTTTCCACAAAGTTTAGGCCTATTTCAGTTCAAGCAAGAAAGTCTCACATTGTGAATTTATCAAACCCTGAAAAATAAAACGTTTGTTACTAGTTTATATCATATGCCTTATAGGGTCTAATTAAACTTCACAAAGAGTGGGAAAATGAAGCTCCCGCTTTCACCGTGAAACTTTCATTACCATAGTCCAGGCTTATATTGAAATTTTTAAGCCGGCATATACTGACCCAAAGCAGCGGGAGGGGGAATTTTTTCAATATTAATTTGCTCCCAGAATATTTCAACAAAAATTATCTCATGTTATCTTCCTTTTCTCCTGTAAGCCTACGCCTATGCCCAAGATATCTTTGGGAAAAGGTGAACCTCCCAGTGGCGACACGAGAGCGCCACTCAGTTCACGAAATCGACTTTCCCCCACTCCCCTGAAAATGTTGTAAGGTCACAAATTTTGTCTGATATATTTGCCAATGAGAAAAAGCTACCTCTCTTTTCCCTAGTATCAAAATCCTGGCGCCGCTTCTACAAGAGTTGCCAACAAGGTACTAAGACTGCCGTATACAAATAAACAATGCGATAGCAATTTCATCAAATCAAATTTGCTTACGAAACTGGGTGGGCAAAACCACAAAATACAATAAGATACAAAAATTGATAACAAAATAAACATATGGAAAAAAGTGGAGTTACACCTCCCCCCAAAAGTGGAGTTCCCTCCCCCTCCCAAACTCTCCCATCCTCTTCAGATTGCATTCCGGTATAATCTCAGCTACTTTTCGTAACTTTAAGGAGGGAAATTCCCTTCCCAAAACTGACATCTATGATCCCCTTTTATACAGCAATACTAACAGCATAACGTAACAATTGCAGTTCGCCAATCATAAGAAATAATGGATCGGAACTTGAGTCAATATTTCCTTTTTATCCATGAAAATGTCCTGAAATAGTTAGCATGTCGCTAATTAAGTGATATCCTGATGTCTGATTCAAAGAGACAATGATGTTTTAAAGTAGCCTATGTCAATGTAACACAGTGGCACTGTGGAAGTTATGCATTGTAGACCTCGTTGTGTCCTTATTCTTACATCACACACCTTTTTTTAATAGTGGAAGGAAGTCCAAATGTTTCTTGGGGCTTAATTTTTCACTCTTTCGAGAATATCCCAGAAAAGAGAAAAGAAACTTGTGATAGATGTATGCTAATGAAGTGTTCAGAATATTAAAAGGAACATATTTATGGCAAAATCTCTACCTGTCCATATACCTTTAACATAATCATGCCTGCACTCAATGAGGCAAAGTTCCAGTGGTGCAACAATAGGGTGGGAAGGGTAGGTATTAACCCCATGGCCCCAAGATTTAGGGCCCAAGCAATAGCACTGCAATATGTTTTTGAAGCCCTGGGCACAAAAATCCCTACAGGCGCCCAGGACTAGTTGCTCCACTGCAAATTTGATTATCTTTTTGAAAACTCCTTCAATTTTGTTTTTCTAAAATCATTTTAAGTGCCCCTAAGTGCCCCTAAACATGGTTTGTAATTAAAATTAAATCTTCCAGGACGCTGGATCTTTTTGTTAAAATAAGATTCTAATAGTTCACTTAGTCTCATATCTCTACCAGTTTTGCAGTCTAAACATTCATGTTTGTCACATCACCTACAACACTAAATTTTGTTTTAACAACTTTTTAAAAGTGTATGTTTCCTTGAGTGGAGTTTCCAAAACCCATAACAAAATAAGATGTAAATCTTTACAAATTTAAAAAGCATTTTCTTGCAAAGAAATGTGTGTTATGAAATCTTTATGCCATATTGTAAGGATTTTGTGTGACAAGTAATAATCAAAGTAAGCTCAGTGAATAGAACACTTGCCTTATAAGATAATAATCAATTGCAAAACAACTTGATATGAAATCAAAATCAATCCATATTTTACCCAGTAGCTGGTGATGATATCTGAGCAGTATGCCTTGAGTTTGGCTGCATCTATTTCCTCTGCTGTTTGATAGTAGCTGATGCAGTTCCTCACATTCACAGAAGATATCAAGGTGTGTTCACATCTGCAAATACAAGATGAAACTAGATAGTATTCCTTTCTAACACAATGTATATGTCAAGGCAGATTGAAAACTTTATCTCTCAGAAAGAGGGATTTCATCATGTGACTCTAACTCCACTGGAAGCCATTTTGCAGGGGAGGGCATCATTGCCTTTCATGTGTCTTCACACAGCTCAGTCACATCACACATACAACAAACATACTACACGCTAACCTACCAGTACAATTTAATTTTTTTGCTCACTTCCAATTTGACTACATATTTTCTTGAAATTTTATTCACCAGGTAAACGAAGCGTAATTTTAACGTTAATGCCAGCTGATTGTTAGTTATACTCAGACAAAGCCTGCAAACCTAATAAAAAGTGCTTGCTGCAAATCCTAGTGTGAACTGAAGTTAAAAGCCATCCCCACAATCCCATCCCCCAAAGTACAGCAAACCCACTTTGAATGTCAATACATTTACTAGTGCAACCAACGGCACAGCAAGATTCCAGCATAATTATCTTACAAAAATAATCTTATATAAAGATACAAACGTATGTAAATCAAATTAGGTATTACAGCAGATGACAGTGTTCCTGCCCTACAAAATGGTGATGTAAACAAAGTCATGTGACCTCATGACGTCAGCTGAAACACTCTTATTACAGCAAATACTGTCAATAAAACCACTGTACATGGACCAAATCAATCATTGGCCCAAAACAAACATTCTGCTCACGACTCTTACACAAATGAACTACATAATTAATATTTAACCAATAATTCATTGTATGTTGCCATGGATTAACCACACAAGCGATGTATTCAGAACCAGCTTCTATGATATATCTGAGATTATGCACCATTAAGTAAAAGTTAACTCTTTTCATTTATATATAGTATGTATAGTGAAAAAAATAAAAATAATGGCTGAAACATAAAACATGTTGGTTTTGATGAATAATTTATATTATCTTTTTAGAACACATATATTACAGGTCCACTTTCATCAACAAATGACACTTAGATTCATTCACATTACCATGCAGTGTCACAGATTAACCATAATCAGTTGACACCTTTTGACTAATCAGATTCTTGTATTCTTACCACACATGAATGAATACGACTTCTATTTCTATAACTACCATTTCATAATGTATACAAGATGTAACATTTTTGTAGTGTCTTGCTAAGCTACATTTCTGCAAAAAGTCTATTCAGAAAAATTACCTTAAAAAAATCTGAATACAGCACACAAATCAAAATAATCAAAGTTGTTTATATCAAGCCTACCACCCTCCCAATCTCCATAAACAATGCACTTTAAGAAAGTATATAAATGTTTTCAAATTTCAACCCCCCTTTGAAGAAAATAAGATATGATAGAGAGTTAAAAACTTGTCCCCAAAAAGATTAGTCAGCTGAGCTACTGCAAAACATACAAATATAAATCAATCATCAATTTAGAAATTGACCAGTACTTATAATATTTTTGTGTCAAAGACAAACTTTTACTGTCCTTGAACAGACTGGTTGTTAAAATGAAATTATAAATATCTGTCGAACATTCCTACCTTGCCTGAAGTGGCTCCAGTTTAAATTTGCTGGCAGCTCTGAGCAGTTGAAGAACGAAGTCGTCATCTCCTTCCAACTCAATCTTGTCTGTGTAAACCCATCTAAGTAACACCATACCAACATTATGAGGAATACCTGCAGTAGTGAAACATACAATGAATCAAGGTGAAGCACTAAAGGCATCAAACAATGTTAACTGTTAGACTATACATTAATGTAATTATAGTTTATCCATTCTGAAATTATGTTAACTATTAGCCTATACATTAACTTAATTATAGTCTATCCATTCTGGAATTATATTAACTGTTAGCCTATACATTAATCTAATTATTGTCTATCCATTCTGAAATTATATTAACTGTTAGCCTATAGATTAATCTAATTATAGTCTATCCATTCTGAATGTTAGTCTATCCATTCTGAAATTATGTAAACTGTTAGCCTATACATTAATCTAATTATAGTCTATCCAGTCTGAAATTATGAAAAAAGAAGAAAAACAATACATAAATCAGGAAAGCAACCAGTGTCCCATTTGCTTTGAAACAATTCAAAGAAAACCAGGCACGTACATGGCTCAGTTGGCTGAGCGTACGATGCTGGAGGTCCCAGGTTTGAGTTCAATGGCAATTTAACCAGAATGTTTCCACAGATATGCAGAACAATATACGCTGACATCAAGCTCAGAGGTCTGTCTTCTGCATCACACCTTCTCCCCACCCGACCTTTGTAAAAAGTGGCCAATGGTTGGGTGGCGCTCACCGCCTTTGGAGGGGACGTAAAGCCATTGCTCCCGATGGTAGGAGTTTCACCCCCTGCCTGGTTCTCTGAACACTTCTCGAAAAGAGCAGGGTGTTATTACACAGTGCTCATCCACTTTCCATCATGGCAAATTTATCGAGTGCACACTGAAAACAAGTCATTGTGACTTACATGTGCTTTCCCTGGCATATGCTTAAAAAAAAATACAAGAAAATACAAGAAAACCTCTATGATAGTGCAAGAAATCTATCGTTCCAGTGCACACCTCAGAGTAAAGCTTTGGTTTATATACATCATTGCTGACCATCAATCACTAAGCATTGATCATCACCATCATACTCATCACTATCTGTCATCACTATCATACTCATCACTATCTGTCATCACCATCATACCCATCAGTATCTGTCATCACCATCACATTCATCAGTATCTGTCATCACCATCATACTCATCAGTATCTGTCATCACCATCATACTTATCAATATCTGTCATCACCATCATACTCATCAGTATCTGTCATCACCATCATACTCATCAGTATCTGTCATCACCATCATACTCATCACTATCTGTCATCACCATCATACTCATCAGTATCTGTCATCACCATCATACTCATCAGTATCTGTCATCACCATCATACTGATCACTATCTGTCATCACCATCATACTCATCAGTATTTGTCATCGCCATCATACCCATCACTATCTGTCATCGCCATCATACTCATCACTATCTGTCATCACCATCACACTCATCACTATCTGTCATCACCATCACACTCATCACTATCTGTCATCACCATCATACCCATCAGTATCTGTCATCACCATCATACCCATCAGTATCTGTCATCACCATCATACTCACCAGTATCTGTCATCACCATCATACTCATCAGTATCTGTCATCACCATCATACTCATCAGTATCTGTCATCACCATCATACTCATCAACAGCTGTCATCACCATCATACTCATCACTATCTGTCATCACCATCATACTCATCACTATCTGTCATCACCATCATACTCATCACTATCTGTCATCACCATCATACTCATCAGTATCTGTCATCACCATCATACCCATCAATATCTGTCATCACCATCATACCCATCACTATCTGTCATCACCATCATACCCATCACTATCTGCCATCACCATCATACTCATCACTATCTGTCATCACCGTCATTGTCATCTCTATCATCATATCTCTCACCCAGACTGCAAAGTATGAGCTTTAATTTGCTTAACCTGTTAATTGCTTAACACATTCAGGAATAAAGATCACTAACTGTGTACCATGCACTGGCAAATCATATTACAGCAGCTTCTAAAAGCTTGACTTTTGGTTTTATGCAAAGCACCTTTTGTATGCATCCCTATCATGACTACCACCACCATCGTCAATTATAATCAAAGAATATTCCCCAAATTTTCATTTGCCTTAATATTACTGGAAAAAATACACTGATATAAGTGATAGTAATCAAATATATGAGGATAACGTTAACTCATAAATATAAACGTGTACTGTCCTGTAGATTTCTTATCCTTCTAATTCATCATCCAGAAGACTTAATGTAGTGAGCATAGATATACATCTATTGTGTGAGCCTCACTTGTTAATAAGCTGCAAATCTATTTCAAGTAATTAACATTCCTTAAGCTTTAAATTCATCTAGGCAGTGCCTTCATTCTACTTATCATACTCCAGATTCAACTTATATCAATGTACTTTTATCTCTCTTTACTATGCATAATGCTCCATGTTGCAGTTATGTATCTCTACTGAGCAACCTTTAAAAGCTGATTATTCATAAATATATTTGAGGTACCTTTCAATATGCAACTAAATACAATCAATTCACCCTGATGAAACAGTTGCTCAGTAGGTAACAATCAACCTTAACAATTGGTTAATTAAAACAGCAGAGAGCTATAAAATTATTAACTTGAATTATCATATACAATATATTCATACCTACTTGACAAACCAATCTTTTATTTCTGCTATCATAATCATAAAGATATTAACAATCACGACATATACATATGTTTCTGTTTCACTTATAAGCAGGTGGATTCATATGTTATTGTCTTAATATTAAATATATTTGCGTTCATCAACACTACAAGGTAAAATTACACAAATGAATAGTAACAAACAAGAAGGAAATGATATAAAATTATAACAATATGTTGTCAAAATGGGTTCCAATAAAGTACATTTACAATGGAAAAACAAAAATATGGCTAAATGATCAATGACTATGACAATAAACAATGTCAATCAGCACTTGATACATGTATATGCAATACTAGAAGCGATTAAAATTTTTTTTGAACATACTGTTATCCATATTTTGAGACAGCCACAAATAATTTGCAGGTAGACATTGCTTCAGGGTAAAATGATTTAAGTGTGCTGTAAGTGCAGTACCCTGACGCTGCTGCTTGTTTATTCTCCCAAAGGTCATTAAATGATCATAGTAAAAGAGTTATGGATAGGTAGGAATAACTTAATATAAAGAAAAATATGCTACAAACCATGAAAAATTCATTTCATATACAGTATGCAGGAGTACAGGACAATCACCGATAGGGATCTGCCCTGCGTCACACAGATTGTAGGAGTATTTTGTATTTTTTTTACATTGTCAAAAAAGGTTTATAGATGTGTAGAGATAACAATAGCTAACCTGCATTAAAAAGGTTAAACCCTATAAATATAGGAAAATATTCATCACAACCCTGTAAAAATTGTCCAATAAGTTGATTAAGATCTTTTAGGCATTAATTAGTATATATTAATGAGAAATTTTAAGGTGGGACCAAATAGGTTGCTTAATTTCCATAATAATTCTTTGATCTTAAAAAATCTGCAAAAATTATTATAAGGAAAGCAGCAAATTCTTAAGAAGAAAAAAGAATTATGTATAAATGATTTTGAGATGTCTTTACTCTTTGCACTCGGACATAAAACATAATTTTAGGGTTGGTTTTAATAATAATTTGAAATTCAAATACGGGTATCATCAGGATTTAGCAAGTACTGCAGACTCTAACATAAGCAAGAAGTACTGCATACTATAACATAAGCAAAAAGTAGAAGTACTGCAGTTTCTAACATAAGCAAGAAGTACTGCAGACTAACATAAGCAAGAAGTACTGCAGACTCTAACATAAGCAAGAAGTACTGTAGACTCTAGCATAAGCAAGAAGTACTGCAGACTAACATAAGCAAGAAGTACTGCAGACTATAACATAGGCAAAAAGTACTGCAGACTCTAACATAAGCAAGAAGTACTGCAGACTCTAACGTAAGCAAGAAGTACTGCAGACTCTAAGCAAGAAGTATTGCAGACTCTAACATAAGCAAAAAGTACTGCAGACCCTAACATAAGCAAAAAGTACTGCAGACCCTAACATAAGCAAAAAGTACTGCAGACTCTAACATAAGCAAGAAGTACTGCAGACTCTAACATAAACAAGAAGTACTGCAGACTCTAACATAAGCAAGAAGTACTGCAGACTCTAACATAAGCAAGAAGTACTGCAGACTCTAACATAAGCAAGGAAGTACTGCAGACTCTAACATAAGCAAAAAGTACTGCAGACTCTAACATAAGCAAGAAGTACTGCAGACTCTAACATAAGCAAGAAGTACTGCAGACTCTAACATAAGCAAGAAGTACTGCAGACTCTAACATAAGCAAGAAGTACTGCAGACTCTTACATAAGCAAGAAGTACTGCAGACTCTAACATAAGCAAGAAGTACTGCAGAGTCTAACATAAGCAAGAAGTACTGCAGACTCTAACATAAACAAGAAGTACTGCAGACTCTAACATAAGCAAGAAGTACTGCAGACTCTAACATAAGCAAGGAAGTACTGCAGACTCTAACATAAGCAAGAAGTACTGCAGACTCTAACATAAGCAAAAAGTACTGCAGACTCTAACATAAGCAAGAAGTACTGCAGACTCTAACATAAGCAAGAAGTACTGCAGACCCTAACATAAGCAAGAAGTACTGCAGACTCTAACATAAGCAAGAAGTACTGCAGACTCTAACATAAGCAAGAAGTACTGCAGACTCTAACATACTGTAAGCAAGAAGTACTGCAGACTCTAACATAAGCAAAAAGTACTGCAGACTCTTACATAAGCAAGAAGTACTGCAGACTCTAACATAAGCAAGAAGTACTGCAGACTCTAACATAAGCAAGAAGTACTGCAGACTCTAACATAAGCAAGAAGTACTGCAGACTCTAACATAAGCAAGAAGTACTGCAGACTCTTACATAAGCAAGAAGTACTGCAGACTCTAACATACTGTAAGCAAGAAGTACTGCAAACTCTAACAAGCAAGAAGTACTGCAGACTCTGACATAAGCAAGAAGTACTGCAGACTCTTACATTTCAAGAGGTACTGCAGACTCACACATAAGCAAAAAGGACTTTAAACTCTAACATAAATTTATTTCATCCAAGACAAACAATCTGTGTTTTTAGTTTATCTTTTGTCATTTACTAATTCTTGGTAAGATGTGATATTGCTTCCTTTCATTTTACAACTGTTTTTAAACAAATCAATCTAACATATCATTGTTTATTAAGCTACTTCTGCTTCATCCAAAATATTACCAATAAAGATGGCAAATCTATCATAAGCCCAATACTTGAATAACAATGCCAAAAAGTCATTAAATGATCATAGTAAAAGATTTATGGATAGGTAGGAATAACTTGAGCTTAATATGAAGAAAATATGTTACAAACCATAAAATATTCACCAAAAAGTGGTTAGAAATTGACCACATTACATCATTTTGAATTCTAAGGCATTTTTTTAATTAATAAATTATAAAAATTGATAGCTAGACAATTGATGATAAGCCAAGAACAACATTTTTAACTAGAATATCAGCATTCTGTAGAGCGCATACCTCCGCCTCGTTGCAATTTTAAAATGCCTAGAATAATTTTAGACTTCATTTGATTCCCATACCCAATATAATCTACATGTACCTCAGAAATCCTAGGCCCACCAAGATTCAACCCCAAGTTTGATCTGTAAGGATCATTTGCATTCTGAACACTTGAAGATTATCTTTTGACTGATTTCTTTCAAGGCCATACCATTGTTGCCGTTTCATTCAGGCTAAGCAATCATTGTTTGAGTTCCATTCAGTTAAGATTCACATTCCATCATTTTCCATGTATGGCTGAAACCAATTGTTCTCATTACATTGATAGTAGAGGCTACTTAATTTCATTTTCATTTGAGTCCAGAAAATTGATTGTTTTATTCTTTTCATGGCATGAATTTATTGTTCATCACACAGTGACACTCCATCAATTGGGAAGTTTGACAGACCTTACCCTAACATCCCCACCCTTCAATTTCTGCCCTTCCCTTGTATCAAAACGTCCCAAATTCAAATCACTCGTTCCTTAAGCAATAATTAAACCACACATCAAACTGAATCCAAATCCAGCTCTTGATATATTCTACAAACACCTTAAAATTTCCCCAGCCCCCATTTGCACCCCTCCCCTGTCCCAATGTGTCTCAAATTTTAAGCACTTCTTCCTCAAGCAGTAACAAAACCACACACCAAATTTAAACCAAATTAAATCATCAGTTCTTGAGATATCTTGATGACAGACAAACAGGGCAAAACATGTCCCCACCCCCCATTTGCACCCTTCCCCTGTCCCAATGTGTCTCAAAATTAAAGCACTCCTTCCTTAAGCAGTAAGAAAACTACACACCAAATCTCAAATCTAAATCAAATCAAATCATCAGTTCTTGAGATATCTTGATGACAAACAGGGGTGAAAACATAACCTCCATTCAACTTCGTTGGCAGAGGTAATAAATCATAATTGTCCACATACAGTATGTGTAAATATTTGTTGTTATAACAAACACACTGATATTACAAGGTTGTAATACCACAGAAACATCTCTTTTTATTAGTCAATAACACACTCTTGCATATATACTGTACAATAGCAAAGTGAAACATATGCAAACAAGCTCAGCTATATGTTAAGTATGAGGTTTGAAAGTATCACTGTATGCAGTGCTTCATGCACACAAATCATTTGATGCACTAATTAGTCATATCCATACAGTGCATCAACAGGTGAAAGAGCTGAGGATTAGTTTTGCA
Organism: Chiridota heheva; assembly: GCA_020152595.1. NCBI lineage: Eukaryota > Metazoa > Echinodermata > Holothuroidea > Apodida > Chiridotidae > Chiridota > Chiridota heheva. The sequence continues at coordinate 282,610 of JAIGNY010003367.1, forward strand.
CTTTCCCAGGTTTGCATTCAGAATGTTGTCTGAATGGGTGTTTGGGTAGATACTTTCAGCTCTACAAAGACAGTTACAAATGAGAGCCAAATTTTCCATCAATCTCTAAAACATCACTTCGTATTAACAGTATAAGAATGGATAAACTGATCTAAAATTACATAAAAATACCTATTGTATTAATTGTATTAATGCACTCATCCTATGTCGATAAAATTAATATCTTCCTTTCTAATTACATATGATAATTTATTTCCTAGATTAAGCACTTGCTGTGAGTAATTTGAGAAATATGCTATGAAGACTGTTATGTTAGGTACTGTATCTCTGATATGAATGCATAATTAATATGAACCTTTGAGAATGTAGTGTTGATACTTTAGTTACAAAGAAACAACAATACAGAAAACAAAGGTTACACAATTTATAATGGAGTGAGTGGGGTGTGCCTATGTTTTATCAACATCGCTAAAGTATGTAAGATCGTAAAATACAATCCCCTTTACTTGCCCAAAAGCTTGACCTTCACAATAACAAAAAGTATTATAAAAAAAACTCAAGTATTTGGCTGACATTTTAAAAGTCAATATTAGCATTTTCATGATATTATATGCAGTCCAGCACAAACAAAGGTGTGATTGATTTTATAACAAATTTAACATGAAATGAAAACACTTTTTGTGAAAAACTGCTGTAATTTACAACTTGAATTACACAAAAAGATCGTTGATAAATGATACCAGTTGAAGTATCAACTAGTCATTTATCACCAACTACACTAGTAATATCACCTTGTGTGGCATAGTACTTTTCAACAGGTCATTTATCACAACTACACTAGTAATATCACCTTGTATGGCAGAGTACTTTTCAACAGGTCATTTATCACCAACAACACTAGTAATACCACCTTGTATGGCATAGTACTTTTCAACAGGTCATTTATCACCAACTACACTAGAAATATCACCTTGTATGGCATAGTACTTTTCAACAGGTCATTTATCACCAACTACACTAGTAATATCACCTTGTATGGCATTATAATTTTTAACAGGTCTTTTATCACCAACTATACTAGTAATATCACCTTGTATGGCATAGTACTTTTCAACAGGTCATTTATCACCAACTACACTAGTAATATCACCTTGTATGGCATTATAATTTTCAACAGGTCATTTATCACCAACTACACTAGTAATATCACCTTGTATGGCATAGTACTTTTCAACAGATCATTTATCACCAACTACACTAGGAATATCACCTTGTATGGCATAGTACTTTTCAACAGGTCATTTATCACCAACAACACTAGTAATATCACCTTGTATGGCAGAGTACTTTTCAACAGGTCATTTATCACCAACTACACTAGTAATATCACCTTGTATGGCATAGTACTTTTCAACAGGTCATTTATCACCAACTACACTAGAAATATCACCTTGTATGGCATAGTACTTTTCAACAGGTCATTTATCACCAACTACACTAGTAATATCACCTTGTATGGCATTATAATTTTTAACAGGTCTTTTATCACCAACTATACTAGTAATATCACCTTGTATGGCATAGTACTTTTCAACAGGTCATTTATCACCAACTACACTAGAAATATCACCTTGTATGGCATAGTACTTTTCAACAGGTCATTTATCACCAACTACACTAGTAATATCACCTTGTATGGCATTATAATTTTCAACAGGTCATTTATCACCAACTACACTAGTAATATCACCTTGTATGGCATAGTACTTTTCAACAGGTCATTTATCACCAACTACACTAGAAATATCACCTTGTATGGCATAGTACTTTTCAACAGGTCATTTATCACCAACTACACTAGTAATATCACCTTGTATGGCATTATAATTTTTAACAGGTCTTTTATCACCAACTATACTAGTAATATCACCTTGTATGGCATAGTACTTTTCAACAGGTCATTTATCACCAACTACACTAGAAATATCACCTTGTATGGCATAGTACTTTTCAACAGGTCATTTATCACCAACAAGACTAGCAATATCACCTTGTATGGCATAGTACTGTACTTTTCAACATGTCATTTATCACCAACTACACTAGTAATATCACCTTGTATGGCAAAGTACTTTTAAACAGGTCATTTATCACCAACAAGACTAGCAATATCACCTTGTATGGCATAGTACTGTACTTTTCAACAGGTCATTTATCACCAACTACACCCGTAATATCACCTTGTATGGCATAGTACTTTTTAACAAGCACGCTCAAAACACTTTTCTTTTCATACATCTCACAAAGCGAAAACATTATCAAGTCCCAAAGGTCTATCTATAATCAAATATCTAGAGTTTGTGAATGTTAATGAGCACACATACAGCACATCAAGTATAGGTTTAAATAACGAAGTACAACATTCATCCCACTCTATGACCTAATTCATTTCACCTTCTACAAATCAAGACTGACACAGTTTAAGTACCTTTTTTTCAACGCCAAGGGTAATTTTTGGCAAAATGCTTCATTCGTATTTACCACAAGCTATTAGTATTACTATACTGTATTTCTCAACAGAGGGTGGGGAGTGCTTGAAAAAGATTGGGGATAACTTTCCTTTGCAAAGATCAAGGAACAAAATTTTACTATATGTTACCATAAGTAACAAATGACAGTCTTTAGCATCATAGAGCATGATTACTGCAAAGTATATTAAAATGTTCACCGAACAACTACCATCATGAAGTCAAAGCAAGAAGTTCTAATGATAACCACAAAACAATCTCAGATCAAAGATGATTTTAAATTTTCATGTCTGAGAGACTATCAACACCATAACATGTATACTGTAGTTCAGTATTTGATCATTCTAGCAACCCCTGGGCAAAATGTCCTCATGCTTTAATCACATGACTAATTCTGATACACTGCATTTTTAATTGGTTGAATATCAGTTTCTTTTTCTATATATGCAAACTTTGTTGTGATGTAATCAAAATATATTTAATAATAATAATAATAATAATAATACAGTTCTTATAAAGTGCATAAATATTACAAACATCTCAATGCACTGAACAATAAAACAAAAAGACAAATCCAGTACACTTGCAGAACAGGAAAATAAAAGGAAAAACTACAATACAAAAATTACAATTACATGTAAAAGCAATTTAAAAAGGTGATTTTTGAGCTTGGTTTAAAATTGCAAAAGAGATGGAATGACGCATTATGAATTTCAGTATGGATATCATTCCAAGATGATATTGTTCCAAAGATGGGGAGCAGCGACAGAAACTTTTTTTCCATAACTAACTAGTACAAAAAGGTTGAATCTGAAGGAGATGCAGGGAAGATGAACAAAGTACACGAGATGGAATATACGGATTGACCAGTTCAGTTAAGTTTGTTTGTTTGTTTGTTTGATGAGGGCTTAACAGCACCACAACAGCGAGGGTCAAATTGTGCCTGAGAGGTTAGATCATTCCAGAGGTAGGAAGGAAAGAAAATAAGAGGAGTCTAAGAGAAGTACAGGGGCTAAGAGTCAGGAAGTTGGGATCGAAAGAGGAAGTACAGGGTTGCAAAATTGAGGGGTAAATGTATGCAGAGGGGGGTGAGTGTGAAAGGAGAACTAAATATGGTTGTAGAAGGAGGCATGATGAAGGAAGGAGATAATTTTAATCGGAGGGTTTTTCTGGATGAGCTCCGCTATGGATTTATGAGGGGTGAGGGAAGCTTTAGGAAGGTTGTACAGAGGGCAGGCAAGGAGGACGTGGCGGACTGTGGGAGGCAATGGCAATTGTTGCAAAGAGATGGGGGGAGCCAGTAAGGAGGTGGGAGTGAGTTAGGTGGGTGTGACCTATTCTAAGGCGGGTAATGTGGACGTTGTCGATACAGGAGAGATTGTGGATGGTGGGTTTGTTCAGAATGGTGGGCTGGATGTCGTGGACTTTGTTATCAATTTGGGAGTCCCATGAGGTTTGCCAGCAGTCATGAACAAGGGAAACATAAAGCGGTTTGATGTCAGAAAGGGTTTTGGGAAATGGGGTAGGTTGAGGGCAAGCTTAGCGGCTGAATCAGCTCTATCATTGCCAGGGATGCCAACATGGCTGGGTATCCAGAAAAAAATAATACATTTCCTGCAGAGAGAGGAGGGGGGGGGTGGTTCCCACTTAAGATTGATTAAAGAAGTAAGGACAGACTTGGAGTCTGAGAAATTAACAAAGTGGCTGAGCGGAGAGTACTCAATAAAGTTGAGGGCAGGTAGGATGGCCTTGGGCTCGGCTGAAAAGATGGACGAGTAGTCGGAAAGTCTGCTATGGAGGGTGATGTCTTGAATGACAGCAGCAGCAGCTGTCTTGTTGCCTTCCTTGGAGCCATCAGTATAGATGGAGGTGTAATTTGAGAGTTGGTCTTTGATTTCGTTGTGGAGATTGATGAAGAGGTTAGGGTGGGTTTGGGTTTTGTGATGAGTGGAGAGGCCCAGGTGGATAGAAGGGAGAGGGGTGGCCCAAGGAGGAAAAGTGGGCCAGGAGAAGGTTTGGTGTGAAGGGAAGCGAGGAATTGCTTTCTGGCCTCTGGGTAAGTGTTGCTGGGATTTAGGGTTTTCAGTTTAATTATCTGTTTTTCCTCAAGCCAGGTAGGGCAGTCTTATAAGAAGGCGGAATGGTTGGCTGGGTGAGTACCGTCCTAATTGGTGCAGTGTGGGGTGTTGGTGCAAGAGGCGCTGCCATGGTCCAAGGCTCCACAGTTGCCACAGTGTGCATGGCTGCGGCAGGAGTTTTTTCCATAGCCATACCTCTGGCACTTATGACAGCGGAGAGGGTTGGGAATGTGGGGGGCGACTGGGATTCTCAGATAGCCGGCAGTGATGTGGGAGGGGAGAGTTGGTGTGGTAAAAGTCAGTAAGTAGTATTGGTGGGTGTTTCGCCACTGTCTCTCTTGAGGATGAGATGATGGGCCTCAGTGATGTGTTGGCTGGCAACTTTCTCATTGAGGTCTTCATTGGTTAAATAGGCAAGGTCTCTGGATCTGATAATGCCTTTTCTGGAGTTCAGGGAAAAGTGGGGAGTGACTGATATGTCGATGGTATTAGCTAGAGTTTTGGTGGTGAGGAGGGTGGCTGCTTGAGTGTCCCTGGTGCAGTACACCAGGAGATCGCTGGATCTGAGGGTAAAAACCTTGGGAAGCATACTAACTAGGCCGTGGAGTGCCTTGTGTATGAGGAAGGGGGAAACAATTTTAAAATGGTTTGTTGATGGCCTGAATGATTACAATTTTAGGGATTAGGGCTGAGGAATGGTCAATGGAGGTAGCAGGTAGGTCACGACGAGGGGAGAGAGAGTCAAGGTCAAGGCAGAAGCATTTGGTCATGTTGGAAAAAAAATACCAAGGATCGGGAAACCCGAGGCAACTAGAAAAAAACAAGTCATGGAACTACTATAAGAGAACCACTGAACAAGTCCCGAAAAGGGCATGAAGGCCTGGTCACAACAGGAGGGAAAAATTCAAAGGAACGATTTTACCGAAAGCAGTCACCATCCACAAATGGAAAATCCCGGAAAATAAAAAGGTGCACAAGTTTAAGTGGGAAAGTGTTTGGTAGAGTAAAATCAAAATAAAAAGTTTGAGAAAACAGAAAGAAAGTCACGTTGCTCTCAACACTTCGTAATGTGAAATGTTAATTAAGTAGGTGCCATTTGCTTTAAGGCTTTTGTGAGAGACTAGAATTTTGTACATAATCCTGTGATGAACAGGTTAGCCAGTGGAGGTTGTAAAGAACTGGTGTGAAGTGATCTTTTTTCTTAGTTAGGTGGTCTGCGGAATTTTGAATGCGCTGAAGTGTTTATATGTATTTAGGTGGTAGACCAATCAGGAGACTGTTGTTGCTGTCAAGTCTGGAAGCTACAAATGCATGTATCAGCTTTTCTCTTATTTTGCATCCTTTGGTAAAAAAAAAAGGTAATTTTACAAAACCATCAAGAAATTTAAAGCTATCTAGCATAAGTAAGCTCATCAAGCATAACATGAGATACATGGTCAACATGGAAGCATTGCCCAGTACTCACCCGTAAAAGTTATGGATTGCACTTCAGAAAGGTTACCAACACCCCATTGACTACTTCTGGCAGCAAGAACAAAGCGATGTGCCTTCACCTCATGTCCATCAAGTTGAATCACAAGATCACTATGCAGTAAAAGACAAAATTAAACATTTAGATTGTAGATATAGAATTTCATATATTACCTCTGGCATTTTAATTGGGCAATGTATAAATTTCAGTCAAAATTTAAAAGTAAAATGTATTCAGTTCTTGGAATGTACAAATATTTAAAAGATTATTTCTTATTGTGAAAGGTTATCATAAAGAAAAATATGTCTAATAAGTAGGAAATGTACTGGTCACCTTGGTTTGATTTGATCTGTTAGAATTCTTAGAATGTGTATACACGCTTCCTTATTTTATATCAATTATCTGTCTTTTATATTATCTTTGAAATGGTCACAACATGATTATTATTTGTTTTTCTTTACATTTATGTACCTTTTTTTGTAACTGATTGAAAAGAGAATATATATATATATATATATATATATATATATATATATATATATATATATATATATATATATATATATATATATATATATATATATATATATATATATATATATATATATATATATATATATATATATATATATATATATATATGTAAATGAAAATTAAATATTTAGGCTGCAAATTTCAGCAAAACTCCCATAGCACTGTGTCAAAAGTTAATTTTTAACAATTCCTAGCCAAAAGCAAATTTAACAATGTGTCAAAAACATTTAATATCTGAATTCTTCACATCCAGAAAAAGCATATTCCATGTATTTTCATACATGATAGAGAACTATGAAAGAAACAATTTGGTGTAAAAAACATGTTGGTATCTTTTTCCATTTCGGAGTTATTGCAGAAAGATTGAGTGAGTGTGTTAAAAACTGACTTCGCAGTGTAAAATGTGATGTCATCAAGGCAGATCCAAGACAATTCTTATACATTTCTATAAAACAAAAAAATGTTTTTCATTTACTTAAAAGTGATTGGTTCATGAGCAGATATCTGGCAAAGCACATTCTTATAAGTAGCATGTTATTTCCTATCTCAATAAATAAACAAAAAATGCTTTAAGTAATTTAGGAAGAGGTAATACATTTTTAAAGAAAATACACTCAAATTGTCTTGGAATTGCCTTGTTTGTTTGTTTGATGAGGCACCTCTCCCACCCCCTCTCTCTACTTTGTTTTTTTCACCCATGCACCTCCTCTCTCGATCGCAGCTTTCTGAATTTAGTTTTGTGTTTCTCTCAAACTCCTCATTTTCTTTCCATCCTACCTCTAGAATGATTTAACCTCTCAGGCACAATTTGAATTGCCTTGATGACATCAAACTGTACACTACTGTGAGGTCACTTTTCAACACACTCGCGCAATATTGGAAATGCAATAACTTCTAAACAGAAAAAGATATCAACATGATTTTTACGCCAATTTGTTTCTTAAATAGTCACTATCATATATATGAAAATAAAAATTAACAAAATATTCCTATTCCTATAAAGAATTGAAAATAATTCATAGAAAAATGAGTCGTGTTTCAGTGGAATGGAAAAATAAAAATTGCAACTTTCACCAACCCCATTTCAAATTCTTCTTATATTACGCCTTAACAAAAATGTAAATATTCATTCAAATTGAAGAGTATGTACTTGACAAATTCCATACAGTAGCAAAAGGCAGACCTGAATTTAAAAAGGAACAGGGTGCTATACTTTTTGAGGGGCACATTAATGCGGCGCATGCAAAGCACTGCGTCTTTTCGGCGTTGAGTCCGAGGGCCCCTTAAGGTTAAGCCCCTTGGTAAAGAAGCTGGGATTTTAGCTATAATCATACCGCAGAATAAAATTATTCTGATTGATGAGGACCAGTCATTAGCCAAGCAGGACAATTGCTTACTATGCTATCATTCAGTGTTCTGTATTCATGTAAGGTATTCATTTATGAGTTTCATTAAGATTAAGTAAACAAAAATCCTTGTTCATTTCTAAATCAAATTTAAAAACATGCAAAAATATCGTGAAAATCAAAAAGGAAAATCGTGCTCCTTAACCCCACACTGGCAGGCTCAGAAGTTGGCAAAAGAAAAAAAAATTGGCCCAGAACATGCTTCTCACTTTGATGATTCATGGTCACGTTGGCTGAATTATCAAACATGTGCATGAAATGCATGATGAAATCTAGCTAGAACGTAATCACGCAATCATGTCGTCCTGCTAGATGGAAATATTTTGTTTGCATTTCATCATTCATGAATGTATAAATGTAGTAGGCCTCGTGATATTAACAATTTGTGTCCTGAGTCAGTTTCTTAAAAAATATAGCTATATACCAATATATCGCGATATTTTTCTCCACAATAATCAATACGTAATACAGCCATATCGTGACAGCACTACCAAAATCTAACTCCCTGTATTAAAAGTTAGAAGTAAATTAAAGGCCTAAGCTTTCGAGTGTTTTCTCCAAAACTGGGCTTTGGAACAAGCCTGTGATAATTTCCCATGTAAAGTGCTCAGAGCTTGTGTATTGGAAAAATTGCATGTACTTAAAACATTTGAATACATGTGTTATACAGTATGTACAGTAGACAGAAGGATTTTGCTTGGTTTGGAAGTCTATTCTTTATTTGAGCTCTGCATGTGGTGTAGAGATAACTATAAAGCCTATTACAAAACAAGCTTAAATCTCTACCTGCATGTAAATGAGTTTCTTGCCCTCTTTTAAGATAAATGTGGTTCCAGAGGTAAAGTATGCATTTGTTTAATACTGCTGTCACCCTATGAAGCAAATGCTGTCATAGATGCTCATAGATACTTCATTGCATCAGGAATGTTCACAAAAAGAAATACAAACATTGATATACAGTAGCTAATAATTCTTTACTTCTAATTAATGTATTAATTAGGCCTATAACAAACATAGTTTGTTGTCAAAAAAAAAACCTATTTTCTTTCTGGAATGCACTCCACCCAGGAGCAAACTCCAACCAGCTTCTACTTCAGAAATCCTTGACCCACCAGGTTTTACATCCCCAAAACATCTCTTTCTCACTATTAATTAGTATTGATCATTTGCATTCGCAACACTTATCTTCTGACTGATTAATCCAAGGCCTAATCATTGTTTTCAGTTTTATTCAGGCTAAGCAATCACCGTTTCATTCATTATTTAAGTTTCTTTGAGGCAAGATTCACATGCTACAAATTCTTTTCATGACAGAAAACAATTGTTTTCATTTTCTTTGATACCAGACACCACTTTGATTTGATTTTCTTTGAGACTAGAAAATTGATTGTTTGGATTTCGTTTCAGGGCATGAATTTGTTGTTCAGCACATTCCAATGGTCTCAACAGACCTCACCCTAAACATCCTCACCCTAAACATCCTCACCCTAAACATCCTCACCCTAAACATCCTCACCCTAAACATCCTCACCCTAAACATCCTCACCCTTTTGTTTTTGCCCTTTCCATGTTCCAATGTCCCACATTTTAGTCCCTTCTTCCTTCAGCAGTAATACAACCACATGCTTACTAATGAATGCATATACATTATTGCTACAGGTCCAACAACAAAATCCAATCTGAATAATTTACCTGTATGTCTCCTTGTCAAAAAGATTGGCAACAGTGGACAGCAGATGAGCAACAAAATTGTTTTCCCCTTCATCACCTTTGGTAGCCACTGCTACATTGTATTTTTGTTCCAATTCTGCATGACTCTGTTGTAACTTGACATACTCCTGACGAAGCAAGTCTCTATGCCTCTTCAGTCTTTCAACTTCTAAAGGATCAAAGAGGAATTTTGACATAAATATCTTTCACTACTTTCTAGGAACAAGTGATGACATTGTTAAGAAATGTCCACGGTAAGGTGGAGGTGGATATGGGTCCATTGGGTCCACATTATATCAAGCTTAGTACTTCTGGTAGACTGACAAATAGAAGTATAAAAGATATCTTAAAATCTAAGTAGAAAAGACTTAAAAGCAGCAGGCGATGATTATTGATTCTTTGTATGATTCAGAATTGAGAAATTTCAGAAAATTCAGAAATTTGAACTTGCCCCTCTGAATTTAAGTGGAGATAACATTATGCAAACCAACAGATACACACATTGTTGGTGATTACACAGAAAATTTCTATGCACTTCATATACTTTAAAAACCCATAATTTTTCAATTTAGCAAGTACAGTAACTTATTCTGTTTGTTATGATGCTCCCATGATTGGGAACTCAGAAACAACCTCACATTAATTAGGTCAGCAATGCCAAGAAGGCAATGCCAGTTTCTGAAGTTGGATCAGAAGTGGATGAACACCAGGTTTTTACCCTACTCTTTCAAGAGAGATAAGAGAACCAGGTAGGTGGTAAAGAACCTATCCCCAGGACCACTATTTAACGTCTTCATCTGATGGATGGTGAGCACTCCCTGCCATTGTTCTTAAAGGCTGAAAGCAAAAAAAGGTGGGATGCAGATGACCAACCTCTGCACTTAGTGTCAGCATATTGTTATGCATATCCTCCTGCATCTCATTCGTATCCCAACCAATCGAGTGACCATTTTTATCCTATTCTCTGATGAGTCACTTTATTGAATACTTTCATAAGTCACTTCCCCATTGGAGTTACATGTAGTTCTATCCCCTGATTAGATCAATCAATCTTTTAACAAGTTCAAACCCCCAGAACAAGGCAACGTGCCAGTGGCAGAAAGGGGCATTTGCAAAGTATGAGGACCATTCAAAATGAAGTTAGAGGGGACTTCAAGTGCAGGAAGTGACTAAAGAATGCAGGTTTACTTTCAGAAAATACGTCCTTGTCAAAAGTTTCTGAGGTCTGTTAGATATGGAATGATGTAATATCAACAAAGGACTCCTGTGTAAATCATTTAAAGCCAAGTCAATAACGTTAGAAAAGTTTTGAAATATTTTAAGTTTAAACTATGGTGTATTCCCGGCTTGTGTCATGAAGTCACTCAGTTGCGAGGATTGAAACATATTCATATTGAAAGAATTATTAAAGAACGATGCATATTATGTGTGATAATAAGGTCAATGGAGCGTGGCTTTGCTGCCAGCAGCCAGGTATATACTTTGTAGTGAACCTGTAATCTAGTTGTACCCAGGCGCAAATTAAAGAACTACCAATAAATCAAGAAGTGTACATGCAGCTTATGTTGGGGAACTGTAACAACATACAAACATGAAAAATCAATTCTCAAGATTATGTTTTTGTGAACAAAATGTAGATAATATTTGAACATGGGACAGGGTGCATGAAAATTAGGGCAGGGTGGGGCACTCCTCTAAAAATCTTAACTGGGCCTGACTTTGAAGAAAAACAGCACATGTCAAGTTACAATAGCACTAGCAGACTAAAATAGATTACAAAGTTTGCCTCGGGCCTGTAGACTTGTTTTTTCATCAAGTGTTGTCTACATAACTGGCTGAATTTAGACTCAAATTCCCATGCTGTGAAAGCTGTATTAAAGAAACCTAACTTAAGCAACATGACAGGGGTTGAAATTTCCGCTGTTCCGAGAACAGTGCTTTTTAGGCAGGAACGCTTGGTTTGTTAATGTTTAATGGCACTTCGACAGTCAGAGTCAAATGTGCCAATTAAGCAGGAACTAGGATTTTCAAATATCCCTGTTCCATGGAACAGTGTTTTTTTCAAACATATAACATCAACATCATGCAATATATTGTGTTCTGCTCATCAAACATATTCTGAGAGTAAAGTTATCCAAGATTCTCTTGTTGTAGCCATTTTCTTAGTCACCGCATGTTTGTGATTAATTATTCAAAGTCCACAATTAAGTTTTAGGATGTTCCACTAAACTGCAGGTTGATTTTTCACTGCCAACACTTTTTTTGTTTATATAACTTTATTAAATAATTTTGGTAAAAACACTGTGTGCGATGGCAGTGTTTTGAACTTTGAATGTACTTTGGAGAGCTTATCAGACAATTTTTACGGAAAGAAAAGTAGTCCAGACTCCAAAATACTTTAATAAAATGAACTAAAATCACCTTTAAACAGTTTTTGAAGACATGGATGGGCTTCAAACAATTTTATTCATTTTGGGTGAAAAAAAGAAGGTGAAATGGTTTCACTTTCATTAAAGACCTTTAAACTGAGATTTCCTATATTTTTAACACCTCACTTAAAACAGTACAGGGGTATAGGATTTTGTAGTACCCTCGGACGGCCAGCCATCACCAACGGCAGCATTACTAATACTATTACTAACACGGCTGGCATCAGTCCTACGGTACTACGGGGAGTACTATCTTTTGTGTAGGCTAGGCCTAGTTAAGGCTTAACTTACACCGCGAACACTTATTAACTTGTGTGACACCTGATTGCAAGAAAACAAATCGATTATTAAACCGATTCTTTTCAACTAAAATTGCCATAATGTGAAGAATGTATACGACGGTAATCAGAAAATAATCAATTACGTTTACTTACCTTCTCCCATATCTCGTACCGTTCATGAATTGCCTTCAGATAAAAGTAGTGGATCTCCTACATATACCCTACATCATTGTGGAAGTGGATATATGTAAAGGTTAGCTACACAGTGTACATAGTAGTAATACGTAGGCAGGCTACATAGCGTACAAACGTAATGTAGGCGCACAGCACGTACGCTTATTAACTCTGTGTAGGTGTGTAAAGGCAAAATGACGTCATCGGGCGGCATTTTTGTAAACAAACCAAATTTTGTAGGCACCACTCAATGATCAAACAACCAGATCGTACAGCGCCAAGTCAACAGAAAACTGAATAACCTGAAAAAAGTAGATTTTCGGTGATTGATCCTAGGCAAATTGTGCCTCTAAAAAGCTTTTCGACGTGCGGAACATCGTACATAGGCCTACTTCACTCAAAAAGAACTGTTGTTTTCTTTTGGAAGCTAATTTGGCATAAAAACTACAATTTTAACTCAATTCTTACGAGAAATATGGACAGATTAGCTCCAACGTTAAGATAACTTACTGAACCTAACTGTAACGTTAGTCAACGAACTATAGATATTCGATAAAGCCAAACTTCATCTTCATTAATTAGGGTAACTGTAACGTTATAGTGTACTGCAGTTTTGCTGGAAAATGGAAACTGACAATACCGTTTTCGATTTTAAAAGAACAACAAGAAATATATTTCGTCCATAGTAGATTTCGACTTAATTTTACAGTAACTCAATTTGTGCATGAACACAAACGTAATAGCGTGCTACGATTAGCTAAGGCTACAAATTAGAAGATAGGCCTAGGGCTTATGGATTTATCCCTCGAAGTAAGAAACATTTTCAAACAAGTACTTCGGCAAAGGTTTTTGTCGCTGCATGATTTGGGCATTCGTGTTACATGTACAATTCAATATGGTAGTGCATTATTTGCCCTTCAGTAAACTTATTCAAACCTAACTTTAGCGGGTTTTTGGACATGGTACACACTGTTGTTTTTTGTCTACACTTATTTTAACATTTTTCATGTACCTAGTAGCCCACTGATCATTTTAAAATCTAATAATTAGTATAGTCTATGTCTAACGTTACTGACCTCTGTATGCTGTAATACTAAAGTTACAGTGACAGGCAAAGAGCATATCTGACAAGCAGTGACATTTCCTGGTACTGAAGTCCCAGATTTAACTTTTTATTGACCAACGACATTTGGGATGAAATTACGTTTCAACTAAGCTTGATGATCCTTTCGTATACAATATTTGGTAATTAATGTTGTGTTGTCAATCTTAAGTCAAGTCAATCAAATAGACTTATATGATGCACACATGTTGGCAATGGGTGTGGCAAAGGCCATTCTTGTTAGGAATAAGACCAGCAGATTTGCCAACTACATTGAAAACAACTTTGCCAATTTCCTGCCAGGATTGAGAATAATATGGTCTTATTTTATCCTTAAAAACAAAATAATGATTGCTTACATGTGATGAAAAAACTTTTTAGTATTACTCAAATATAAAGAGGGATAACAGGTGAAAGTCTCAAATCTACCATGGTGATTTTATATGCATGCATTTATTTCATTAGAAAAACTGTTTGCACCAGGCTTTGTACAAATTATTTAAGAAAATTATGATTTTTCTCATTTGATAATATTCCATGAAGATAAGAGCTTCACAGGTACTATACATAAGCATATTAATATACTGATATTTGGCTTTTTACATAAACAATTTTCCTGAAAATGTTTCACATTTTGATAAAAATTTGGTCTTCAAGCATACACAAAGTTCAGTGAGTGAATTCTTAGTAAAGGCGGAAAGAAGAATAGGCATTTATTTGTTGTATAATGTTTATATGCATTACACTTTTCATACACTATAACTTAACACACAGCATACAAAACTGTACGTAAACATCTACACTATCAACTGAGTTACCTAACAGGTAATTTAAGCAGTAAGAAAAATCCCATTTGGATGATCATTTATAGTATGAAAATATGAGCTTATGATGGGATGAATAGGCCATGTCTTTTTATTTGATTTATTTCACTCCTCTTTATACAGGAAAGCTCATTCAGCTGAAAGCTGGTTGAGATAAGGCCTTGTTTACAATAAAATGAAATAAAAAAATCAAACTTGACATAAAAGATTGGCAAAAGAGGCAAATACAGGAAAAGTAACAATTAAACCATACATTAAAATTTAGGATAAATCTGAGAAATCTAAAGAAGATGTCGACTTTCCAAGTTTGTATGGCAGTAGGCCTACTATTTGAGTATAGTTTGAACATACATTACTTCATTTCAATTTTATTTCCTCATGAAGCCTGATGTTTAATGTACTTTACGGTAGTGGAATACTGCGACACATAGACCTAGCTTGATATAGACTAAGAAAAAGTATGAACTTTTGAATATATCAGCAGGTAATATTTGCAGTCATTCAAAGTATCAATTTTGCATTGCATTGTGTGACTTCTTAGTAACTTATAAACCATTCCCTTCAATATCATGAATATCAAACTAAAAACACAGCAATTCTTAGCATTTAAATGAACTTTATTTGTATATAAAATGAACATTCAATCAATTAGATATCTGCCTTTATGTGGTCATATAAAGTAAGTAGTCCCCGGAGTATTGTTCAATCTGTGTTCTTTAATTTTGGATTGCCTAACTTCAGTGGGTTTATGGTTCAAATTACCGTAGCAGGTACGTCTAGGCAGCCTGGCTGTAAACATAGCCCATATCTGCAGTTTAATAATTGTAGTCAAGTCCCACCCTCTTTACGACAATTTAACAAAATTTAATACATTTGCCGGAAGACGGTGAGTTTACACAGCGATTAATGGCTGATTTTTGTCGGATCTGTATTTTCATGCGTAAACGCTAATGATGCATGGCCTTGCATAAAAACTTGTGCAAAGTTCAAGTTGAGCATAGTTTGCTTGCGAAACAAAAACAAATTCCCAATTAAAATCACAACCAACTGTGCCACTACTATTTTGCGTACAAATCATTGACTAAATTGAAGCGTTTTAAACGATATTAATAATGAAATCGGTCAGAATAACCCATTTTACATTGATTTACCCCAAAGGGAGGGGAGGGGGGACACTTAATTCTCAAAGTGGTAGGGGTACGCAGCCCACCAACCGAAGAACATACCCGCAGTATGACATATTTTTTTGGTAACTGCAGTATGAAATTATACAATTTTGATAACCGCAGTATGAGAGAAGTCAATTTTAATTCCTGCAGTATGAGTATTCAACGAAAATATTGTTAAAAATGGACCAGCAGTACAAAATTAATAGAGTAAAACCCCTTTTTTGTGACCTGCACTACGAAAAAAAAAAAAAAGACTATTTTTTTTACTATAAACAAAATAATATAATTCTTTTAGTAGTTAGAGGGACTATACAGCCGCTGACCAATCAAAAGCCGGCTTTGCTATGATGTCATAGCTTCGCCGTAGTTCGCTTCTGATTTGACAGCGGCTGAATATTCCTCTCAGATAAGTTTTCATCTGGGTCATCAGATTGCCATCACAGGATAGTCTTGACTGTTTCATAGATTCCTTTTAACGAGGTGTATAGCTTTTCCTGACTGGGTGTGTCAGGTGAATGTAAAGTACCTAAAACGTGAAATTATAAAATTTATTTTGTAGGTCTCTCTCAATATATATAAAGACATGTCGTAAATGATAAGGTTTTTTCATCTGGGTTATCGGATTGCCATCATTGTCTTGACTTGTATAGCGTCCTTTTAACGAGGTGTATAGCTTTTCCTGACCTGCTGACTGGGTGTATCAGTCTATAACTGAATAAATTTTGTCTTTTAGCGAGGTGTCTAGCTTATTTGCATATACTAGACTTCTGAATGCTGACTTCTGATCGATCGGGTTCTGTATAGTTACCCTGAGATTTTTTCATCTGGGTCATTGGATTGCGTCAGAGGATGGGAGGGTTTTCAGGAAACCGTCTGAGAAGTGTTGTTTGCTGTGAATTGACGGTCATATTGGAGGGGGCACAAACAACCTTCACCTCAGGGGGAGGGTTTTCAGGAAACCGGGGCCTCCAGGATACGTTACCTTGATATTAACCACTCAAAGGTGGGGGTATTATGGTCACCACACCACTGATTGTCGCCAATTTCAAAACAAAAAACCATGACAATCTGTTGATTAGAAGTTTGAATTTGTCAAAGAGTGTAAGTTGATTAAACTATAAAAGGTATCAATAATATGGATAAATCGCCATGCTAATATCACAATTATCGATAATATTGTCACAATTTACTGAGTCACATCATTCGAGAAGACATTGTACTTGACAATTGAGAAACAACTTTTTCTGAAACTTGTCATTTTGAGAACATCTTTTTTAAAAAAAGTAAGATTTGAGCGATGATATTTCTTAAACAGTGTGATTTAAGAAGACATTTTTGAAAGTGTACGACTTAAAAAGAAAATTTTATTTTCAAATCTCATTGACTTTACACAGGGAGCAAAATTTGAGCGAAGATATTTTGAAAGCGTGAATGATTTGAGAAGACGTTTCTTTCTGAAAGTCATCATTTGAGAAACAATTCTTCTGAAACACTGTCATTTGAAGTAGTTTTTTGCTCAAATGTTGTTGTTTTTATTTGAGAGGACACCACTGGGTTTTATGAGCAAAATGAGGTCTACGGGGGCTAAGTTGTGGGAATAATTAGACAAAACTACGTTTTTAACGGGCAAAATGGCGTCCACGGGGAGGATGACAGGACAGAACTGCATTTTAACGCGAGAAATGGGTGACTTAATAGTGGGATTAACAGGACAAAACTACGTTTTTAACGGGCAAAATGGCGTCAACGGCGGAATGACAGGAGAGAACTGGACTTTAACGCGAAAAAAAATGGGGTCTACATGGGACTTGATTCCAAACCACGCCCCCTGTTCTCCTGTCGCCGCATTTGACAGCAAAACATTTGACACAAAATCGATCGACTGTATTTGTCACATCCTACATTAAAAAGGTTCGTTTTACCATTTGACGAAAGATATAACTCAGTCAAATTGCGCTCGATTTCTCTGATTTCTACATTTAGTACGTTAATCAATCCTAATGCATGTCCTGAAATGACCCCAGAAGCAGCACCGATTAACTTGATGCATGCAGTTGGTACATACTAAACACTCATATAGATCTAAAGTGAAATTTAACAAAGGAAACGGACCTACGCAATACCACAGACATCAAACTTTACACCAAATATAACGGATCTACTAAATATACACAGATAACGGTAAATTGGAAAAAATGATGCTGAATACATCTTTTTCAGTCCATTGCCTCGCGGGAGAAAAAAAAATCGAAACTTTTTTTTCCTTTTTTCCATCCAGGATAAAAGTGCTAGGTGACCGCTAGCAATCATGTTTGTTCTGACGTCATACTCCAACATCTTTCGGGTTGGTTTCAAGTTGGCCCTTTTTCTGAAACTTGTCATTTTGAGAAGATAGTTTTTGAAAATAAATCAGATTACAGGACAGGATTTTCTTTTGTGAGATGATTTGAGAGGACATTTTTAAAGTGTGATTTGAAACAGTTGAAATCATAAATCCCATTGACGTATTCAGGCCTCAGGTGACTCAAAATTTGAAAAAACCAAGATATTTTAAAATCGGTCAAAATGGAAGACACGTTTTTGAAACTCATCATGTGATTATTCTGAAACACTGTCATTTGAAAAGTTTTTTGCTCAAATGTTGTTGTTTTTCATTTGAGAGGACATCAGTGCGTTTTACGAGCAAAATTTCTAACGAAACTTCATCAAAATAAATAGTCAAAATTGCATTTAACGGGCAAAATGGCGTCTACATTGATGACAGGTATCTTATAGCTTTTAACGCAAAAAAGGGGGTCTCGGGGACTGATTTTGGATTAACAGGACAAAACTACGTTTTTAACGGGAAAAATGGCGTCTACGGCGGAATAACAATTAAAGGTCAAGAAAAGGTCACGGAGGTATAAAATGACGTAAGTTATAAACGTGTTAAAATGCCGTAGGCAAAAAGAAGTCAAGTCCAATCAAGCAGGGACATGACGAAAATGAATAATGGGGCAAGGCTATGACCAAGTCCGAACACGGATGGGTGTAAAAAAAATGTCTCAAAATAGTGGGCCAAGGCTAGCTGGGACAAGTCCGAACAGGCGGCCATGTGAGGGAAAATGTCACTAGGTAATGGCAACAAAGTTGTTTTTTTCTTCAAAAAGAATGTCAATGCTGTCAGGAGCATCATCAACCACACAATCAGGAGCCGCATTTGAAGAAAACGCCCTTGAAACACGGACGGGATGAAACTGCCACTGCCATTTTCATCCCGTTTCAAGGACATTCTCTCAACGAGCTGTCGTGTATTACGCAATCATTTGACCTACAAATTTGGATTAATACGAAGTGGAGTAACGTGGAAATGAAATAGGATACTCGAAACTTTTCAGTGACCGAATATCAATCTCCGTAATCGTTCTTGCAACTACTAGAATGCCACAGGCACATAAAACCAGGATGGAGTAGTCTTCAAGGGTCGGATTCTGTGATGCTCCGTCGTCAAGAATATCCTGTGATGCAGGTGAAATCATATACAATTTTAATAATCGTAGTAGTATGAAATAAGTAAATTTTGCTAACATCAAGTATTCAACAAAAATATTGTGGGTCAACTGTACGAAATTAAAACATTTTTTGTTGTTGGAAACCTACACTATCACAATCAGTGATGAAAGAAGACACCTGCACAACGAGGATGATGCGAAATAAGACGCCTAAAAGGCGTCATTATACTTCGCATGTAATTGCTCTCCTCCATTTATGATCATATCTTTGTACCCCCAATAAAGAACATGTTCCTGATCCTATGCAAACTTTAGTACATGAAACTATACAATGAAAGTAAAACAATTAAATGATATTTATTTTTAGTGTGAAGATAAAGGGAAAAAAAAGATACTCTATTCTGCTAAGAGACATCATTATCCAATGACCAAACTCTTTCCTATGATGATACTGCATGACGATTTTCGAAGGTTTACGAATCATTGTAAAAAATCATTATCAGTTGCTATTGATATCAAGTGTCTTAGGTTGTTGAGTTTTTGTGAGGATATGAAAGTATTAAAAAAAAATATTTCTTTGAAAAAATATTCATATATACGTATAAAGAATTTATATTAATAGTATCATTAACAAATGAAAGAAAAACTTTTTCATACGTTTTGACATACAGGTAAGTTCAGAAATCATTTTTGATATTTTCAGACAGTCACGTTTACCTAAAATTTACCTAAATTTTTCAAATTTGGGACCATAAGTTTCTTCGCATAGTAGGCCTACCCTCAAAAGGATATTATCAAATCTAAACAACTATTATTTTAATACATAAGCTTTATTCTTATCATAAGTTATGATAATTTTTGTCTAATTTTTTGAACACATAATGTTAACGCGTTTAGTAATCTTTTGGCGCCAATTTTGATGACCTGTATCACATCCAATTATCGTCCAATCATCGGTTCCTTTCATAACCTTAAGATATCTAACAAAACCAATCAACGTAAGCCTTATATACTTTTCTTGACGTGTATAAAAAGAATCGTTCGTCGTTTGTCTACTAACTGTGGTGTAGCGGTTATCATACCTGTCTACAGACCACGAGGCCCTGGGTTCAAGCCTGGGTTGGGTAGACACGCCAGTGCACCACAACTGGTTATCAAAGGCCGTGGACATTGACTTGGTTGTCGATGTTATGTCTGTCCGTAGGTCGTACCTGTGTTCTCGTCCGGGTCGTATTAAGCGTTTCGTGATAGCATTGTTACTATCATAACCGATACGCAGGCGACGACCCCGTCATTGTAATTGTGTGTTCACTTGTCGTCGTCGTCGTCTCCACAACTGGTTATCAAAGGCCGTGGACATTGACTTGGCTGTCGATGTTATGTCTGTCCGTACGTCGTACCTACCTGTGTTCTCGTCCGGGTCGTATTAAGCGTTTCGTGATAGCATTGTCGTAACCGAATACGCAGGCGACGTCCCCGTAATTGTGTGTTCACTCGTTGTCGACCGTCGTCTCGATTTTCATCATAATCATTCATAATGATACAACGTCAGATTGAACTAGCTAAACAGATTGGTTAGTAGAGTAGGCCTAGGCTTATAGTATACTGTAGTAAGAACTGAGAAAACAGCTTCTATTACCATTATCCCGAAACCAGAAAAAGATCACTCAAATCCAAAAAAATTCCGTCCAATCAGCTTATTAAATACCATAGGGAAACTACTTGAACGCTCAATCTCCACTCGCATTTCTACTTTCGCCGAAACCAACCATCTTATCCCAGACTTACAAGCAGGTTTTCGTAAAATTAGATCCACCAACGACCATCTACTATTACTTTCACAATCTATTAGCAAAGCAATTAATTTTAAACAACAAACCATCATCACTTTCTTAGACATTGAGAAGGCATTTGACAGTGTATGGCACCAGGGTATCATCTACAAACTTTTGCAACTCAACATTCCAGCTACTTACATCAGATGGCTTTTCAACTTCCTCCAAAACAGAACCAACACCATCAAAATTGATAATTCCAGTTCTCAACCATTTTCACCAACTGTAGGTTTACCGCAAGGATCGACCATTTCACCCATTATTTTCATATTATATGTCGCGGATCTCCCCCAACACCCAAAATGCACTACTACACAATTCGCCGATGACATAGTACTCTGGTCTTCAAGCCTTAGCACTCACTTAGCAGCAAAATATTCACAAGAAGCTCTCGACCAAATCAGCAATTGGTGTCACCAATGCAAAATCAAACTCAAGCCTAGTAAAAGTAACACGTTAAATATTTCAAGAAGAACTGGTTCTATCATCAAACCCTTCCGACTGACAATTGACAACGAACCGACAAACCAGCCAACGACAGCCCCATTCCTTGGACTTACAATTGACAAAAGACTTTCATGGACCCCTCACATCAACAATATCATTAGCAAAGCGAAACAAAGACTTCATCTCATTAGAATCATCAAAGGAAAGGATTGGGGCATCTCGAATTACACAGCATTACGTACCTACCAAACTTTCACACGTCCAATTCTCGAATACGGTTCCATAGCATTTATCAACACTGGACGGACAAATCTACTAAAACTACAAAGAATACAGAACCAAGCAATTAGAATCTCAACTGGACTTCCACGATACATTTCATCAAAACTACTTCACCAACAAACGAATCTAGCCTACTATACACGACAGAATGAATACATTACACAATAAGTACATGGACAAAGCCACAAATATCAACCATCTAAAATCACTTTTTACTGAAGACGACCTACTGATACCAAACAACCGAATCAACACCCCACTAGGACAAATTGCAAGAAACCAGCTAAACTAACTATTCAACTGAAAAGAGCCATCCGCGCACATAGTCTCAATTAAGTCTCCACACATTGTAATCTAATCCATCATTTTACTCTGAGCAACAGCACCGACAATTCACTCTACAGCCATCTACTTTTCCATTTTACAAATCATTTCAGTCTAGTTTTCCACTCAACGCTTTCTTTAACAACAACTCAAGGACAAGCAGGCAATATAAGGCTGTTAGCCACATCGCCATTCCCAAGAATGACATCTTTTTCGAGATATCAAATTACACAAGAAGAACTGAGAAGGAGCGGAAACCATATTTTTACAATATGGTTTCCGGCGAGTACAATATGCAATATTGGAGCTCCCGCAGGAGAAAAGGGTAGAAAAAGATGTGAAGGATGCCAAAAAAAAAGGAGGGATCTGCAGGATCAACCAGAGACAAAAGGCAGAAGATGGTGGACGAACCAGAAGAGGTAGGACGTAGTATTGCACCCAGATAACATTCGATGACGACGGAATTGGTGTAAACCGGTGCGCAAAGTAACAGCCATCTACTTTTTCCGTCGCCGCACGCCAAAGAAAGAAGTAAGTTTCACCCCGAAGATCTTCGTCTCTGCATGAATGCAGACTGAACGTCTAACTTTTTTTACTGCACATTATGCGCATAAACAAGTAAACATTTGGTGCAAGTGACAAGATCAGAAACTTTCAAGAGCATGTTTTTCACTCATTTTTCAGCATTTTGTAATCTTTTTCTTTGGAACTTAAGTGAAAATAAGATGACAAATGAGGTATGGACTTGATATAACTGAGGGTAAAGAGAAATTATGTTGGCTTTTGATAAAATTACAAACAAAAAATGTGTTTTCTCCTGTTGTGTTGACCACAGTTTTTTGTTGACAGACAGTTTTGGGTGTCGCATATAGTTAAAATACGCTAGGCTTTACAGATCCCTAGCTTGATTTAAAAAGGGCAGGGTGCTAGACTTAGTTGAGGGGTACATTAATGTGTGTGAAGCGCTGCATTTTTTCAGGTAGTCATTTTTTTGTGTTTGATTGAGTCCAGGGCCCCCTTAAGGCTCATTCTCATAGTGATGAAGCTCTGGGATTTTACCTAGCCTAGTAGTACTGTATAATCAGTCTTGAGGTCGGACATCCAGGAATGTTTTAGTGCACAGCGACGTAACAATACTTTTTTGACGATCTCAAATTTCAAACAAACAGTCAGTTATCATTAGTAGTATTTTTTGTTATTTTTGAACAAATTTACTTGACAGAATTTAATTTTGTTCAAATGTGTCTGATGTTGTGTATTAGGTACATGTAATAGTTTCCAACATATGACTACATTAAGTTTCGCTGACTGGCTGAGGCGAAAACTGTATTCATAGAAAATGTCACTTGGACTAATGATAAAGTTTGACCCCAACTATGAGAATGTTGCGTTGTATGATCACTGACTGATTGAATGTCTAACTTTTGTTTACTGCAAATTCCGTGCATCATATAATTTGGTGTGAGGCAGGTGATCAGAAGTTTCCGAGAGCAGTTTTTTTGCTCATTTTTTAGCATTATGGAATCTTTTTATGGAACTTTTTTTTAAGATTGACCGTATTAGTAATGGACTGGTCCATATGAGTTGAGATTTTGATAAAATGGACATATAGGGTATAATTTTAATAAAATTCAAATTTGTTTTTGTAAAAGCAGTATTAGTAAATGTCCCTATTTGAGTTTAGTGAATATAAATTTGTATAAATTTATCTGAAATGTCCATTCCTGCAGCTATTTTGGGCTTTTTGTTGAATACAAACTTTGATAGAATTTCATGTGATTATTAACTCTTTTTTGTTCTTACAATGATCTCACTTTAATTATATTTAGTTTCTTTGACACAATGGTCTCACTTTAATAGAACTTTATGTAACTATAAACATTACTGTTCTACTGCTCATTGATTTCAATTTTTCTGATGGTCTTCTTACTTTGATAGAAATGCATGTAGCCATATGTGTAGGCTAAAATTTTAGTGTTACTCACTGATTTCTTTTAAATGGTCTCACTTTGATAGAACTTTATGTAACTATGAACATTACTGTTCTACAACTCATTGATTTTAATTTTCCTGATGGTGATAGAAATTCACGTAACTATGAACATTACTCATTGATTTTCATTTTCTTGATGGTGATAGAAAGACCTCATCCAAGACATCACCCTCAGTAGCAGACTTTCCGACTACTTATCCATCTTTTCAGCCGAGGCTAAGGCCATTCTCCTCTCCTTCAACTTCATTGAGAACTCTCCGCTCAGCCACTTTGCCATTTTCTCTGACTCTAAGGCTGTTCTTAGTTCTTACTTCTTTACTCAATCTTAAATGGGATAACCTCACATGCTACCTCCTCCTCCGCAAACTCCTTTCTCCCACCCTCTGCAGGAAAAGTATTCTTTTCTTCTGGATACCCAGCCATGTTGGCATCCCAGGCAATGACAGGGCTGATGCAGCCGCTAAGCTTGCCCTTAGCCTCCTCCCTGCCTCTTTTCCCAAAACCGTCTCTGACATCAAACCGCTTATCGCTTCCTTTGCTGGCAAACCTCATGGAACTCCCAAATTGATAACAAACTCATGTCATCCATTCCTATCAAATCCACCATCAACAACCTTTCTCGTATCACACCCACCCCGTCTTAGAATTGGTCACTCACTCCCACCTCCTTATTGGCTCCCCCCAACCCCTCTGCAACAATTGCCATTGCACCCTCACAGTCCATCACGTTCTCCTTGCTTGCCCCTGTACAACCTTCCCAGAGCTTCCTCGCTCCCCACAACTCAATTGCTGAGTTCTTCCAGAAAAAAACCTCCGGATAAAATTATCTTCTTGCTTCATCATGCCTCCTCTACAACCATATTTAATTCTCCTCTTCCACCCCCTTTCTCCTTTGTTTTTGTTTCAACAGCATGACCTTTTGTTCTCAATCACAGCTTTCTGACCTGTTTCCTTTTTGTTCTAAAATGATTGACCTCTCATTGTACTTCATAGTCGTGGTGCCATTAAGCCCTCATCAAACAAACATCTAGATTAAACATTTTGTGTTACTCATCAGTTTGTTTTAAATGGTCTCACTTTAATAGAACTTTATGTAACTATGAACATTACTGTTCTACAACTCATTGATTTTAATTTTCTTGATGGTGATAGCAATTCGTGTTAGTCTGAAAATTTTGTGACTTTTGATTTTTGATTGGTCTCATTGATTTCAATTTTCTGATTTTCTCACTTTGATAGAAATTCATGTAGCCATACATCTAGACTAAACATTTTGTGTTACTCACCAATTTGTTTTAAATGGTCTCACTTTGATATAACTTTATGTAACTATGAACATTACTGTTCTACAACTCATTGATTTAAATTTTCTTGATGGTGATAGACTTTCATGTAGCCATATGTGTAGTCTGAAAATTCTGTGACTTGATTTTAAAATGGTCTCATTGATTTTATTTTCTGATGGTCTCACTTTGATAGAAATTAATGTAGCCATACATCTAGACTAAACATTTTGTGTTGTTTATTGATTTTTTAAATTGTCTCACTTTGATAGAAATTGTTATGACTATAAATATTACATTGTAGTTCTTATCGAATTAAGTCTTTTACTGGTATTACTTAGACATTCATCTGACCATCCAACCTGAATTATTACTCATTGACTGGACCTTTTTTACATGGGTTTGTTGATACAAATTCATCTCACAATTCCATTCCTGTTGTATTACTTTTTTTATTCTTACAATGGGTCTCACTTTGATATAACTTCATGTGATTATTAACATTAGTATGTACCAATTTTTTGTGCCATCCTTTCTCAAACAAAACAAATTGAACAGCATTAATCACCAAATATTTCTCATGATTTTTTTCTTCTTTATTTTATATTATTTGTGATTTAGATTAAAGAAAATTAAAAAGCTTTTATAAACTTATTTTGCAGGTTTATGTTTTTCAAACAATATAAGAAACCTTTTAAAAGTTTAAGGGAAATTTTCTTAAACAAAATTGTTGAAATTAGTGTATCCAAATTTTCCTTTTTTTATATCATCTATTCTTGTCTTTAATTGCGCACCTTGATTTCTCTCTTCCTCATAATTCTGTTCAATTCTTTTCACCATACTTTTTAACTCTCTTATTTTCATCTTTTTGCTCACATTAGTTTATTTTATTTTATTCATTTAAAAAGAAAATTATTTTACTTTATTTTCTTTTTCCTTTTGTCCCTCTCTTTTGATTTTACTTGTTTGATATACTCATTTTTTTGCATTTTATTTTCACCAATTGATTCTTTCCTTATTACACTCAGCATTTTGTTTTGCACATACCCGGTGTGACTGTCAGAGTGTTTTATAATCTACAAACAAAGGTTGTTTAATTTGATTGACTGGGTGATTATTTTATTGTTTAGCTCTATTGTTAGTTGGTTGATTTATGCTGTTTATTTTCATACAGAGAATTACAAGGTACAGGATGAACCTGGGGAAAATGCTTAAAATAGTAGCCTTCAGAGGATTTTTGTGGTATGTTACTATTACTTTTATTGCAATTGATATATAAGTATCTTGAAAATAATCAGTTATGACAGCTAGAAGACTTTGTTTAGTTCAATACTGGTGCTGAATTGATGGATGAGAAACAACAAATGAAGGGCTTTTATAGGGCTTTACTAAAGATGATCATATAGCCCTTTCTCTACTCTCTGTCCCAACCAAAAACTGTCCCTTTCCTCTTTCAGTTTTCTTAAACAATTTGTAATAGTTTATTTTTCATCTTCCTATTTGTTAACGAAAGTGTCATTTTTTAAGGGGATTCACCGAACAAATCATAATATTTTCAGTTTCATTTAGATCACACAATCATATCCTATCGACACACTCATCAAGTCTTCATCCATCTAATTCAGTGACAGATCTTGTCCTAACTTCTTTACTTTTTATTCAATATATCAAACTCTTATGAATTTAATTTAGTTTTGTTTTGGTTTCCCCAAATTGTTTCTGTAATTATTTGAACTTCTCTAGCTCTCTTTCCTTAACAATTGTTTGTTGATATTTGCAGACTTTCTTCCTATACCTAGCCCTTTATGACACATCTTTTGATGTTTTGTTTGTAAAATAACATCATTGGAGCAAACCATTAAATTCTATAGTACATGTATTTGAAATTCAACATTACAAGAGAAAATGTTTGGGTTTCCTTAATATTCTTAAACTAATGTACTGCTACAGTACATGTGTTTTACTTATATCGTATTTAACGTCTGACATCATTTTTGGAGGCCACCAATCACAACAACAGGGAGCCGTCCACTCACCTGTCCTGACACAATCTTTAGAGATATTGAGCTTAGATATTAAGAACTGGCAGGATCTATTGCTAACAGACCCGAGTGGACAATCAGAGTGTCTTCGATCTCGATTGCGGTGGATGGATGATGATATTGTATTTCACTGCATAGATAGCTTAATATCTGCACAAACAAGATATTATTATGTTTAATATTAACCTTTAAAAAAAGAATTTTTTTTAATTTGTATTTTAGATGATGAACAAGATGTTCTGGACAAAACTCAAATCAGGAGTTCTATTTTGTCAAACAGTGGGAAGACTAAGAGTAAGTTACTGTTCATACGTTAAAGTTAAAACAATCAGATCAATCTGGTTTTGTTTTTCCCTTGTAGGATTTATAAACTTGTTTGGTATACTGTTAAGCCTCAACAAACAAGATTGGTTATCAATTACATGTGTTTGTGATGGAGTCTTCCCTTTAAAAAAAATATTCCATAATTTTAAATGATGAATTTTTCTTGAAAATAGGAAATTTCAGTATCAAGAATGCTAGAAAACTTTGTTGATAGAAATGCAATTGCAACAAGAGCAAAGGTAAATGATATGGATATGGGATAATTACTGTTTGATTGTTTTACCCCCATAAAGTATGTGCTCTTAATCAGTTTTCTACATGTTAATATTTCATAAAGAACTTAAATAGAATAAATAAATAGGTAAATAAATTTGAAGAAAGAAAAAAACTCTCCTAAACATCTAATGAATCCTTCAGTGAAATCCTTTTTCATATGTTAAATGTTTGGACTTCGCTCTTACGTCTTTTTAAATGTACAGTATATACATGCGCAATTTTCAGCCTTATTTTCAATTCTCTATACTCAATATCAATTTATTAATAAAACTTTACCTTCTATTAAGATTTTACTTCTCCTTTTTTTAAGTGCTTACATTTTCTGTGCTTGACATGTGTTAATATTTCCTTGTGTTAAATTCGATCTTTCACATGGACAAACACAGGTGCAGTTGATTTTTCATGAAGTGAAGAGCTTACAGCCCCATTAATTTTTAACATTAATCAAATGAAGTTTCTTTTCTAACACATTTCCTGCTTGTGCCTCACTACACTTCCTCCCTTACTTTCTGATTCCCAATCCTTTCCTCTTCTACCCTGTATGATTCTTGGTTTCTGTGACATGTTCTCTGTACACTTGATTCTTATGATTATACTAGTTTTCACATTTTAATATTCTTAGTTTCTTAAGTACCTTTAATTGGCACATGTGACTTTAACCATTAAGGTACTGTATCTTCGGACCGACTAACAAGCCAACCTCTTTTCTATTATTTCAGAAACCAGAACCATTCCTAGGCGACCTTGGTCACCAGAGGAAAATGAAGCAATAATGAGGTACTTTACAAAGCACATAAAAAAGAACATTGCAGTAAAAAAAGATGAAACAGAGAGATGTTTGGATGTTGAAGTGAGTTTGAAGAACAGAGATTGGTGCCAAGTTAAATGGCATGTGAAGAACAAATCTCAAACTTATCAGAAAAGCTTAGCAAAGGCTTGTCCCTTAAATGCACTGAGGTCTAAGCTTATGCTATTTCGATGTTATGAAACATCTTTTATTTCAGATCAATTATATTTCCTAATTCATGCCAAGTCTCTTTTAATATATCCAAGAAAACATACACAAGTATTGTACCTTTTAGCATATTTTCACTGTAAAACTCAAATTTATGTGGGCATTATTCTTATTTTTGGTGACAAATTTGTTGTGAAGATAATATTAACTAATAGTTTTTTTTTAAATCCATTGTATAAAACATCCAGATAAAATTCAGTGCATTCAATGTCAATTGGACACCTTTGGCCTTCATTTTGTCTTGAGATGTTGCAATTATTTGAAAGATCCATTAGGGTGCATAAAGCATATAAGCTTAGTCACCAAATTCAGTTATTAACAAATTATTCATTTCTACCAAAGATAGGGTATCATACAGAAATGACACAAAGTTACTTAGTTGAACCATCATTCTTGCTCTAGGTTGTGTTATTGCATACTAATAATCTTGAAATGTTTTTTTTTCAATGGAGTATGTGTACTTGTCATATAAACAAGCAGAGAGTGTAGGGACACACTGATGAAACAATCTTTGATTATTAAAGCATGGAAGAATCCTTATCACCTCTTACCATTCAGTCTAAAATAATTCAAACATCTAGTATTTTTGGAAATGTTCCCACTACATGTACATTTTTGTGTACTTTTGGCAAAGGGATGAGTTGGCATAAGAATGCAATCATCAAAATTCAATACAATTTTTGATTGCTTAAAATATCTAAATTGGTTAAAATATCAAAATGACTAAAATGGCAGAGATAGCAAAGAAAAGTGCTAACGCGCCTTTAGTAGTAGGACGCCACCATTTTTTCTTTTCCCCTCTCCCACACACACACACACACTTCAACACTGATTTATTTACTTCCTTCATCAATAAGAACTCTCTGTACTCCCAATGAAAAAGAGAAAAAAACATAGGGACAGAAATTACACCAATTATGTTAGTATTCATGATTTTGGTAGTGGTCATTTTGAATTCAGCAATCATCTTGATGGGCTTGTATTCAGAATATCATAACTTAAGGAACTCACTCAGTTTACAAATTTGTAGTCTTTTTAGTTCAAAGTCATATTACCATCAAAAAATAAAATGTTACACTGACTGTTGACTGCTACCAATGGACCTTCCGCTGCACGCATATGTACGGTAATAGCAGTCATAAAGGGTTATAATAAAAAATATGGAATTTACATGTAAATCAATTTTTAAAATCACCTGTTTTCTGTCCCTCATTGATTTTCTCAGAGGGATTTATGGACAACTGCATGTGGAAGGTGAAATAACTCCAGCTATTGAGATAATATGTACTTGAATTTGTGAAAATGTTATATAACCTGGATCTCCTAAAATACTTTTACAGTATCTAAAATTATGTTTGCTAGCTTTATTACAGGAGACATAGTCAGACAAAATCTTTCGCTTGTACAGCAGACCTATATTTAACACATTTTGTGACAAAGTTTCATACCAAACAGCATTCTAACAATTTTTATCTTAAAATTTTAAAACTTATGTTTAGATGCTATGGGGGCACCCATTTGCTTTACCTCGGTGGATTTGTTCCCTTAGGATTCCCCCTTGGGATTACAGTAAGATGGCAATAGACTTGCAGAAGAATGAATGGATACAGTAGGGGCGGCTATGTAATTGAGATTTTATGTAGACATAGATTTTTTCAGCTTGCTTTGTTATTTTTGGGGTGCTGATTAAAAAAAAAAGGTACCTATTAGGTCTAAACCTCGCAATACATTTTGTGTCTCAAGCCACGACAAAATCTAAAATCTGTCAGGGAGGGAGGAGGGGGTCTATTTTGCTCATAACAGAAAGCACAAGCAGTTAGCAATTACTCCAGGAATTTCCACACACTTCATCTCACTTTCCATGGTCCTCCTTCCTTCATCATGCTTCCCTCTACAACCATATTTAATTCTCCTCTTCCACCCCCTCCCTACTTTGTTTTGTTTCACCCATGCACCTCCTCTCTCGATCACAGCTTTCTGACTTTTGTTCTTGAATTTCTCTCATTCTCTCCCTGTTTTCTTTTGTTCCTACCTCTAAAATGATCTGACCTCTCAGGCACAATTTGACCCTCGTTGTCGTGGTGCCGTTAAGACCTCATCAAACAAACAAACAAACGTGATATGACTTTCACGCTCAACACAAGTATTCCCGTGTGGTCACTGGTCAATGTATCTGGCTTTAAGTAATAATTTACAAATAGGATGGTATTTAATAGTGAAGGTTGATGAGTGATTTTAAGTGATGTTTTGTTCAACCTTGTAGGCTTTTTGGACTAAATATCCATTGCAACAGATTTTCATTATGCCATTTTTAATTTCAAAATGGCTGATATTTTCTATATTCTTTTTTTTGCTGGTATTTCAGCTAGAATTTTGAGCCCAAATAGATTTTATTGGTTTAGTTGATTAATTTTAATGTGCTGGTTTAAGATAAAGTAGGTGCCATTTTTAAGCCACTCCTCAGCTGCCATTTTGTGTTCAAAATAACAGCTGTTTTGAAATAAAAAATGACTGCGATTTTAAATTAAAGTGGCTGCCATTTTGATTCTTTTGGGGGATTTTTCAGACTCTTTTTCAAAAATTTGTTAGTGGGTGGAGGTTTGAGGGGGATTGGGTGGGGCAAGTCCCCCTCTCAATAACCTAGTGTTTTAGCAGCACAAAGCATAGCGCCATACATAAAGAAAAGGGTCCATCCACTTTCAGATGTTCAAAAGCGCATGGTCTACTTGCTTGGTTGACTTGGTCAGCTGCCAAGTTTATCATCATGAATAAACAAGAATGGTGATGTGCATATCCGGTCCTGATCCCAAGTTGAACGGGTCTATTTTAGATTTTTGTGTTTAGCGTGAAAATACGCTTCCACAATCCATTTAATGCAAGCGCACGTTGAAAACTGTATGCTACGTCAGAGCCCCATCAATGTGATGTTTCCCCCTGATTGCCCTCTCTTGATTATTGTGGCCCTTTGTATCTTGAGGCATGCAAACAGTTGTGGGTGGGGGATAAGAAATAAAATGATCCTGAAAGCAACAGATAGGGGCAATCAGCAAAAAGCAGGCAACAATTTGGGTGTTCCCCTGGCGCCTCGCGAATCTCTCTGCTGCCATTTTCTTCTTTTTATTTAAACAAAACATTTATATTCTGCATAGATGTATAATTTTATTATGCTTTTAGACCCTCCTGTAAGTAAAATTGGAATGTTTTGATAACAAATTTAAAGAGGTTATTTGGGAAGGGAACACTTAAATTAGTTCATTTTAATTGTGAGGAATGTGGCACTTTGTATTATGTGTTGATTTTCACCTTATTTGTGAAAAAAATATGTTCAGATGTAAACTTAGATGTCTACTCTTTGGGCATAGGGAAATTGTTGGCTTTTTGTTGAGTTTATTTAAATTCTAGAATTTAGCAAGTGTAGTGTAGAAGTGGGTTGGAAAGATTGGTGGGCCAAATGGGTTGAATAGTTTGGGCCAAATGGATTGGATAGTTTGCTGGGCCAATAATGGCTTATATTAAGTGAAATAGGGACATGAATTATTCCCTTTCATTAAACATAAAAGCTGTGTCTAGCATTGAAAAATTAGGAAGAATGAATATAAAAAATGGCCTTAGTTTTGGTATGCAGATGGTGCCAAAGTGGTGGCAAAGCTACTGCTGTAACTTGCAGTCAAAAAGGGAAATTTAGATGAATCAATGGGACATGTTTAATCATTTCAGCTCTCGTCTCTTATTTATTGTACATGCATTTTTTCCTTGAAATGTTCATTATTTTCTGAAAGACAATTATAAATATTGCCATCCCTTAAATAGCTTTGAATGGTTGAGCATCATGTCCGGATACAGCTATATATTTTGTTTTGAATTTGATACATACAAACTCAACTCACCACTTGTCAGAGTTTAAGGACCCTAAATAAGCATTTAACAAGTTCTGTTTATTTCTACTTAACAAAAAAATTAGTGATAAGCTTAACCTACATTAATCAAAGTTTACTTGTAAAAAGTTATTGAAGTTGATGTTTTAACTTGTGTAAGTTGTGATTAAAAACTTCATTGATATTTCATCATGATGTTCTCAAGATGTGAAAATAAAAAAGTTTTGAATTGATACAGTATGATTGTTTTTATTTTCATCAGTGTCTACATCAACACCCACCCCCACCTCAGAGCATGCTTATGGTAGGCTATAGAACTTCAGTCTTAACTTTTCATGTTGAGGCCAACAAACTTCCCTTTGCCCTGTGCTTTAGATGAAGATGTAAAAACTCATATTATAAGTGCGCGGGAGACCAATTGGCAATTCGCTATACATTAAACCCCAGATGCCGTCATTATGCATAATAGCTCAAGATGGGTAGCATGGCCTCACTATACATAGTACCTCAGATAGGTATTATGACTTCACTATACATGATACCTCATGGGTATCATGGCTTCACTATACATACTACCTCAGAGGGTATCATGGCTTCACTATACATACTACCTCAGATGGGTATCATGGCTTCACTATACATACTACCTCAGATGGGTATCATGGCTTCACTATACATACTACCTCAGATGGGTATCATGGCTTCACTATACATACTACCTCAGATGGGTATCATGGCTTCACTATACATACTACCTCAGATGGGTATCATGGCTTCATTATACATAATACCTCAGATGGATATCATGGCTTCACTATACATACTACCTCAGATGGGTATCATGGCTTTACTGTACATAATACCTCAGATAGGTATCATGGCTTCACTATACATACTACCTCAGATGGGTATCATGGCTTAACTATACATACTACCTCAGATGGGTATCATGGCTTCACTATACATACTACCTCAGATGGGTATCATGGCTTCACTATACATAATACCTCAGATGGATATCATGGCTTCACTATACATAATATCTCAGATGGGTATCATGGCTTCACTATACATAATAACTCAGATGGCTTCAGTATGCATATAACCTCAGATGGTTATCATGGCTTCACTATACATAATACCTCAGATGGGTATCATGGCTTCACTATACATAATACCTCAGATGGATATCATGGCTTCACTATACATAATATCTCAGATGGGTATCATTGATTCACTATACATGATAACTCAGATGGCTTCAGTATGCATATAACCTCAGATGGGTATCATGGCTTCACTATACATAATAACTCCGATGGCTTCAGTATACATAATACCTCAGATGGGTATCATGGCTTCACTATACATAATACCTCAGATGGGTATCATGGCTTCACTATACATACTACCTCAGATGGGTATCATGGCTTCACTATACATACTACCTCAGATGGGTATCATGGCTTCATTATACATACTACCTCAGATGGGTATCATGGCTTCACTATACATAATACCTCGGATGGGTATCATGGCTTCACTATACATACTACCTCAGATGGGTATCATGGCTTCACTATACATACTACCTCAGATGGGTATCATGGCTTTACTATACCTAATACCTCATACGGGTATCATGGCTTCATTATACATAATATTTCAGATGGGTACATGGCTTTACTATACATAATACCTCAGATGGGTATCATGGCTTCACTATACATAATACCTCAGATGGGTATCATGGCTTCACTATACATAATACTTCAGATGGGTGTCATGGCTTCACTATACATAATACCTCAGATGGGTATCATGGCTTCACTATACATAATACCTCAGATGGGTATCATGGCTTCACTATACATACTACCTCAGATGGGTATCATGGCTTCACTATACATAATAAGTCGGATGGCTTCAGTATGCATAAAACTCCAGATGGCTTCACTTCACATGAATATATATATATATTGTAAATTGCTTCACTTTGTATATCCCTCAAAACAGCAAAGTTGAATGCCAAATGTTTTTGTGTAATACCTTGCAAGACCCCAGGGGATGAGTTCCCAAAGTAGTATAGATGCCATGAGATAGATATCTGCATTGAGAAGTGGGTGGTTCCACTTTGTAGGTTAAAAACGATGGTCTCACTTTTTTATAGTATAAAAAGACACCTGCATTACAAAAATGGTGTAAAAAAAAGGCACCTGCTCGGGCGTCACATATACATAAACCTCACATATGGAAGTGCGGCTCTCCGGCATCGCGCAGCCAAAGGCATTTAACTTTAACCCTATTTTCTTCCACTTCAAAACTGAAGTATAGCGAAGAGGACACATGCTGGGGCGTCACGACCGGGGGATTGTAAAGTGGGGAGGATCTAAAAATTCGGGCAAAAATGTGTGGATTATTTAAAGAAATGTAGCGTAGCTTATTTTTTCCAGTGAGCAGTGATAATTTCTTCCCGAATCGTATATTCCAATTTTTCTGACCAAACACCTAAAATTTCCTGATCTTCGGAAAACAAACTAAAACTCCTGATTTTTCCGTATCATGGTCCTAAAAACACCCGATTTTTCCGAATCCGGATCTAAAATTTCCCGATTTTGCCGAATCAGTTTCTAAAATCTCTGAATTTTCCAAATCGTGTTGTTAATTTCTTCAGTTTCCGAATTCAGATTCGGAAATTTGAAGTTGTCCAAATCTGGTTAAAAGTTGCCCAAAGTGGGTTAACAATTGTCCAAATTTTAATATGTAACACCCAAATTTGAATAGAAACCGCCCTTATTTGGTTAAAAGTCGCCCAAATTGGGCCATAGTTTGATAAAAAAAAACAATTGCCCAATTTTGGTTAAAAACCAAGTTGGGTTAAAATTTGGTTACAAATCGCCCACATTTTATTAAAAATTTCCCAAATTGTGTTAAAGATTGTCGAAATTCTGATGTCTAAATTTGCTTACAAATCACCCAAATTTTGTTAGATTTCGGCCATATTTGCTTATTAGATTGCCCAAATTAGGTCAAAAAGGGCCCAAAATTGGTTAAATTTGCTTACAACTTGCCCAATTTTGGAACAAAAATCGCCTGATTGCCCAAATTGGGTTAAAAATTGTCCGTTTCATTTAAAGTATAGCAAAAGCTATCAATATTTTTCCAGGTAAATTTGACCTTGATCAAGTAGAAATTTGCTCTACACACACTCTCAAGTAAAGTTGCTTCGCGACGCCCCTAAACAGGGGTAAGCGGGAAAACGTTTAGCGTTTGCGTTTGCCCTTTTGCGAAGGTCTCTGTTTCCCCTTACGTGAAGTCAAAAAAAAAAATATTAAAAAAAGGTTTTTGGAAAATGGGCCACAGTGTCTGTGCCCTCTCCCTAAAAAAGTTCTGACACTGCACGGCATTTTCAATCGGGTTTACAGGGGTCAGTGGGAAACTAAATTTCCACCCTCCCCGGAGGAATTCCGTAATGTTTTGAAAATATAATTTTCTATTCATATTTGAAAGAAATGCATTTCTTGTTTTAAAAAATCGCCAAAATCTGGTTTGAAATTGCCCAATTTTGGTAAAAAAAAATATCGCCAAAATTTGCTATAAATACTTTAATTTGTTCAAACTCATCCAATTTTTTAAAATCCAAATTGGATTGAAAATCGCTGAGATTAAATAAAAATTGTCTAGATTTGGTTAAAAACCGCAATGTTTAGTTTAAAATGTCCCAAATTTGGTTTAAAACTGGTCTAAATATGGTAAACAAAGTCGCCCAAGTTTGTGTCCATTATATCAAATTGGCATGTGATTCACTTTGTTCAACGGCCTAATCAGTTTTCCGTTTAACCAGAATGCAGATGACAGGATGATGCAGTCATATTTTTAAGCACTTTCCCCTCGAGCACCGAAAGCTGGATATGCAACTGCCCACGAGGGGTCCATGGGCAAAGGCTCTGGAAACTTGGCTTTTGAGTAGCTCAAATTGAAGGGAGAATCACATACATTTTATTTCTGTGATTCGATTTCTGTGGTCTGAATTTTCATTATGGATATCAAATTCTATGGGTTTTTATTTAGTAAGCATCGGATGAGGGCGGGGGACGGGGTGTAGGGTTGGGCACAGCACAATGACATACATTCAAGGGCACATTTTTAGGGAAAATTGGGCCACCTTGCCACCGAAGGAGGGGTGTATACCCCACCTTCTCTGGGGCAAAATAAATATTAATGATAATAATAATAATTATAATTATAATTATAATAATGAATAAATAACACAGAAAAAGAGTCTTAAGCCTACTTATGCTCATGCCCGGTTAAAATACATAAATTGTACTGCAAATATCATTATACATGTGAAGGCCATGTTACCTAAAAATCAGGCAAATTTAGTTGCCCCCCCCCCCCCCTCCCTTTTTTTATTCCTTCCAATATGTCAACGCTCGCGACGCCCTTGGACACATAAGCAAAATAATCCATTCAAAATCGAACAAGATTTGTGCTTAATTAAGGCCATTTCCTCAACAAGTTGTAGGGTCTGGTCCAGTGGCCCTGAAGATTCCGCGCTTTGACTGCTCTAAAATGGCTTTAAAGTTCAGTGAAGATTACACTGTTGCAACAGTTTCAACAGAAAAAATAAAATTATCAGTTTCCAAATTGTTAAGTTTGGTACTAAAAATATACACATGACTTTTTTAATCTCTTCACGCTAATGTAACCCCCATTTCACTGCTTTAAACTTGGCTCAAATATATTCGCTACAGGCAGGGGCATAACTTAAGGGGTACGTGTGTGGGGTGTTTTAAAATCTTTTTTTCGTTGGGCAATTCCAAGTTTCGTATTTTCAAATTTTAGTATTGAAACAATATTGTAGGAAAAGCTTAAATCTTTTTGTTTTTGTTTCTTCTCAAGATACAAATTACTTTTGAAAATGTTTTAGGTAAAGTCATACTATTTTGCTCCCTTACGCCCTGTCGGGCAGAAATGTAGAATAACGGTTGCACTTGTATATATCAGAGTATATCTCAGTCATTCCCGACTAAGCTAGATATCCTAATAAGATCAGGGAGTCTCCCTGATCACATCCTCTCGACCGCCGTCTCGGCACATGATGCTGACAACATCATACTTGGGCACTAAGTCGGGCAGAGATGTAAAATGTCAGATGTACTGTTTAAATCAGAGATACATCTCAATCATGCCCGAATCGTTATATCAGAATCATGTCCTCCTGACTCAGCATCATCCTGACAACATCATACTTGGGTACTTAGTCGGGCAGAGATTTTAAAATGTTGGATGTCTGTATGTTCTGTTTTCACATTAGAGATACATCCCAGTGCCTGAATCGTCTAGATATCAGAATCATCTCCACTCGACTATGCATGATGCTGATTGGGCTCGATTTGGGCAACTGCAGGACACGTATACAGGAAAGATGCCCGCCCTCACACGTTTAAAGTCAAAAGCCATTTTTCAGTTTTTGGGCTACAACTACAACTCTTCCAGGGGGTTCGCCCCTTGGACTCTATCAGAGCTGCATCTGTCCATGAACCCAACAATATTGTGCAGGAATTTGCTTCTGCCTGGCAGTGTGAATGGTAACCCAAAAGCTTATCTGAGTAGATTTTGACATTAGAACTTGATTTTGTCTTCTTTTCATCAATCATTTAATTACATTTCAATCCTTTGTGTTGATTTTAAGCCACTTTGGGGCATAAAAAAAAAAAAAAAAAAATTAAACCAAGACTTCACTCTTTGAGCCCCACAATTTGGTCAGAATTTTCTTAATTTTCAGGGGAAATTTTGAAATTGATCAGTTTGTGTTGATTTTCAACACATTTTGGGGCATTAACTGATCAAGACAACATATATTCAGAGCTTCCGGGGGCTTTTCCTCCTGGACCCCTTCCAAGGGGCCCTTAAAGGGGACTTCTTCTCCTAGATCCCTACTCTTGCTTCGCTTCCAGACCCTACGATTTACAATTGGGAACTTTGCGTTGATTTTCAGCTATTTTGGGGCATCAAAAACAAGAAATCTTCAGACTTATATAAGGGCTTCGTCCATGAACCCCATTTTGCCCGAGTCTGATAAATTCAGGGAAAATTTTTCCTACTGTCCTATCCCTGTTTAGAATTGTTTATCCAGTTTTCTGAGTAGATTTTAACATGCAATTTATATATTGTCCTCTTTTCATCACTGACATTTTGGAACTTTGTGTTGATTTTAAATCACTTTTTGGACATCAAAAACAAAATATGTTCAGTTTCCAGAACTCCGCCCCTACACCCCTTCCTCAGCTTTGTCCATGAGTCCACAATTTTGACCGAATTTTTTATATTTTCAGGACAAATTTCTCCTCTGCAATGTTTCGAAATGGTACTATTTTCATCCGAGTAGATATTAACAACAGAATATGGAATTGTCTTCTTTTCATCACTTACATTTTGGAAATTTGTGTAGATTTTACACTATTGTGGGGAATCATAATCAAGAAATCTTCAGTTTCCGGGATTTCGTCCCTGGATTCAAGCAGGGGCACAGGGGGCCAGGGGCCAAGGCACCCCAAAATACTGGGGAGGAGGAGGGCAAGTACCATTTTCTTCCGCCTAATAATGAAGGTTATAACAAATTGATTTTTACGAGTCCAGTTAGATTCCATGGCAAAATCTTTGGGAAATTTGCTTCAAATTCCGTGCAATTTCCTTCACTTTCGGAAAATTTTCTTGAATTTTCAAGAAAATTCTATCAATTTTCGGGAAATTTCTTTCACTATTCGTAAAATATTCTTCATTTTTGTGAAAATAGCTTCATTTTTTGTGGATTTTCTCTCATTTTGGAGAGATTATCTACCATTTTGGAATTGTCTTCATTTTTTGGAAAATTTTCG
This sequence comes from Chiridota heheva, assembly GCA_020152595.1. Lineage (NCBI taxonomy): Eukaryota > Metazoa > Echinodermata > Holothuroidea > Apodida > Chiridotidae > Chiridota > Chiridota heheva. The sequence goes on from JAIGNY010003367.1 coordinate 322,387, forward strand.
TAAATTTGCTTCATTTTCGTGTGAAATCTGCTTCAATTTTCGTGCAATTTCCTTCATTTTTTTTACTTTTCTTCTATTTTTTGAGAAGTTGTTTTCAGTTTTCGTTCCATTTGCTTTTGTGCACTTTTTTTCATTTTGATTCAAATCTTGTGCAATTTCCTTCATTTTTCGTACAATTTTATTCATTTGCGTAAAATTTGCTTCAATTTTTGTGCAATATCCTTCAATTTTTGGAAAATTTACTTCAAAGTTTCGAAAAATCGTCTTTAATTTTTGTGCAGTTTCCTTAATTTTTTGTAAAATTTACTTCATTTCCATCAAAATTACATTAATTCTTATGCAATCTTTTTCCTTTTCGTGAAATTTGCTTCCATTTATGTTAAATTTCCTCCAATTTTCTGGAAATTTTCTTAAATTGTTTGGAATTGGTGCCAAATTTTACCAATAAATTATCGACTTCCCCCTCCCCCTTTCCTTTACAAATAGTTTTGGGACCGCGATAACAGACTCATACATTTTGATACTGAGGTTTGTTGAGACAAATGATAAAATCTGGCTCCCAATATCAAATACTTTCATACGCCGCTACTTCCAAGTCTTCGTCGGGCCCACAATTTTCTCAATTTGCAGGGAAATTCTGCAAATACTTATCTGAATAGATTTAAACAAATATTAAATTGTCTTCTTTTCATCACTTACATTTTGGAAATTTGTGTTGATTTTAAACACTGGCAATTGTGGGGCATAATAATCAAAAAATCTCCAGAGCTTCCAGGGCTTCGTCCTAGACCTAAGCTAATTGCAAGGCTTTGCCCATGGCCCTTTAATTGTGCCCAAATTTACTCAATTTGCAGGGATAATTTCCCCTCTACATATTTAGAAATGGTAACCCAAATGATTATCTTTGTTGATTTAAACATTCTGACATTATAATAAAAATTGTCTTCTTTTCATCAATCAAATTATCGAACTTTATTTTGATTTGCAGCCACTTTGGAGCATCAAAAACAAGAAATCTTCGGAGCTTCTGGGGGCCGGACCTCAACCAAGGTTTTGCCTTATATGCCTCACCTGAACGGGGCCCGTAAGCGGGCACACGGTGTTACGCAATACCATATTTGACACTTCAGTTCGACCACATTGGTGGGAGGAGTTTGATCTGTCCCCAACTGTTCTATGTTGTGTGATTGTATATAGACAATTGTATTTCTTTTTTTTAACAGTTTAGTAAGTCGGGCAAATGGAAATTTTTGGTCGGGCAAATTTGACTTACACCCCGGCCTCGAAGTCTAAGTTACGCCCCCTGGCTACAGGGGAGAAAATGGGGGGGGGGGGAGTCTAAGTTACGCCCCTGGCTACAGGGGAGAAAATGGGGGGGGGGACTCACCAATTGGAAAACATGTGATAAAAAAAAACATGACAATTGGTAATTTTTATATTTCTGTTTGGAGGTTCAGGCATTTGAAAATTTGACGACAATTTTATCTTCCGACATGTCCGATCAACAGATCAACCAAAATCCTGTTTCTAACCTGTAACTGTCTTAGATTGTAGAATTTTAACAGTTGGAAAAGTGGTTGTCAAATTTGTTTTGCCATCTACCTATTAAGAAATGGTAACCAAAATGCTTATCTTGATTTGAACGTAAACATTTTCGAAATTTTAAAAGTTAGCTATTTTTTCTTTTGTAGCAATACGCTTAGCAATACACATCCGTGCTAATCAAAGTTTTTAAGCTACACTAATTAGTTGGTCAGTTGGACACTTTGGCTTTGGGCCCCTGGACGCCTGAACTATCCCCTGCTGGTAATATACAAACATAAAAATAGTAATATAAAAAAAAACTTACAGCAAAATTGTTGTTGATCGATTTGTCATTCTTTTTTTTTGTAGCTATAGTGACATCGAATGTAATCGTTACGTGTACAAGTTAACTATGGAGCAGTGACGTCAATTCAGACTCAATATATTTGCATGTCAGCATGTGTAGACTAGATGGTGTTCAAGCAAAATAGAAGTTACAATCATCTTCCATGTCTGTTGTATATGTTAATCAGGTTGTAAATTTAGTCTAAAATGAAACGACCATTTGTTTTTAGAACTTTATATCATGTAGAGATACAAGTAAAATGAGCATAAAAAACCTGACATGATCAGAGGCGGCGGAAGATGTTTGAATATCTGGGGGGTTGGGGGAAGGATCTGAGGCGCACTCTCGGCACCGGAAAATTTGTAAACTTTTATCGGTCCAAAAAAGATAGTGACCTATTTTCCCTTCTTTTCGATAAAATAGAACAAAATGGCAACATTTGTGGATCATCAGTCTTAAAATCGGAAGGACTTACACTTATAGATCATGATTAGCCAAGTTATGATTAGCCAAGTCATGAATCGGAATATATTTACTGTCTAAAGCAATGTAATAAGCAACCAAGAGATCATTAGATTATTCTTCTGGAGGCTTATGCCTGTAGGCTGCAGCGAAACCGGAGAGCACAGAGGAGCACGTGCTCTACACTTTTCTCAAAAGTTTAAAGTTCCCTTTCAAAGAGGACAAGAACCCTATCTCCAGAATTAAAACTGCCCTTTAAAAGTGGACAAGTGCCCTTCTTATAGAAGAAGCCTGCCCTTTTTTTCAAAGACTGTATATCTGAACTTTTTATTACCCAAAGGAACACAAATATTAACTAAAAAGACTAAAATTGCACATGGTCCAAAAATCGGCCAAAACAGTATGAAATTAGACTACAAATAGCGGGGACCTTTTTTTTTTTTTTGCTCTTCAGAATATTTCGAGCTAATGTTCGTTTTTCCTGAGTCGGGGTCTCAATATTCTCTAGGCGGCCCTGCCGCTGCAAGGTTGCCACACCCCCAACTTTCCGCTTGTCGGAAATTCAAGACTGGATGAGAGGAAAGACATTTGAAGGAATTAAATTATTATTACATGGGTAAATGATAAAATGCTAATAATTTTGAACCCAACATCTATTTTGAACCTGTTTGGTTTCCCAATATCGCAAAAGGGAAAGGGGGAGAGGGGTTCTGCACACCTTGGGATGGGTTCTATCGAAAGTGTTTTACAAATTTTTAACTGACCAACAGAAAGTAGGCACAAGTGAAAGCTTTTTAAATGGGAAAAAAAGTACATACTGGCATGCAATGTATGCCAGTATGTTGTTCAGCCCTGATGTTTTTTTTTTTGCGTTTCGTAGTTCTCAATTTGATCAGCTTTTAGAGCAGAATGTACTACAGCAGTATCTGAGTTTGTTCTTCACTGAAAAGATCTATAGAGGGGCATTTTTCAATATTTGGGAGGACACTTTTCCTATTTAAAAGGAGCATGTCCTTTCTGGAAAGGGACACTTTTTAAACTTTGCAGAAGTGTAGGAAAACGTGCCCCTGTTCAACTGGGCCTTAGATACATGATTTAAATAATCATATACTTGTAACTGTAAATTAAATGGCAGTGCTGGTATTTAGCAGGAAAGGTTCAGGGGTCATGAAATGCAAGTCCGCCAAATTCTTATTAAACTTTATTGAATGTTTTTACTGAATCTTCAATACATGTTATAGCAATTCAGCTCATGTTACCTTTAAGTCTAGTATTCTACAGACAATGAGGCCTGGGCAGTTTTAAAATATTGAGGGTGCTAATGAGGTCAGGTGACATGTGATAAGAATAATGGGGGGGGCTAATTATGTTGGGTCACATAATAACACATGTTCACCTACAGTTATTGCGGGCTAAAACGCCCCCACTCGTGGATGAACTTGTGTTGTCAATGGTATAGGTACTATAGATGCAGACTGGTGGAGCATTCCAAATATTGTTAAATTACACAAATATCAAACTATTTCCAATAGTTTCTTGATAATTTATATTTCACCATGGGTAGGAAGAGGCGTCACAGCACCATGGGCAGGAAGAGGCGTCACAGCACCACGGGCAGGAAGAGGCGTCACAGCACCACAGGCAGGAAGAGGTATCACAGCACCACGGGCAGGAAGAGGCATCACAGCACCACGGGCAGGAAGAGGCATCACAGCACCACGGGCAGGAAGAGGCATCACAGCACCACGGGCAGGAAGAGGCATCACAGCACCACGTGCAGGAAGAGGCATCACAGCACCACGGGCAGGAAGAGGCATCACAGCACCACGGGCCGGAAGAGGCATCACAGCACCACGGACTGGAAGAGGCATCACAGCACCACAGACAGGAAGAGGCATCACAGCACCACGGGCAGGAAGAGGCATCACAGCACCACGGGCAGGAAGAGGCACCACAGCACCACGGGCAGGAAGAGGCATCACAGCACCACGGGCAGGAAGAGGTGTCACAGCACCATGGGCAGGAAGAGGCATCACAGCACCATGGGCAGGAGGAGGCATCACAGCACCATGGGCAGGAAGAGGCATCACAACACTTTCTTGCCACATCATATTTTATTGAAAATTAAACTTGAGGAAAATCATCTTTTGAAGTTTACAATTAAGTGTAATAGTTTATCAGGAATGGGGGTTGCCTGCACTCTTTCACACAGCTAAAATGTTCCTCATTTTCATGACTGAATAGTGTCCTGTGTTAAAACACTTGCCGGTCATGTCCATATCAGGAATTTTTGCAAGCCCCTTTTACAAATCATAAAAAATATTTTCAAATAAGGTCTTTGTAAGGTTCCCGCCCCAATTTGAACAGTGGCCTCTTCAGTGTGAAGATCCAGTGCAAGACTTTCAATGGGAGCCTCTTCTCCAAGGCTGAGAAGGTGCTCATTACAGCTTCCCCTTCAATTTCATCAAATCAAGCAATTATTAATGAAGATATTGAACATTCCCATGAATTATGTGCTCCCTCAAACTAACTTCTTATTTTCTATAAAAGGAGAAGTTAGGATGGTATTTTCCTCTGTTTGCCACCACCATTTCCTTTTTTTAAATTGGTCAGTCTTAAATTTGATTCTTGCTACATATCAAACACCAAGTGATTTCAACTTCATGGCAAACTTGAAAATGAAAAATAATGCTGACACATCACCAAGTAAAAAACACACAAATTTAGAGTTTTGATTTGTGAAAGGTATCTATATCTTTATTAGGTGAATCTTGAATGTAAAAATAATGCTACATTCAAGGTTGATTCAAAACACCTTCAGCTAAAGCCAATGGTATCTTGATCCTTCAAATGAAATATGATCAATACAATAATTTGTGTGTACATCTTATATAGAGAAGTCAGTTAAAGAGGAAAATTATATCTTATTAAAGGAAATGTGAAAGAGGTCTAAAAAAAGCTAGAGAAAACACCTAGACAATAACTTATTGTGTCTTCACTGGTAAGTTATCAAATTTCAATTCTCAAAATGCTACAAATCTGAATCATTGATATGACAGACAAAAGCTTCAAATTCTTGTAGATCATCTTGAAAAATAGTAATCATTCCTCTTGATGTTCGGCCATCTTTTGATCAATAGTCTTTCTGAGATTCTTATTTGATAATAATTATATAAAAAAAAGTTTTTTACAATATGGTCTAAGTTTAACTAATTAAATTGATAAATCTAGTTACATTCTACTGGTTTGAGATCGCAACCTTTTGTACCTTAATCACAACATCAAATTCCTCCTACCAGATTGACTAAGTTTAAAAAAATATGGTCAAAATCTCTGCATAAAAACAAATGCTTGAATGTTGAGATCTACAGAATTACTTAGAAATGGAATCACACATAAAATGACTAGTCACATCTTAAAAAAGAACATGAACTAGATCGCCTTAACATTGATTGTAAAAATCCCATTAAAATTGGTTAAATTCAACTAAATTTACAGGTTTTTCAGGTCCAATTATACAAAATTGAGATTGTAAGACACAATTTCACTGTTTAATTCTCTACCAAAAAAGCTGTATAAAATGCAGTTAACTCTGGCAAATATTTTGTGAATCACCAAAACTTCAATAACAATATTAGCTGCAAATAATATTCTTGTCATCACTGTTGAGTTAATTTGAAAAAGGAAAGCTAACCAGAACATCACTGGTGTTGTAGCTCAACAGTGACTTTGCAATAACTAAATAATGTGATAAATGTGCATTATTCATCTTTAAATCTTATATTCATAAAGAACAGTCATGTAACGAAGGTAATTGTACAATCCGGGAGAAGCCTTCACTTGAAAGGATTCTTCCTGTGAGTTTATTTCCATAAATGTATGACAGATAATTGGTGAAAAATTATTGATAGATGTACAACTGTATTACATTACTATCAGCCTATCACACTTTGTATTAACTTTAAACCTTACATTTAGAAACTCAATCTTCATATAAACTGATGAACTCCAAATTTGTATGAAAATGAAGAAAACTAAGTTTTACCTATAAATGACTGAATTATCTACCTACTGTGGTGTAGCGGTTATCATACCTGTCTACAGACCACGAGGCCCCGGGTTCAAGCCTGGGTTGGGTAGACACGCCAGTGTACCACAACTGGTTATCAAAGGCCGTGGACATTGACTTGGTTGTCGATGTTATGTCTGTCCGTACGTCGACGTGCCTGTGTTCTCGTCCGGGTTGTATTAAGCGTTTCGTGATAGCATTGTAACTATCATGCCCGAATACGCAGGCGACGACCCCGTCATTGTAATTGTGTGTTCACTCGTCGTAAATGACTGAATCATGACCCTGTATATAAAGTCTCCATCCATTTAAAAGAAAAGGAGTGACATAACATCCATTAATCCCAATATTATCCATCTGAGGTCCATCCATCATTATATAATTGCTGACCTCTAAACTCTCTCTATCTACCCTATGAAACCAGACCTGTCATATCTTGTAGTCTTGGTCATTCTGACATATACCAGATCCACTTGGAAAAATTGTTTTTAATACAATTTTCATGCAATAACTCAAAAAATACATAGAATTATTGGAAATTAAATACAATCTTGAGGGAGCATAATGACATCTCGCTGGAGCCGAAATTTGGGGCAAATTCACCAAAAATCCTGGCAGGAGATGCATTTTTAATTTTGTTTTCTTTTTTTTCTTCGGGAAATTGAGCTGACCACAGCAGCTTAGTTAGACACACTCACTCTGTGAGTGTGGCAGAGCTAAAAATTACTCATTTCAGAAATGATTAAAATGAAAACTATTTACTTCTATGTATATATAACTTTGGCATAGTCAAAGCAGTAGAAATGATAATTTAGGGAAAACAGTGATTCCTCTCAAATTGCTTTGCATCATCAACCATTTGCACATAAAAATGAATCAAAAATCATTCATCAATTGTGTATTGGCAACCCCAATTCAGGAATTGAATGCTCTGTCTATGAGGCAATTCGAGATGTCACTAGAGAATACGCCAAACCATGCATGACATAGAAGAGACCCCATGCCAAACTCCGACTTACAAAATGGGATACCCATGCAAGGCATGACAAAGACAACCACACACCATAATCCATGTAATTTTTAGTGAATTTACAAAATCTTATCAAAAGATTTTTAACGTATTAATCTTTTTTCCACCAAAAAAAAATCTTAAAAGTATCTTATTAAAACTCTAATCCACATTAATATCATATTACATGTACAAATTCTAGGCCTTCTGGCAAAGTATACATGAGTACACTTTGCTTACTGTATGCAGTGCTACAGCTGATCTGAGCAGCAGTTTTCAAGTCTTGGTTCTTTTGCTGCAGACTGCAGGCATATGATGACCTCCTTCATTTATCAATGAAGTCTGAATTGTTCAAATTAAAACTAAGAGGCACAAAGATATACTCTGGTATGAATATTGGTAGTCACTCTACCTGTTACAGAGCATAGCATTTCTAGGCAGTAACTAGTAAACTAAAATGTTTAGTGGTTCTGATGCATCCTTTCATTGTTGGTTGATCTTCAGGTTTTATACTAATTGGCATTGCATATCATGAAATATGCTAAGATGACAAATACATAAGCAATGTTCTCCATGTACATGATACATCAATAAAATAGAACCTGTTGACAACACTTTTTTAAGATTATATATTTTATAATTAAACCCACCACCCCACTTTAAAGCAATATGCATAACATCACCACCCAAAAACAATAGGGCTCACAAGCAGACAATGGGTTATCTGTGTACCACATATGACCTTATCCAATGTAGTGTCTTTGAGATTCTGTATTTACAAGGTCTTTTAACAAAACCATTTAAGTCCCATCCACAATGTATATTAATGATATTCAACTATTTTATGTCATATGTATACAACTAGCTAACAATATAAATATACCAATTATGAATCAAAACATGAAGTTATTAAAATATCAGCAGTTTGACATTTTTTACAATAAGCCTCGCCTACTCATTGATGACATCATCAATGCATGACATCACCACTAAAATCAATAGGACACTTATACGGACCATGGGCTATTTGTGTACCACATATGACATGATTCCAGTTTATCATTCTTTAGATATCATGTTTGCCAGCTGTTTTTAGCAAATTCATATTAAGACATGTGATTGTTAAAATATGAGCATTTCAAGATTTTGAAATTAAGCCTCGCCTACCAATTAATATGCATGACATCACCACCACAAACAAAACGGCATATCTACAGATCATGAGCTATCTGTGTACCATATGTGATTTAAATCGATGTTACCGTTCTTGAGATACCGGGCTTACAAGCTCTTTTCAGCAAAATCATATTAAGCCCCACACACTATGTATACTAATGAAATTCAATGTTTTTAAACCACAAACATGTGCACACTAACTACCATCATAATTATACTAAATATGACACAAACAGACATGTGATTGTTAAAATATGAGCATTTCAAGATTTTTACATTAAGCCTCGCCTACTCATGAATATGCATGACATCAATACCAAAAACAATAGGGCACATATACAGACCATGGGCTATCTGTGCACCATTTAAAGGCAGTGACAATGTATAAAAGAGAGGGGTGACATCCAGACCTAGGGACCACTTGGGTAACTGAGATTAAATAATAAGCAGATTCAGATGACTATGTATAATCTGATTTATGTAAGCAATACGGGACAGGTAAATCTCTATTACACCTTAAGTGCATTAAGAAAACTGCAATACCCCACAAACGTCATACAAAAACTTTATGAAGCCTGATAATTGACTGCTATACTACCTGAATTAGTCAACCAAATTGGACTGTATATAAAGCCCAAACCACACTGATGGTGGATGACTTAAATACTTCACACAAATGCCTTCCTATGTACAAATTTGTTTGTTTGCCCTCTTTTTAATATTTCAAAAATCCCCACGCTTCGTAAAAATCCCCTCTTCGTAAAAATCCCCACGCTTCTTAAAAATTCCCCACGCTTCTTAAAAATCCCCACGCTTCGTAAAAATCCCCACGCTTCGTAAAAATCCCCACGCTTCGTAAAAATCCCCACGCTTCTTAAAAATCCCCACGCTTCGTAAAAATCCCCACGCTTCGTAAAAATCCCCACGCTTCATAAAGATTCCCACGCTTCATAAAGATCCCCATGCTTTATAAAAATCCCTACGCTTTATAAAAATCCCTACAAAATGATGAACTCCAAATTTAGTATGGATGTTAAGGTTATTCCAAGTCAGTTATCGCATGCAGTAGTATTGCCTTTCTAGATATTTTTTGTTATCAGTGATTTTTTTGTTTTCATGATTTTGATTATAAGTTCCTTTTCCCATACAATTCTGAACAGCTTTTCAAGCCATAATACTGATGTGCATATATTAGCTTTTAACAACTCAACAGTTATATTATCCTTGCCTGAAGCTTTGTTATTCTTTAGCTTATCAATGCCTCTTTTATTTTACTTCTTGTAATATGACTGCTACTGATTTGTCTATTTCAAGGTCACATTTTATGTTGGGAACTGGAAAAACAGGATCTGGTCTATTCAGTATCTCCTTACAGTTAGTAAGTCATAAGCCATATATTTTTGATCTCAGGTTAAACATATTGCAGCAAATGCACACTATACCTCACCATTAAGTGTGAACAATGCTCTTCACATATACTGCATGATCATTTGTTTAAGCAAAATCATCATACCCACTTTAATTCAAGAAATACCACATATACCAAACATTTTCATTGCCATGCAAATAGGCTAATTATTACGCACACACACTCCTCCAATCATGCTCAACTGAACGGTATAAATGCCCTCTACCACTAAACCAAATAGCAATTCATTATTTCAGGTTAAATATTTTGTATTCAAGTCTATTGTTATGCAAATAACCTACTTAATATGCACACTACACCTCACCATTGAGTGTAGACAATGCTCTTCACATATATGATAATTTGTGTGAAACAAAAGCCCCACTCCCACTCTAATTTAAGAGATATCATATATACAAATATTTTCATTGTTATGCAAATAGGATAATTAGTAGGCACAAACAACCCCTAATCATGCTCACTTGAACAGTCCCATGTCCTCTACCTCTATGCCAAGTCACCAATATACACCATTCATAACTTAAGTAATGTAAACTTAAACCAAAACATTACCGGACACCGACGCAAGGGGTAGTAGAATAGCTCTAAAATTCTTTGAATAGTCAAGCTAAAAACTGAGCAAAATAAAAGGAACCAACAATCTGAAAATGAAGTGAAGTGTTTTAATTATATTTTATAAATGTTCTTCATACTTAATCCTGCCTGAGGGAACCAATTCCCCCCTTCCTTTTTTTTTCTCCACCTGCTATCCCCTACAATTTTGCACAAGAAAGGGCAAACAATCAATTTTCTTTTAGGTCTAATAATAATAATCACTTGTGTGGGGCTGACTATTAATGGTTTAGTATGTTCATTATTTCATCACCCTTATGAAAACAGAGATTATATAGACCCAAATAAAAACTTTCAAGATCACTTTAAGCACCTAATTTTCCAGCTACAGAAATATACAATTTTCAAATTTTAAAACATATCAATTTAAAATTTATGCAAAAAGAAAATGATTCTGCAGAACTATATACATAATAAACAATTCAAAATATTTCACTACATCAAACTTGTTCATATATTTCGTAACTTATTTTTTCATTATTCTGTGTTGGATGTCTTCTTCGTTATTTTATGTGTCAACTCGTAACTTTCTTTACTGCCGCATAATATCACATTTCATGTGTGAACACAACTGTATACTGCTGATATTAATAATATCATTTTTGGCAGGAGTTAACATACATTCCAGTAAGAACACTTCTGCAATAAAAAAAGATTTGCAAGATATCCTAATCAAAATGTAACCTGGCTAATAATTGCTCATGACTGCAAAAAGCTCAACTCCCAAAGTTACAAGATATGGCATTTCTTTGAATTACTCTTTTCTGTCTGAGGAAAAAAAAATAGAATGGTTTTTACAAACAATAGGGCAGTGGTAATGTGTAACTAGATGAAAACCCACCACCACAATTACATTTAGAACAGTTGAGTTTATCCAGCAAATATTCAGAAGAATAAAACAAACAATGAGGTGAATTATCAGCACTTGAAATTATTTGGGGAAGTCTTCAAAGATATATAAGAATACCCTTTCATGCATTACATAGAATAAAACAAACAATGAAGTGAATTATCAGCCTTGAAACTATTTGGGGAAGTCTTCAAAGATAATGAGGATACCCTTACATGCATTACATACAATATACTCATATCCAGTAGGTGTTGCTTATTATCTGAAAAAAATTCTAAATAACAAGGTTGACAAATCATCTTGAAAATAACTTGTCTATCAGACGTTAACCTCTGCCTTTACAGTTGTCTGAGAGTAAAATCAGCTTATCCAGACTTGTTAGTGTTTAAGTGAGATCAAAATTCAAGCAAAAAACTGGTTGTCTGACAAGCAAACCCTGTTAAAATTAAGTTCGCCAAATTAAGGTTGCAATAGAAACCAAATAGACCATAACCATTAATGGAAAGTACAGGTCACTATGCGATAAACGAAGTAGACGTATGCTGACATAGGAAGTGATCATGAACTGGTTGTTGCAAATATAAGGCTGAAACTACTGGGAAGAAAGAAAGGCAAAAGGGATTGTGAAATTTATGAGGTGAACAAACTCAAGTGTCAGGAAATTGGCAAAAGATATCACAAAGCTTTCAGACAAAGATAGGAGAAAGAAATTTGAATGAAAGCATTGATGATAGTTGGAAATGTCTAAGTGAAGCTCGCCCGGCCACAGCAAAGGACGTCCTGGGTTACAGAGAAGGAGGGGACAAACAATGGTTGTGAGCTAACACATTGAGAGCGATAGAAGAACGTGGGTGAATAAAGGAGCAAATTATCAATGTCAAATCTATAAGATTGAATCAAATCAAAAGAGAAGAATATGAGGTAAAGGATAGAGAAGTCAAACAGAGAGCAAGAGCAGATAAAAGAAGGAGGCTTGAAGATTTGGCAAAAGAAGCTGCAGCAACAGCAAAATGTAATGAGATGAGCACAGTATATAAAATAACCAAGAAATTAAGCGGCAAAATGTAAAAACAAAGCAAGCAGTCTCAAAAACAAAGATGGAGAAGTCCAAACAGTGGAGGAGAAAATTAGAGAAAGATGGCGAAAGCACTTTCACGATCTTATGAATATCAGTAATGATGCATCATGGGGAACATGAAGGTCTACAACAAGAAATGGCACCAGCAGAACATGGATTAGCAGGTATCAACATGGAATCAGTCCCTAGAGATGAAATCATGCATTAGCAGGTATCAACATAGAATCAGTCACTAGAGATGAAATCATGAAAGCAACTGAAAGCATGAAAAACAACAAAGCTGCAGGTGTAGATAACATTGTAGCTGAAATGTGAAAGGTCATTGATGCAACAGCAGTAAATGAACTACACAGCTTGTTTAATCAAATTTGGTCAGAGGAAACAGTGCCTAATGACTGGAAGAAAGGCCTAATTACCATAATACCGAAGAAGGGTGATCTTAGGATATGCGATAATTCCAGAGGCATCTCACTACTACCAACAGCTAGCAAGATCATGGGACGCATCATTATTGACAAAACGAAGGGTGCAGTTGACAGAATACTTCGACCTGAGCAAGCAGGTTCAGGCAAGGAAGGGGCACTAGTGAACATATAATCATCCTCAGAAACATTTTAGAACATTGTATAGAATGGCAATCTAGCTTATACATAAACTTGATTAAGTTTGAAAAGGCCTTTGAGAGTATTGACAGAGCAAAGCTCTCACAATGGTGTACCACAAAAGACTACCAACATTATAATGCAGTGGTACGATGGAAGTGAATCCGAAGTCCTGTATGAAGGTGGAACATCAGATTGGTTCGATGTAGCGACAGGTATGAAGCAAGGATGTCTCATGTCAGGCTTCTTCTTCATCATTGCACTTGGCTGGGTAATGCGGCTTACTGTCAATGGCAGGAATGGCATTAGGTGGAACTTCTGCATGCCACTGACGAAAGATGGCGGAACAACTGATTGACATAGGCAGAAGAATAGGCAAGAATAGAAACACTTTCATCACCTTTAGCAACATTTGGAAATCTAACAAGTACAGCTTAAGGACAAAATTAAAAACATTTCAAACAAATGTTATGCCTGTGCTTCTATATGGATTTTGCACAAGGAGAATGAATGAGGGCGACAATAAAAAAAAAAGTAGATACATGCTAACGAAACTGCCTGTGCAAAATATTAAAAGTCTGATAGCTAACAGTAATTTCTAATAATGACTTGTATGGAAAGACAAAGATGGTACCGACACACATAACAATTCGTGAGAAAAGAGGGAAAGAAATCACACAAATTGTACGTAGAGATGCCACCAATAAATCTAGTAGCTTTGTCCTGAACACCAGATGGGCGAAGAAAAACAGGCAGACCTAAAACAACTTTTAGGCCTGCGAATGGTAGAGAAGGAGAGAGAGATGCTCAGATGGGGGAGCTGGAACCAAGTCAGTGAAGTGGCACAAGACAGGAAGAGATGGATTTCTGTGCTGAAGGTCTCAATGAGTGAGTGAGTGTGTGAGTGAGTGAAAGAGTGAGGTGAGATAAAAATTCAAGCAGAAAACTTGGGTTTGATTTTTGGTTGCTATAGCGACAGATGTGTAACTTGCAAACCATGCCAAACAATTCATTATAAATCCAGTCATAAATTTTTTCACTTACTTTTCAAAAAAACATCTCAAACTTCAGTCAAAGGGGAAAACAAACAGTCAGTTATCATTGCAGGCAATGGAAGAAAAACTTCTTTTTTTTTGTCATTTTTTAACAAATACTGGACAGAATTGATTTTCCTTCACAAATATTGTGTATTAGATAATAGTTTCCAACATGCACGAGTACCATTAATTTTCGCTGACTGGCTTAGGCGACACAAGTATTCCCAAAAAATATCCCATTGACTGTAATGATAAAGTTTCCCCTCCAACTTAGCATAACTGTACTGAGCCCGTACACAGTTACGTCGAACCGACCTCCAGAATTAAGTTATTTTAGTTAACTATGTATGCGTGGACAAAGATATTATAGTGTTGTGACAAAAGAAAAAATTGATCATGGTTGATAACAGAAGATCATTTCAATCACAAAAATGTTTCACCAAATTCTTTATACAATATGAAATAATCCAATAAGCAAAACTTGACATTCATAATTTAATGTAAATTTATTTGTTGTTTTGATTTTGACTATGAAGCCATCATGCCATCAACATTTCTTATAGTCATGTATTGCATTGTCCACTATCACAAATAGATTTCTTGATAGGGATTTGTATGGGTATCATTAAATTTCATTTCCCAATCTACCAACAAATTAATTACATGTGGCAACAAAACAACTACCAACTAAACAATTATAGAAATTCACTGATTCTAGATAAATACGTAGTAATAATATGTTGATTAGCATCACTGTTAATCAGTGAAAAACACCTTTCATATAAATCTTTGCTGATTTCCATGTCACTTCCAAATGCCTTTGACCATCACCTAGAAACTATTGCTGATTTAGAGTTGCTGCATCCTGCCCTCTCATGCCATCAGGAGCCAAAACATGAAGAGTACTGCCACCCACAAGAACACTTTGGAAAGAAACTGCTCTTCTGGATTGGGTGGTACATGAGGACGGGCTAAAAGAAAAACAAAAATGTCACAATTAATCATTGACTAGGGATCAACAAAATAACTCGTCCGGCTGCCCAGGACAATAGTCATTCCAGGCAGACATTATTTTGACCAGGAATTGACAAAATCACTTGTCTGGTTGCCCAGGACAATTAAAACCAATCCCAAGCAGACGTTATTTTTACCATGGATCGACGAAATCACTCTTCTGGCTACCCAGGACAATTAAAAGTCATTCCAGGCAGACATTATTTTTACCATGGATCAACAACTGTATGTCCGTTTTGCATCATATTGGACATGATAATTTTGTTGGTTATTGTGTACATGCTTATGTTATAAACAGATGTCATTAATATGTATGGTGGACGTGGCTTATGTTTGAAATTGATGGAAACACCATACTGTATCTCATTAACTATATATCAGATTCATGCTATATGTGGTACACAGATGGGTCATGGTCTGTACGTTCTAATGTTGTGGTAGTGATGTCCTGTTTATTAATAAGTAGGCGGGGCTTACTGAAATTTTTTTGAAATAGGATAAATGAGCAACCGTTTTTGCATCATGTTGTCAACATTTGTGTTGATCTACATACATGATGGGTGTGGCTTATGAATAAATATCATGGAACAAATATGTCTGCATGATAAACAATGACATGACAGTTAATACAAATTTTGCAAATCAATCAACTCATGAAAAACAAAAGCATCGGAACCACAAAACTTTTTGGTTCTGGCTTAAAAAACTGGACATTCAGAAGTCAATAAATAAAAATATAAAATGTCTTCTGCTACTGAAAATCAGATGAGTGGACTCAGAAATCTACACACTGTTTGTACTTATAATGATCTACATTCAGGTGTCAATTAAGGGCTTTTCGACATAAATTTGGGGATTCTGTATTGTTTTTGAGGAATTTTGACACAATGTTAAAGGATTTAAAATCTCATTGATTGCAATTGCTCAACCATCACAAATCATGAAAATTAACTTGTATTATTGTGTAATGTGCATAGCGGCCTGTGCAGTGCATATACATACAGAGTACAGTATTGTATGTCCAGAATTCAAGTATTTCTTGCCTGTGGAACATAATTTTGGGTAATCTTTATTGAAATATTGATGACTTAATCAACTCTTAACATTATTGACTGCCTGCAACTTGATATTATTACAAACTTTTTAAGGCTGTATAGTGAAGAAAGGTGCATGTTTGGTAGTCATGTTAGCTTCATTATTACTTTATATATAGTACATTATCGGTGGAAAACATATCGATATGACCCTTGAACTCAATATCAACCATATCAATATGGGTCAATATCGAAAAATATTGAAATATCGATAAATCGCCCAAGCTTAATACAGATTTTGAGCTGTATGCCCAGTCATTATTCACAAATGTAGAATTAATTCATAATTCAAGATCAGCAATAACTCAAAAACTAAAAGCATATTTAATTTTGATTAGAAACTTACGAGGATGACCACCAAATTGACCGTTTCCAATGTTGAAAGTAGATGCAAAAAATCCAAATGGGAATGCGCCAATTCCAAAGGACATTTGGAATCCTCCGTCACCTAGACCAAAGTTCTGAAACGGCTGTGAAAAAATCATGACAAGGAAAAATCAATTCATCTGCTATTTTTCTTGATTGAGATGTATTACCAGTATAAAACTTAATGTGCAGGAATCGTTTCTTACTTCCTGTTTGGGTAAAATACACACTATTACCAGAAAACCAAAGGTTTTGAGGTTCCGACGCGAAATATGAATTTTAATATGAATTTGTGTATCACAAATGAACTGAGCTCCATCCATATACTTCTTGGGATACCGTGTTTACAAGCTCTTTTCAACAAAATCATGTTAAGCCCTGCCCACAATGCATATTAATAAAATACAACATTTTGTACCATGAACATGTAGACACTAGCTAACAACATAATTACTCTTAATATGACACCAAACAAGACATTCGGTTGTTAAAATAACTTACATTTTGCAGTTTCTGTGTTACTTAGATATACACAGAATTGACAAAACAATTTGTCATCTCTCTTGTTCAACTAGAACAGTAAATACCGTCATGGTTCGCATGCCCATGTAAATTGACACCCATACCATATGACCCGGCCAATTATAGAAATGCCATCTCACACTAAGTCCCACATTGCATCCCATGTCCCACATGGCATCCCACACCATGTGCCACATGACCGATCCCATCCCTTGTCTCGCATAGCATTCCACCATATCTCCCACATGGCATCCCACCCGATGTCCCACATGACATCCCACCCCTTCTCTTGTCCCACATGGCATTCCACCATATCTCCTGCGTGGCATTCCACCATATGTCCCACATTGCATTCCACTATATGTCCCACATTGCATTCCACCATATATCCCACATAGCATTCCACCATATGTCAAACATGGCATCCCATCCTATGACCCACATGGCATCCCACCCTATGTCCCACATGGATCCCATCACATGTCCCAAATGACATCCCACCCTGTCCCACATGACATCCCAACCCTTGTCTTACATGGCATTCCACCATATCTCCCACATGGTATTCCACCATACAGTATGTCAGACATGGCATTCCACCATATGTCCCACATGGCATCCCATGCTATGACCCACATGGCATCCCACCCTATGTCCCACATGGATCCCATCCCATGTCCCACATTAATCCAACCATATGTCCCACATGCCATCCCTCCCTATGTCCCACATGGCATCCCTCCTGTGTCCCACATTCCATATCTCCCTATGTCCCACATGGCATCCCACCTTATGTCCTGTACCAGTGGCTTCCCATCTGTCCCACATGGCATCCCACCTTATGTCCCACATTGGATACCACCATGTTCCAAATGGTATCCCTCCCAATGTCATCCTACTTTATGTCCCAAATGGCATCACATCCCATGTCCCCATAGCCTCCTACCCTATGTCACACATTGCATCCCAACCTATGTCACACTGTGTTACTCGTGGCATCCCACCCCATGTTCCATATGACATCCCATGTCCCACATGAGTCCCATCCCATGGCATTCCACCCTATGTCCCGCAAGGCATTCCAGCATTTATCCTACATGGCATCCCACCCTGTTCCACATGGCATCCCACAACATGTCCCATATGACATCTCATAGGCTCCATAAGAAGTTTTGTCCTAGCTATCACAGTCCCTGATTGAGCACACTATGTATGAAAGTCTTGTCAGTTATAACTTATATGCAAATGAGTTGTTGAATAAGAAAAAAAAGGCAGGGTCAAATATCATGCCTGATATAGCCCTTGGTACATACCACATAGTATATATTCTATCCCATGACCCACATGGCCCCCATCCATGTCCCATAAAGCTTCCCTCCCTATGTCCATATGCAGTCACATCCTGTCACACTCCATGACTGAGCATACTAAGCAAAAAAAGTCTTGTCAGTTCACACACTGTAGCAGCTTTGTGCTAATAAACATAATAATAAAGGCAGAGTTTAATAATCATGCCTGATACAGCCATTGGGGAAACAAATATTTGAAGAAGTTTAAGGGTTTTAAACCTCCAGTGTTATGAGAGACACTTGACGATCTCTAAAGAACTTTAGAAAATTACATCATCTTACAGTTATCTTCGAAGGAAATATCAAGTATTTTGTAGACTTTTTAAGGAAACTATTCTTCAACCGGTCTTAAGAGTCTCTAAAAAACTAACATTTAGTAAGCAAATTCCAGCCTTCCATGAGGATATCTGAAGAAACTAATCTTTTCCGTGTAACTCTGAAGAAACTTTTAACATTTTTTGAGGACTTTTCAAAAAACTTTAACATTTCTGAGGAAATCTCAGGCAAAACTGTGGCCAGCCGGCCGGACAAAATCGCCATTACATAGGTTCGCATTATGCTTTGCATGCTCACCAAAAACAGAGATACTACCAAATAAGTTACAATTTTGCACAACAGAACCTCTCATTCCTATCATGTTTCTTTGATAATGCAGTGAAATTTGACGAGGTCCCAAGGAACAAGGACGACATAAATCGAACAATTGAGTACTCCTAAGTGGAGTCATGTAAGTGAACATTTCATGTTCAATATTAATGTAAATAGGGGAAAGGCAACCAACAATTACATGTGTATTTGCTAAAAACGTGTACAATTGCTGCACAGATGTTAGCATTGAAAAGGGCCCAGTTTTTCATGAGATACAATATATCTGCTAAAATCTGCGCAAATCAGAAATATAACATTCTAATTTATTTGATACATGATGTAAATAAGCCAAAAGTGCAAAACCACAACATTATGCAAGTAACAAACTAAACTTCCATAGCAAAGCTTTCACAGGTTGATTTGTAGGAAACCATGTAGTCCCTACTTTAATATCCTGATGTACTGTAATATTTGTGATCAGGGGTAGTTATTGATGTGATTAAACGCTTGCTGCTGGTAGAAAATTGTGCAGATACCAAAATACTTCAATATTTGTATCCTGTTGTAATCAAATACGCAACTATATTTCATTTGCTGGTCTTCGGGCAGAATAGGAAACACTGATCTAAAGCTATATATAGATAAGGCTAATATTTATAAATACTGGAAAACACAACTTTGAATGAAAAATTTAAATAGATGGATGTAATTTAACCGTACGAATTACTCTGGAACAGGAAGAGTAGAAGGTATCTTTTACATTGGTATATTTGACCTTCAATTCCAGAGGCTCTAATTTCAACCAGTAGTGGTTGTGCATCTACATCTACATGTTTTATAAACAGGAAACTGTTACTATTTCTTTAATATGGGGGCCGAGGCAGAACTGGAAAGTATCTGCCAAATCAACTTATAAACAAACCCTGCTGTTTTGCAATCTAGTTTCAAGGTGCTTATCAGTTTAGACTGATCCAGAAAATCATTTAACTGCCAAATAATTTTTACCACTTGGGTATCCCTTCCTCATCCTACTCTTGACCATCAGATAATGTAATATATTTCAGCTTTACAGATAAGCAGAAACCATTATAACCATGAATTGCATAATCCCTTCTGTAATCCATATATAGTTTACTGCATAATCCCTTCTGTAATCTATCTATAGTTTACAGCAGAATCCATTCTGCAATCCACAACAGTTTACTGCATAATCCCTTCTGCAATCTATTAATAATTTACTGCATAATCCCTTCTGCAATCCATTTATAGTTTACTGCATAATCCCTTCTGCAATCCATATATAGTTTACTGCATAATCCCTCCTGCAATCCATTTATAGTTTACTGCATAATCCCTTCTGCAATCCATATATAGTTTACTGCATAATTCCTTCTGCAATCCATTGCTAGTTTACTGCATAATCCCTTCTGCAATCCATTTTGTCACAGATCTAAATATTGAGGTCAATAATCTAAAGGGCGAAGAACGATTTGAAGAGGTTGACAACGCGTAGAGCATAGCTCATTGTGTAACTTTGAGACTGTAAGAGGTAGGATTAGGCCACGAGGGATTCCTCGACACTATCAAAGAAAGTAGGATTAGGGCACCAGGGATTCCTCGACACTGTCAAAGAAGTTCTTTATGCTAATTTAGTCATCAACTGGCTTTTGTGTAAT
The DNA here is from genome assembly GCA_020152595.1 of Chiridota heheva. Classification (NCBI taxonomy): domain Eukaryota; kingdom Metazoa; phylum Echinodermata; class Holothuroidea; order Apodida; family Chiridotidae; genus Chiridota; species Chiridota heheva. The sequence goes on from JAIGNY010003367.1 coordinate 343,190, forward strand.
TGGGCAAATTTAGTGAAACTTTACAATCATTTGGGAGGGTAGAACCTGTAAAGAATTACCCAAGGAGGGTCTCGAGGGCCAAAACAGACATTTCACAGCAAATCTGATAAACCTGGAGTGATAGGCCAGTGAAGTTGGAAACTCAAGGGACTAGAGCTGAATCACGGACAGGAGGATTTAACTTAATTGGAGAGGCATACCAGGGGAGGCAAGAGCATAACTTATCATCTTGTATAGGCCTGTAAGTTAAAGTATATATACTTTTTATAATATTGTTAGCACTTGGGTGTGACATATGTCGTAAAGCCTTACTATATGATTCTATATATTGTAAAGAGTGTGCAAAGGGGAATTTAATTATTGTGTGATATGCCAAAGTGATAGGGGGCAAAATCCCATTGTGTATTGTTTTATATGTTTGAATCAGGCATAATAGGTTATGGATGGGTTAAATGGTTCTAACAGTCATAATTATGAAGAAGTTATTAGTAACAATTGAGAATGGAAACAACTGAAAATGATGTTAAGGAGTGGGAACAACAATAGTTCGGGAGGAGCCTACAGGGGAAATAGTCTTGTTTTTATAGGCCCTATATGTGTATTTGTTTATTGTAAAACCGAATAACAACAATGTCAGGTCAGGTTAATTACTATGGTATAGGGGCACAATCGTCAAACATGAATTATTGATTGATTAGTGCATAGTTTGTGATGACATTGGTTGATTAGGTTTATGTGAAAATGGCAAGAAGTAATTAAAGGGGTGCACCCTCTAGTATTCATGTCTTTTGGATGTGATTAAGTAAGAGCGCCTTTAATTTCTTTGAGTGTTGAGATATATTTTACTACAGAGGTCGTTATGCATGTTATTCAAAACAGCACTCTCAATTGCTGCCATATTGTTATTTAGCTTGGCGCTCTCAATTGCCGCCATATTGTTATTTAAAATGGCGTCCACATGTTACCATTTTGTATCCAAAATGGTGCCTTCCATGGCGCTACAGTTTTCCGGATTAAAGAATGTTATGATTATTTAGTATAGCTATGTTGTAATTATATCATGATGTTACAATGAGGTGACATGATTCTAATGCACTTATTATTTAGTGCTATATATCGTTTGAAGTAAATTACAAATGACACGACTATAATAAAGTTATATGCTGTTGATAAAGTTGCAGTTATATTTCACCAATAAGTGTAGAGCAAATATTATTTAGGGGTTTCTATTATTGTTTATATTAAACAGGGTGTTGGTGTTGCTGGAATTGATCTTGGTGGTAGTGTTGGTGCAAGGTTCCACGGTTATAGTCTGGACGCCTCGGTCAGAAACATATAGTCGCAGAAACTGGAAGCATGATAATAAAAACAACAACGCAAAAAGTCAAATCGCACAACTAGAGCAATATCGCAGGTCCGGTTTTGGAAACCCAGATATACCGGTAGAGCGCAACGGGTAGAATATAGGGGTATAATTTAAGTTTTTTGTCTTGATTTATTTTGGGTTTTTCATTCACAAATGTGTATATATGTATGTATATCTGCTAAATGTCACTTAAAGTTAGTTACAAAATAAGTTTGAGATATTTAATCCAGGCCTCCTGCTTCTCATTTGTGTCGAGAGGAAGGACCACGGGTATGAACCTTCGCCCACCGTGTGACACATTTATAGTTTATTGCATAATCCCTTCTGCATTACTATATATGTTCACATTGTACCTCATTACATACATGATGTATGTACCTCATTACATACATGATGTATGTATTTGTTAAAGCCGGAGGCCTAAAGGAAATAAATGAAACAATAATCCTTTCTGTAATCCACTTATAATTAACTGCATAATCCCTTCTGAAATCTATTCATTGTTTATTGCATAATCCCTTCTGTAATTCATTTATAGTTTACTGCATAGCCTAATCAAGTCATATTTCAATGTGGTTTGCAACTTGCTTTTCAACAAATGAATTAGGGAATTGACAATACAAAAACCCTACCAAACCACTATAATGAGTGCCTGCCATTGCATACATGCTTACTGCACAACAAATCTTAATTTCTACATCATTTCTTACCCCATTATTCTCTGGTTCAGGCCTCTCTCCAGGAGGCCTTGGTGGTAATTTTTCCCTGAAAGAAAAAAATAGAAAATCTTTATGAATTACAGAGTCTATATCAATATGAATCAATAATCTGGTATGATTTAAATGTGTTGTTACATCATCATGTCCTTGCAAACATCTTTACCATTTGTACCAACTTTTCATCCATAACAGCCTGGAAAAAAGCAAGATTTTCCTCAGTTGTCATGTGACCAGGAAATTGAAATGTTTGTTTTCCTGCTTTATGGTAAGCTTCAGCTCTTGAAGAACATTTGTCAACAAACAAAGATTCTGTGCTCAGGGAAACAAATCCCTGGCACTGTAAGTGTGTAAGACCATTGAACATTCTTAGTGACAACAACTTTATATGTAAATATACTGAACTTTTTTCCCTAGATTCTCACATCAGGGATATGGTATTTAGAATCCCTGCTCACACAATGAAAGTCTCATAGTGATTCTACCAATGCTTTGGGACTGCAATTGCAAGAACAAATTTCTTACTTCTATGTTCTAAATACTCAGGATTTGAAATTAGGTGGGGTTTGAAATTAGGTGATGTTTTTTGGGTATCAAGGAGGGAAAAAGAATGAACTTAAAACAAACAGGGTCATGCTCTCCCTTCAAGCCATACAGTATCCAACCAATTGATTTTAGAAACAAAACAATGGTTTGGTTTGATTTGATGAGGTTTAACGGCACCACCACAGTTGGTTAAACGTGCAGGGTGTTAAATAATTAGAAGGTGCAAAGCTTAGGAAAGAAATGATTGGAAAAGGAGGAAAGGATGAAGAGAAGTGAAAATTTTGAGTAAATAAGTTGTAGAAGAAAAGGGGGTATGAAGGAGAGAGGGAGAGGGATGTGAGATAGAAAAGGATAGGTGTGGAGAGATTAAATCAAGTGGAAAAGGTTGCTGTTGCAGAGGAAGGTGATAATGTTGGAGGGGGATTGTTCTTGATGAAGTTGCAAATAGTGGTGGCGGGTATAGGAACGATCTGAACAGGTTAAGAGGATATGATTGATTGAGAGAGAGGTATTGCAGGTGGGGCAGATAAGTTTGGGAGAGCCAGAAAGGAGGTAGGAGTGGGTGAGATAGGTGTGGCCTGGGCGAATGTGGATGATGACCACGTCCTCTCTGCAATTGCGACTTAGTAGAGGAGGGTTGTAAATGCCTACTTTGGGATTGATAGTGTGAAGTTTATTATTGATCTTGAGATTCCAGGAGTCTTGCCAAGTCCTCCTGAGATAGTTGGAGGTATTTTGGAGAAAGTCAGAGTGAGGTATGTCGATAGAAGAAAATTGGTTCGACAGAGCGTTATTGGCAGCTCTGTCGGCGCTTTCGTTTCCGAGGGATACTGACATGGCTGGGGATCCAGAAGAAGATGAATTTCTTGCCAAAGAGGAAAGAGTATGCATTTTGTTTAAGATTTGTAAGATGAGGGGATTAGAACAGCACATGTTGAGGGTGCTTGTGAGGACTAAAGTCAGAGAAGATGACAAAGCAAGAGCAGAAGGGAGTTCTGCAAAGTTAAAAGCTAAGAGGATAGCCTTTGACTCAGCAGAATAAAGAAAGGCTTCGTCTGGTAGTCTTGAAGAAAGAGTAAGGCTGGGGCAGGCGGCGACAGCTGCTGAGGTACATTCATGTGTGGATCCGTCGGAAAAAAAGGAGTAGTTGTGGAAGTGTCTACTGAGTTGACAGTATTTGGAGCAAAAAAGGGATGGGTTGTGATGATCTTTTGCAAAAAAAGAGAGGTCTAGGAAGACTTTAGGGGGGGGGGGGGGTGGTATGACCCAGGTGAGGGTAGAAGGTAGGTGTGCCTGGCTGTAGAGAAGATGTTGATGTTGGCTTTGTGAAGGTGGGAGTGTATCTGCATTCCAAAGGGAGGGGCAATGCATTTGTTGAGATTAAAGAGGTTGGTGAAGGAAAGAGAGCAGGTAAAATGGAAACTAGTTTTGAGGGTCGGTGAGAATGCAAAGGGCAAAGAAGAGGCCAGTTTGGTGCTCCTGAGGTCTAGGGGAGTTCATTGGCCTTAACGTGAAGACTGGTAATAGGGGTGGTTGGGATGGCACTGCTTGGTGCTCCTGAGGTCTAGGGGGAGTTCATTGGCCTCAACGTGAAGACTGGTAATGGGGGCGGTTGGGATGGCACTGCTTGGTGTTCCTGAGGTCTAGGGGGAGTTCATTGGCCTCAACGTGAAGACTGGTAATGGGGTGGTTTGGATAGCACTGATTGGTGCTGGCCTGAGGTCTAGGGGGACTTCATTGGCCTCAACGTGAAGACTGGTAATGGGGGCGGTTGGGATGGCACTGCTTGGTGCTCCTGAGGTCTAGGCGGAGTTCATTGGCCTCAACGTGAAGACTGGTAATGGGGGTGGTTTGGATGGCACTGCTTGGTGCTCCTGAGGTCTAGGGGGAGTTCATTGGCCTCAACGTGAAAACTGGTAATGGGGGTGGTTGGGATGGCACTGCTAGGTGCTCCTGAGGTCTAGAGGGAGTCCATTGGCCTCAACGTGAAGACTGGTAATGGGGTGGTTTGGATAGTACTGCTTGGTGCTCCTGAGGTCTAGGGGGAGTTCATTGGCCTCAACGTGAAGACTGGTAATGGGGTGGTTTGGATGGCACTGATTGGTGCTCCTGAGGTCTAGGGGAGTTCATTGGCCTCAACGTGAAGACTGGTAATGGGGGTGGTTTGGATGGTACTGAGGCAGCTCCTTAGTTAGGCAGTGTTTTCAATGACCTCGATGTGTCTCAGATAAAGTTTGCGGGCGGAGCCGTAGTCCAGCTTACAATCTGAGGAGGGAGCGATATAAGATGAGCAAGGTGATATGGTTGGATCCCCAGTCAGTGCTGGAGCTCGAGGATCTTGAAAAGATTAAGGGTTTTGCAGCAGCTGGTTTTGAGGATGTTGTTGCGGGGAGATAAAAAAGTTACTTTTTGATACATTTCAAATATTTCTTTAGTTATATTCAAGCCAATAGATTAAATCAAAAGTAAATGACACTTTCACTTCCAAGGTGTGAACTGAGTAGCCCAGGTAACAATAATCAGCCTTGCTTCAACATTCAACATTTTTAAAGCTCTCTCAGGAAATTAAGGCATGCAGATTTTGTTTTTTCTTATTCATAGTGGAAAAATAATAGTGTGATTTACTGTACTGTAAAATGAACACTTGAGCAGCAGTGTTTATTCCCTTTTATACTGTATGTCACTATGGATGCTCAAGATTCCAAAGGTCATGTAAAAGTATTTGATTAATACACATCAACCCAAGATAACAATATGTCAGCCAATTTGGACAACCCTTACTTTGCATTGTCAGTACTGTATGTGTGTTTTTCTTTCTTTTGTGAAGAATTACTTACTGTATGTATGTGTAATCTAGTCATGAATGTTTCACAGTGGTACCTGTCCAATTGATCAGTTTGAATTATATTAGGTCTGTAGGTATTATCAAAATGAATGAATAAACTTTTGATGCTGTTGTTTTCCTTCGCAAGGTTTTTCATTCATTATGACAACTACGTGGACCCCTACATGTATGTTATTCACTACTTACTTGTCTGAAAGAAGAAACAACTTAAATTTCTTATTTACATCATTTTCCAAATTAAAGAAAAAGAAGTTTATGTGGTCAACTCATACAATTTTTGATAAAAGCTTGCAAAAAACCAAGTCCATTTTTTTTAAGGATTATTTCTTCCACTCTATCTGATTCATATTATAAAGTGGGGTACAAGGTGCAACCTTTGCTATTTCATAGGTATCGTTAACTTTCTTTATCATGGCTTCCTTAAATTGTCTACAGTTCCATATAGGGTCATTTCTGGAATTTTGAGTATTGCTTGTAACACCTGCAGAGAGGTCCACCTTTCTAAAAGGATCATGTCAATTTCTTATGAGAATCAAAAATACAACAATATTTTATGTCTTGTTCTCTCTTTTGCTGACACTAACACTTAGTCTATTTAATGACAAACATAAACCAAAGTGAGAAAAAGAGAGTTTAAAACAAAAGTATGTTCTGTTTTAAGATATAAAACTTTTCTGGTTTGATATTTTGGGGTATTTACAGTACCTCCTCCAACAAAGTTGGACGGAAGTTATGTTTTCACCTGCGTTTGTCTGTTTGTCATCAACATATCTCAACGGATGATTGGTTGATGAAATTTGATGTGTGGTTTTATTATCGATGAAGGAAAAAGTGTTTATAATTCGGGAAAATATTAGAACAGGGAAAGGGTAAAAATGGAGGGGTGAGGGGTTTTGGGGTGAGGTATGCCAATCTTAGTTGAAACTTTTCAATGGAATGTGCGCAATGAATTCATGTTCTACAATGAAATTCAAACAATCCACTTTCTAGACTCTTAAGAATATCAAATCAAGTGGTTTCTGGTATTAATGAAAATCAAAACAATTGGCTTCTAGTGTGAAAGAAAAGTGATGGAATAAGAATATTGCCTGAAAAGAACTCAAGCAATGAATGATTAGCCTCCATAAAACTAAAAACAATGATACAATTTTCAAAGAAATCAGTCCGAAGGTTCCGCGATACAAATTAAATTAATATGAAAAGATCTATTCTTTGGGAATTAAATTTTGTGGTTCTATGATTTGAGGTACAATATATTGTGGACAAGGAATGAACTGGAAGGAAGGGGAGGAGGAGGCGGGGGTATGCACTCTACTACAGTGCTGAAATTATAGTTTGAGTTTTTGATGATTATTTCAGACAGGTATAGTTTGAAGCACAGTATGGTTTAAAATTATTACTGACAAACGTGAGTTTCAGGAAGAAATTACTTCTTTATTATTAACATAAGTGGATAGCTATGATAATTCATATTTCTTTTGAATAAATATTGTCCAACTGTTGTTAAAACAATTTACCGATCAATCAATTTTGCTGATTTACAACCTGAAGTCTGTGGCTTTCTTATGCAAAAAGAAACCATATTAAGCATAAGCTGCCACCAAGAATTTAGAGATATTCAATTTCTTTTTCTGCAGCTGTATTTCTTTCTTCCTGTTTTTATGTTTTTGATAAGTTCTAACTGGTTCGAAGACTCTGAGTTGTCAGAACCGACCGGAAGTTCAAAATTTTGCAAAACTTCTTTCTTTGATCGTGTTTCACAATAACAAATAACAAAGTAGTCTACAATACCTTCTTTCAAATTTCATCTTTTTGAAGAGTTTCCTACAGTGCTTGATGTATTTCCTTTTTTTTTTCATTTATTAAAAAAGAGGAAACCAATGTAAAGTGTGAGATAAAGGAATATTTTCAGAAAATGCCCAAAATATAAGATATATTTACAGGGATTATTTCTATGTATTATTACTCTCAGTTGTATGGTGAGTTATCATTGCACATGTTCACTTGTCAAAATTCTAACAAATCATTTACTTTATAATGTGTACATGAACAACATAGAATATAAAATTTTATTGTAGTTTTTGAATTGCAAAAGAGATGTTTGATGATATTTTTAAATTAGAATAATATCAATTATAAACTGCAAGGTATGACACATAAAAAATACCAGTAAGTCCCCAAAATGGATTAAAACTAAGAATTAAATTAACATCGAGGTGTATATGGTATTTTTACAGCGAGCAAACTTTTTTGGAGAAGTTTTTATTGAGTAACGTTTTTGCATTAAATTATTGCCAAAATGTTCCTTACTTACCCCAGAAGTGGACAAACTAAGAAGTTCTGAGGAAGTTTTTTAATGTGTTATGGTGGATTTTTCAGGAAAAAGCCTCTGTGGCGAAATGATCGGAAAATTTCCATGATGTGATTCATGATACATACTACATAGGTAAATGTAAATACACTGTATGAGCCATCATGAATCGAACTTAAAGAGTACAAGTGTCTACAGTATGTGTGTTGTATGGGAAGGTGGACCATTATGATGAGTATAATGACATTCTGAGGTGCACTGTACCTGGGAGTCACAAACGTGAATTGGGAAGCTATTAGTCCCAGTGGTGTTAGGTATTCCCAACAAATTATTGTATTGTCATGATTTAAATACATGTTTTGACCAGAAACTTATCCATACGCCCCTCCCACCCCCACCCCCCTGCTGAGGAACTGATTTCCAAAGATTCCCCCAGGATTTCCCAAATTCGAAATCCCCCCAGGATTTTCCAGCCAGCTTTGGAACCCTTCCCCCAGGATTACCCAGCTCCAAAACAACACCCTCCAGGATTTCCCAGCTCTGGAACTTCACAAGTCTAAATATTCACCCCCAAATATTTGCCAAGTCCAAATACACCCCTGGGATTTTCCAATTCCAAATATCCCCGCCCCTAAATTAATTTTCCAAGTCCAAACAACAACTCAGGATTTTCCAAGTCAAAACACCTCTCCCCCCCCACACACGGGATTTCCCAAGTTCCGTGTCCCACATGGCATCCTGTGTCCCTCATGGCAACCCGTGTCCCACATGGCATCCTGTGTCCCACATGGCATCCCGTGTCCCACATGGCATCCCGTGTCCCACATGGCATCCCGTGTCCCACATGGCATCCTGTGTCCCACATGGCATCCCGTGTCCCAAATGGTATCCCATGTCCTACATGGCATCCTATGTCCCACATGGTATCCCATGTCCCACATGGCATCCCATGTCCCACATGGCATTCCATGTCCCACATGGCATTCCATGTCCCACATGGCATCCCATGTCCCATATGGCATTCCATGTCCCACATGGCATTCCATGTCCCACATGGCATCCCATGTCCCACATGGCATTCCATGTCCCACATGGCATTCCACCCCATGTCCTACATGACATCCCATATCTCACATGGCATTCCACAATATCTCCTACATGGCATTCCACCATATGTCCCCATGGCATTCGGCCATATGTCCCACATGGCATCCCATCTTATGACCCAGATAGCATCCCACCCTATGTCCCACATGGATCCCATCCCATGTACCAAATGGCATCCCACCCCATGTCACACATGATATCCCATATCATCCCTTGTCCCAAATGGCATTCCACCATATCTCCCACATGGCATTACACCATACAGTACAGGTAGGCTATTCAGGATTTATCAAGTGAAATGGTGATAGGCTGTACCCCTAGAGCTGAAATATTTCAATACCATTAACAACCCATGTTTTGATAATGTAAATTACATTCCATTAAAAGCATCATGGTCCTCACCTGGGGTCTTGCTGGTTGCTACTTCCTCTACCATACAATGGAATGACATTGTCTTTGCTAATCCCAGCCTTACAGACTGGGCAAGTTTGTCTGTTTGGTCTCGTCTCTAGCCACTGGTACAAGCATGGCCAACTGGTGAGAAAAAAAGAGAAAGTCCAATCAATCGCTGTCATGGGTGGCTGTAAGAAAGTTTAGTTGGGAGGGGCATAACATGGTTGGGTAGAAAAAATGAACATTCTTGTCATTATACATATAATTCAAACATGTTCTTTATTACAAATAACAAAACAATGATTAGCAAATCTTAGGTGAGGAAAATTGCCACCCCTTGCCCTATGGAGACCCACCTACAATCACTGTTGAAAATGTTCGAACACCATACCATGACCCACATAATGTAGAATACACTTCTTCACAGAAAACAAATTTGAACTTCGGGTCTATGGCACCTACTGTATCATTAAACCTATTGAAATGAAATTCAATTTTGAGTTTTACAAATTGTCTTTAAATTCTGAAAAATAACTTTGGTTTCCGTCTTAAAATTTCCAAAGCTTTGAGGAGTTCATTTTCTAATATATTTATAGCTAATGTTACATCTACCCATGCATAGACTTTATTGTACAGTAATTATATATCATTAATGCATGATTAATTAGCAATCAATAACTACACGATGCCTAAAGGCAGTATTTTTTAAAAAGGTGAAGGCTGCAACAATGCCTAAAGGCAGTATTTTTCATAAAGGTGAGGTTTTATAGGTTGCCCCCATTTCCTTTACCTTCCTACACAGTGGCTGGCTGTTTTTTCAATCTATTGTACCCGTAGACAGTTGATGACATCATAGATTTCACTGACTCAGCATTAAACCCAAATGATTGTATAATTTGAGCTGCTTAACTTTAGCTAAACTTAGGTAAGTTATTCATAAATGGAAACCGCACACACAAATACATGTACATGTACAGTAAGTTATTTTAATTAAAGTACAGTCAAAATGTACTGGATATGATTATTTATCAGTTTACTGCATTTTGCTCTTTCAATTGTAATAGAAATACACACAAATTTATATTCACATGTTTTTTAGAAAACCATCCAATACTCGTTCAACTTGTAAAACAGCAGCAATACCAGCCAGGCCCGTTGGAGGCGGCTGCACCACTTTTGTGCCAGGATTATGAAAGTGCAAGGACTTCAGGGGCTTTACCCTCTGCTCCTCAACCCCACCACATCACTATCAAGACCATCACTGTACCACTAACAACTCCGGTGCTACCGCCCTGATACTAGCCACTGTACAGTATGTGTGTTTTGCAAAAGCAGTATGTTTAAGTATTTTACATGTGTTATGTCCTCCTTAATACAGTCTACCCATCTTTTGGGTGGTCTACCTCTAGGTCTGGTGCCTTGTATCTGGCCTTTGAGTGTTAGAATTGGGTAACGAGTATGCCTCATACGCTTCAAGTGCCCAAAATATTTGAGCCTTGTGGACTGTTCTCTTTCCACAACACTTTTGCCAATTTCAAAGGTGTCTCTGACATATATTGGTTCCTTAGTTTTTGAGTCTTGTGACTCCCAAGTATTCTACAGAGACAAGACATCTCATTCAGCCTCTGCTCATCCTTTCGTCTTATCGTACAAGCCTCAGCACCATACAGCAGCATGGACAATATTAGGGTGGTGTGTATATACTCGACCTTTGTATTGAAGCTAATGTCCATATGATATTTAGCTGCTGAAAGGCTCCTCCTGTTTCTCTGTACTCTTGACTTAATGTCTTCTGTACTTGTACTTTTACATGTACAATATGCAAATTCTAATTCGAGTGTTAATAAGTTTGTGATGAATAATTGGGTGATCTCAGTACTTTACCACCATACTCCTAATTAAGTTAAAGCATGAATAAACTCATCATTTTCAGAAACAGATTTGAAAAAAATTAAATTTCTGACTTCATCCCTGGAGTAATTTTTACCACTTTTACAAAATGCAATCATAATACAGAAATTCAAAACAATTAACCACCACTGGAGGCATACTGAAGATAATGGTTCAAAACAGCATAAATCATTCACTATTAAGTTATTCTAATATAATTCTTAATCATACATTTTTTATGATAGCTCAAAACACAAGAAACAAGAAAGGACCCCACCAAAATAAGGACCAATCAATAACCCATTTGTTGTTTCATCTAATGATTTCACTCAAACACGTCACAAACTAATAAGGACCCCACCCAGTGCTCTCACTCAAACACGTCACAAACCAATAAGGACCCCTACCCTGTGCTCTCATTCAAACACGTCACAAACCAATAAGGACTCCCACCCTGTGCTCTCACTCAAACACGTCATAAACCAATAAGGACCCCACCCTGTGCTCTCACTCAAACACGTCACAAACCATTAAGGACCCCACCCTGTGCTCTCACTCAAACACGTCATAAACCAATAAGGACCCCCACCCTGTGCTCTCTCACTCAAACACGCTCAAACAAACCAATAAGGACCCCCACCCTGTGCTCTCACTCAAAAAACGTCATAAACCAATAAGGATCCCCACCCTGTGCTCTCACTCAAACACGTCACAAACCAATAAGGACCCCACCCTGTGCTCTCACTCAAACACGTCATAAACCAATAAGGATCCCCACCCTGTGCTCTCACTCAAACACGTCACAAACCAATAAGGACCCCCACCCTGTGCTCTCACTCAAACACGTCACAAACCAATAAGGACCCCACCCTGTGCTCTCTCTTAAACACGTCATAAACCAATAAGGACCCCACCCTGTGCTCTCACTCAAGCACGTCACAAACCAATAAGAACCCCACCCTGTGCTCTCACTCAAACACGTCACGAACCATTAAGGACCCCTACCCTGTGCTCTCAATGAAACACGTCACAAACCAATAAGGACCCCACCCTGTGCTCTCACTCAAACACATAAAGCAATAAGGACCCCCCACACTATACTCTCACTCAAACACATCATATGTTCTTTTCCTTTTAATTTTAAATGCAAAAGACAAGCATCTAAAATCAAGTTCCATTCCCAATATGCAATCTTTGTAAAAAATTAATTTAAACATGAAAATTCAGCATGATGAAAACAATTTACAAGAACAGGGCATGCAGGGTTATCAAAAATGTGGATTATATTTGCATAATGTGAGGGATCAAAGGTTATTGCCATGTTGTGCTTTTCTCTTTCTGCATACCCCACCAGACAGAAATGAAAATATTATGCCATAGATTATAGTACCAGACCTGTACAGACCCTGAGTTTGATTTAAGAAGGGGCAGGGTGCTAGACTTGTTGAGGGGCAAATTAATGTGCGCTTAAAGCACTGCATCTTTTCAGCATGGAGTCCAGGAGCCCCCTTAAGGCTCAATCCCATAGTGAAGAAGCTCTAGGATTTTAGCTATAATCATACCTCAGAAAGAAACTATTCTGATTGATAAGGACTATTCATGAGCCAAACAGGACAATTGCTTACTATGCTATCATTTTGTGTTTTGTATCCATATAAGGTATTTTATTTATGAGCTTAAATAAGATTATTAAGTTTAAAAAAAAAAAAAATTAATAATAATTGTTTTTCTGCTGAGGGGCAGGGCAGACCACATGGGGCAGGGCGGGCCCCTAGGGGGAAGAGTGGGCCCCAGGGAGAAACGGCGGGCCCACACAGGGGAAGGGCAGGCCACCCCTATAAAACAGCAAAGCTAGGGGTCTGCTGTACTTTTCCAACTTATTTGAAATCAGGAAAACAGTACTAGCCTACCCCTAGCTTGATACAAAAAGCAGCAGGGTGGTAGACTTGTTGAGGGGCACATTAGTGCGTGCACAAAGGGCTCCATCTTTTTGGTGTGGAGTCCAGGGGCACCCTTAAGGCTAATCCCCTGGTGAAGAAGCTCTGTAATTTTAGCTATGATCATACATCTCAGAATGAAGCTACTGTATTCTGACTGATAAGGACTAGTCATTCAGCCAAACAGAACAATTGCTTACTATGCTATCATTACGTGTTCTGTATCCATGTAAGGTATTTCATTGTCATTTTTCTCATGAGGGGCAGGCAGACCCCGAGGGGCAGGGCAGGCCCATGGAGGGGTCGGATGGGCCGCCCCTGTGACACCAAGCTAGGTGTCTGGTATGGTATAAAGGTACTATATGAACAGCTACAAAAATTATAAACTAGAATGGTAAATACCGTCATGGTTCGCATGCCCATGAAAATTGACACCCATTTCATATGACCAACCAATTATAAAAAATCTCACACTAAGTCCCACATGGCATCCTATGTCCCACATGGCATCCCATCCTATGTCCCACATGGCATCCCACCCAATGTCCCACAAGATATCCCATCCCTTGTCCCACATGGCATTCCACCATATTGCCCACATGGTATCCCACCCCATGTCCCACATGACATCCCATCCCATGTCCCACGTGGCATTCCATCACATGTTCCACAGGGCATCCCATCCTATGACCCACATGGCATTCCACCCTATGTCCCACATGGATCACATTCCATGTCCCAAATGACATCCAACCTCATGTCCCATGGATCACATACCATGTCCCAAATGACATCCAACCTCATGTACCACATGACATCCCATCGCATGCCTTGTCCCACATGGCATTCCACCATATGTCCTATGTCCACATGGCATTCCACCAATCTCCAACTTGGCATTCCACCATATCTCCCACATGACATTCCACCATATCTCACACATGGCATTCCACCATACAATATGTCTCATATGGCATTCCACCATGCAATTGTCTACTATGGCATTCCACCAGTGTCATGGTTCCAACCCTATACCTTATATGGCAAATGACTATGTTGAATGGATCCCATCTTAAATGTATCTCCCACATTAATCCAGCCATATGTCATGACAATAATGGCATCTCCCTGTGTCCAGCATCAGTGGTTTATACCTGATGTCCCACATGGCATCCCACCTTATGTGCCACATGGTACCCCCTCCCAATGTCATCCCAACCTATGTGTTACTGTGTTACTCATGGCATCCCACCATGTCCCACATGGCATTCCACCCTGTTCCATATGACATCCCACCCCATGTCCCACATGGCATCCCACCCCATGTCCCACATGACATCCCAACCCATGTCCCACATGGCATCCCTCCATATGTCCATATGCATTCACATCCTGTCACATTCCCTGACTGAGCATACTAAAGAAAATTAAAAAGTCTGGTCAGTTTATATACTGTAGCAACTTTATGCAAATGAACACAATAATAAAGGCAGAGTTTAATAATCATGCCTGATACAACTTTGGTGCCCAAATATTTTAAAGAATTTTAAGGATTTTAAATTCAAGTGCTACAAGAGAGATGCTTTGAGGATTTCTGAAGAATATTGGAAAATTATAGAAATTCATTTTACAGTTATGTTTTGTAGACTTTTAAGGGAAACTTTTCTTCAATCCTGTCTTAAGTGTTTTGAAAAACTTTAAATTTCATAAGGAAATTCTAACCTTCCATAACGATATCTGAAGAAACTTATAACTTTTTCTAAGGAACTCTGAAGAAACTTTAACATTTCTAAGGAAATCTCAGGAAAAAACTGTGGACAGCTGGACAGACAAATTGCCATTATATAGGTTCGCATTATGCTCCGCATGCAAACCAAAAAATGGTACATAAAATGTTCTGATTGTTTTAATTTGGGACATTTCAGTTTAGCAATTTCTTGGTATATCCAAAACTTGCCATCACAACCTAGATATAATATTGATTGGGGTATTACAGCCCATGAATAATTCATTTCTTTTCAATCAATTATTGTTTAAATTTCTGTTCATAACTTCATGCAAGAAGTCTTAAAATTAAATTCTACTGATTACGAGAGGCTTCATTGTAAGATTTTCCTTTCATGTCAAATATATAGGCATTATGAATATTTATTCATGTTAGGAATGCAATGTTTAAGTTATTTTGAGGCAGGAGTCTTCATTCTATAAATTTTCTTTAAAATGAGACACAATCGGAATTGCTCTCTAAGAGCAGATATATACACGGATGGACTGACAAATGATATAGATGCTGTATATCCCTATTCTCCAACTCTGATGTAAGGGAACATAACCAAATGATTAACATACATTAAGACAATAGAGACATGAGTATGCCTGTTCATACTAAACGGAGACATGAGTATGCCTGGTCATACTGAACGGAGACATGAGTAGTGCCTGTTCATACTGAATGGAGATTCACATCATACAAAACAATTTAGCACTTATATATTAAAACACTAATTCTATCAATATGAACTTACTGTACATGGGAGCAGCCATTTTGTTCAAACGCCCTCTAAAAAATGATGTCCTACACCCATTACAAATTAGAATATAAATGTATTTCTTAATATTCTATTTCAAATTTTCTAACTGATAGGAAATCATTTTTTCTTTGCATGGGTCTATAAATTTTCATTTGTATATTATATTAATGATCCATCCCCTTAGGACTTCCATGTCAAAGCATTTTGGAAAGAAAATTTCAACAAGAATTCTAAAGAAATACAATGTTTACTGGCACATAGCTGTCATCATTGGCATGATTTCAACATAAAATCAGACAAAATGGCAGCGTCCATGTGTCAACTTTAAACATGAATACTGTAACTTGAGATAGGAATAAGATTTTAACTTGCTGTTTTTGGTAGTTGGTCTAGATATAAATCCTATATCAGATGAAATAAGGATTGTACCAGACTTCATATCGCCTTTATAAGATGAATGTTTTAGCATAGTGTTAATATGCCCATTTAATGCACTGGGCAAAGGACTTTACACCGAGTGGAATGGCCCAACTTTAAGACAGTCATTTGTGAGTGCAAAGTCCTTTGAACAGTGCATTAAATCATATTGAAACCCGAAACCTAAACATTAATCTTTTAAAATATATAACCAGAACCAAACGATTTTGTGGTTTCGATGCTCTCTTTTTATATGCTGATTGATTTTGCAAGTTTCGTATTAACTGTCATGTCATTGCATATCATGAAATATTTGTTCCAGGATATTTATTCATAAGCCATGACCACCTTGAATGATGCAGATCAATAAAATAGATATACCTATTGACAATACTAGAATGTGCACAATAATTAACAACATTACCATAGCAAGTATGTTGCAATACAGACATACAGTTGCTCATGTATTATATTTAAAGAATCTTAGGTTAAGCCCCGCCTACTCATTAATATGCATGGATCACCACCAAAACCAATAAGGCATCCACAGACCATCTGTGTATCACATATGACTTGAATCCAGTTTATCATTCTTTAGATACTGTGATTACAAGCTTTTCAACAAAATCATATTAGCCCTCCCCACTATGCATACTAATGAAATTCAATGTTTTTATACCATAAACATGTACACATTATGTTTTTTTATATATAAAACACAACAAAATCACATTTACCTCATTTCTAGGAACAATTATCAAACACATCCTTACTCGTCTAAATTCCACAAAACACTCTCATTAATGTTTTAGATTGAAGGAAAACTGTTTACAAAAATGTATTAATCTCTTTCAGATTGAAGGTAAACTTGTTTACAAAAAATTATACCTGAATAGTATCGTGGTCACCTTGACAAGACCTTTTTCCAACTATTTAAATGCCAGAAAGAATGCACTCCACTGGATGACATGCATTACAAACAAAGAAACCACTGGAGGACACTTATTGCAAACAAAGAAATCACAATCTGTACAGAATTGGACAGGATGAAAGGAAGGACAGGAACCTGCTATTTAGACACACATACCAGTATGAGTGTAAAGGTGGTGTAAGAACATGGTACTGTAGCTGGCAAATTTCCACAAGGCTACATGTATTTTAATTTATATCATTCCTAAAATCAAGAATGTTGTTGACCTTTTTTTGCAGTGCATAATGCATTTTTTAACACCCTTCACATACAGTATGTGCCGGGTACGGGTGTTACACATTTTATTTTGTACCAGAGGTTTGTAAATGCAGGTACCTGTAATTTCATTGATTTGATAGGATCAAAATAACATGAAGATATCAATAAAGACAAGGTGCATTTGGAGTTTAAAATGTATGCATCATCCCTGTAGAGAGTTATACCAATTTTTCTTTTAACATGTGACGGGTGTTACAGTGGCACTTCTCAAACCATATATTCAGAACATCTAGGGGCTTTAACCTTAGCTGCAAACTTCTTTTTCTTCCTCAAAAAAGATAGCTTCAATTTGTTTACCTCTAAGTGGCTTTAATTTAAAGAAATAGCCCCATTGTTCATCCATCTCAGTAGCAGTGTTTCTAATAAAGTAAATACCTTTCAGCCTAAAATCTCCTTTGTTGTACTTATCACTGTCTTTAAATTGAATGCTTAACATAATTTTCCGTGGCTCCTTGATATTAACCAAACCTTAGACATAGGAGACACCACGCTCTTTATCTTCCCTTATCACCCCTCCTAGGAAATATTACCACATATCATTTTTTCCTGAAGTAGTTGTTAGAAACATCTTGCCAACCTTTTCACTTCCCATCCTCTCAATTTAGGATTATCTGAAACCTTGACTTTGCTTTTACAATTGCCCTAGAATCATCTTTTGTAGAATAAGTGTTCACTGTGAGACAACTTGGTGCCATCTCTGAATTAACAAAGTGGTTAAGTTACTTATCCCATGGAGCTATTAACTGTTAATAGATCCATGCTTATCCTTACTTAAGATGTTTACTTTGTTCTAGGACTTGTTGCCAACCCAAATAGAGGGTATATATTGGTCAAAAAGTAAATGTGGTTTAGCTTTGTGATTACCCAAAAGTAGTTGTGTTTGGTAATAGGGTTAGTTTTTATTGGTTCTTATTTTATTGTAGGTTGGGTCAGGATTTAGAAATATTCATCTTCTTAGAATTATAATTTTAACATAGAGACCAGTGGGAATTTAGACATCATAACCAGTTTAAAATTAGACATCGTATACAGTTAGACTTAAGACATCACTTTAATAAAATATTATTTGAGCGTCATACTGCTGACTTGTGTTATTTTCCATCCCAGTCTATTATCAAAGCAATCAATGCTACGATAGCAGTCTTACAGTGAGGTTATATTTCAAATCACATTGTGTAATGTTAAATTCTTGACCTTTCTGCAGGCAAATAATTTTTGAAATCAATACACACATATATAAAATGAGTTTCCTGATTTTCACTTCACAGCGATATCTGAAAAATTATGCTTCTAACAAGAAGTTACAAGCCTTTTTGTATAAAATTTAGTGTGTGCTTCAATGTATGTTTGATGAGGGCTTTATGGCAGCACGACAGCGAGGGTCAAATTGTGCCTGAGAGGTTAGATCATTCCAGAGGTAGGAAGAAAAGAAGATAGGGGGAGACTGAGAGAAACACGAGGACTAAAAGCCAGAAAGCTGGGATCAAGAGAGGAAGTGCATGAGTGCAAATGTAGAGACAGGGAAAGGGGTGGGGGATTGGGGGACTGGAAGAGGAGGACTAAATATGGTTGTAAAAGGAGATCACTTTATCTGGAGGGTTTTTCTGAATGAACTCAGCTATTGAGTTGTGGGGAGCGAGGGAAGCTCTGGAAAGGTTGTACAAGGGGAAGGCAGGAGGACGTGGTGGGCTGTAAGGGTGCAATGGCAATTGTTGCAGAGGGGTGGAGGGAGCCAGTAAGGAGGTGGGAGTGAGTGAAGTGGGTGTGACCTATTCTAAGGTGGGTAATGTGGACGTTGTCGACACGGGATAGGTTGTGAGTGGTGGGTTTGATCGGAATGGTGGGCTGGATGACGTGGAATTTGTTATCAATTTGGGAGTCTCATGAGGTTTGCCAGCGGCCATGAACAAGGGAAGTGATAAGCGGTTTGATGTCAGAAAGGGTTTTGGGAAAAGGGGTAAGGGGAAGGGTGGGGGCAAGCTTAGCAGCTGCATCAACCCTGCTATTGCCAGAGATGCCAACATGGCTGAATATCCAGAAGAAAAGAATACGTTTCCTACAGAGGGAAGGGGGCAGCGAAAGGAGTTTACGGAGGATGAGGGTGAGATGTGGGGTGGTTTTCCCATTTAACATTGAGTAATGAAGTAAGGACAGCCTTGGAGTCGGAGAAGATGGCAAAGTGGCTGAGCAGAGAGTATTCAATAAAGTTGAGGGCAAGGAGGATGGTCTTGGCCTCGGCCGAGAAGATGGGTGAGTAGTTGGGAAGCCTGCTACTGAGGGTGATGTCTTGGATGACAGCAGCAGCAGCTGTCTTGTAGCCTTTCTTGGAGCCATCAGTATAGATGGAGGTGTAGCTGGAAAGTTAGTCTTTGATTTGGTTGTGGAGGTTGATGAAGAGGTAAAGGTGGGTTTGGATTTTGGAATGAGTGGAGAGGCCCAGGTGGATAAAAGAGAGGGGGGTGGCCCAGGGAGGAACTTGAAAAATAACAGAGGTATGCATGATTTATGAGGATTATTATTTTTTTAATAGGAGCTACAGCCTGGCCATGGATAATGTTTCAAAGAATTGTTGAGTATCAAGTGGGTGGTATCTGAACTGTAAGATTTTTCTGCCGTAGGTTATATGCAAATCAGCAACAATTGTACTGCGTGATCACTGATCAAGTATAAGATGGCTAGCTTCACACTGTAAGATGTATTTAGAGGCTTAATTTATCGTTTTACATCTATCCGACGAATTTCTTATCTTTTTATATGAAAGAAAATTAAAATCATAACTATGAATTAGAAATCATGAGCAAATAAAGGCATACAAATGGCCTGTTGACACAGCTTTTTTCACAACTTCTTTACGTAACTGCCTGAAACATCGGGACCCGTTTAATGCCTTTTGGACCTATACTGACAAAGGGGTAAAATCAGCATTATTTGAGGGGCAAATGGGGTATATAAAATCACTTTACACGCAAACACCATTAAAGTTTATTAATACATTTTAGAGATCAATGCCTACATTATCATTTCCAATAATATTTACAGAAAATTCTGTGATACAAACATCGTTAACAGCTATCATATAACAGTGCAGTAAACTGCAGTTATATTTACTATAATGTACTTTAGGTTCAAAGCTTGTTTACATTATGGGTGAAAAACCAGTTTCCGGTTAAAACCGGTTTTGGTTTTGGAAACCGACCAGTTTCACATCGGGACAAAACCGTGCAAGCTTATCTGTACCAGATACAGTTGACAGGTAAGAATACAAAAACCAAAAAAACTTACCAAAATAAGTGACCACATCTACTGACAACTGCATCTTTAGCTGTATCCAAGCAAATGTTGCACTCAAACGTTCCCTCCTGCTGATTCAAAGTGGAATCTGCTTCTCCCATGCTTGGGGTTGCACCCGTAGCACCACCAGAGTTATCCATTGTTCTTCTCTGCCTTATTTCGGATTCATCTAGATCCCTCGGTCCACCATTTCCATGACTATCTTCAGGTCTCATATGCATGATGCTAAGATTTGTTTTTCAGTCCCTTACTGGTTTAATTTTTCAAATACTGGAATAATTTCAATAAACATTCACTCCATAGGTAATGCAAGTTCAATTTTGTTTATTTTCGTGTCTTTCTATGAAATGATACGATCAAAACTACTAGGAAAAATTTATTCCTTCATCATCTATAGAAATTTCAATTTTCATCTTGCAAAATTATTTGCATGTGTTAAACAATACATCCTACTTTGTATTTCAGAACATATTTTCAGTTCAAAGAATGTGCATAATTGATTTCCTCAAAATAGAATGTACAACTTTAATCCACTTAAAACAGCAGTATCTTCTATTTCAGAATCACTTCTTCAGGCGTAACATTTCCAGCTACCAAAGGAAAAAGTGTATTATCACTTTACCTACAAATGAAAATAATGCAGAGAAAAAAAAAGTAAATACTTAAAAACTGTATAAATACTGTTTACAATATTCATTTTGATTTATGTATTTACTAAATTCATTTAATTCTATTACTGTAACAGGGCTACTGTAATATAATAGAGAGTGGAACAATGTAACCAGCATTGCACAACCATACACAACACTGCAGATCACTTCAGGCAATGACATTTCCAGCTACCAAAGGAAAAAGTGAAAATGACAATAATGCGGAGAATTTTGTTTAAATACTTTAAAAGTGTAATGCTGTTTATAATATTCATGTAGATTTATGTATTTACTTATTTTATTCAAATCTAATACTGTAACAGGGCTACTGTAATATTACAGAGAGTGGAGCAATGTAACAAGCATTGCACAACCATACACAACACTGCGGATCACTTCAGGCAATGACATTTCCAGCCACCTAAGGAAAAAGTGTATGATCACTTTACCTACAAATGAAAATAATGCGAAGAAAAAAATTCAAATACTTAAAAACTGTAATACGGCTTATAATATTCATGTTGAGTTATGTATTTACTAATTTCATTCAATTCTAATACTGTAACAGGGCTACTGTAATATTACAGAGTGGAACAATGTAACCAGCATTGCACAACCATACACAACACTGCGGATCTGCACAAATGGGACTTTTTAAGCCACTGTTCACACAAGGGAAATTGAAATTTGAAAGGGAATTATTTGTTTGATCGACTGAGGTTTAATGATACTTTTATAATCCAACTGTGTTATAAAATATAACGCGAAATATTTTGGTCTGACTTCAGACCTTTTTCAGTTGCAATTGATATGTGTGTAAGAATAGAGTGCAAGTATTAGGTATTAGTGGGGGCTTTTCTGAACCATGTGTAGTTGCTCAAGTGTGCTATATCCTTATTTAATCCTGTTAAATGGATTTTTAGTTTAATAATCATTTTAATTCCATTGATGTGCGTTGATGTGTAACAGAGAAGCCGCCAAAAAGAATGGCAGCTTGAGATCTGATAGACTGTGTAGAGGCAGATGAAAGTGGGAGCCACAAAAAAAGCCAGGAGAACTGTTGCGAATAGTATGCTTATGCTTATTAAGTCTCAATTCAGTATTGGTTTCACCTATGTATGCAATAAGGGGGAATTTTTGGCAGTACAGATAATATATACAAATTTTTTTTTATATCTCTTGGAGGTTATTGTTCTCTACCATTAAATAAGATTTACCAAAATTTCTAGTTTTTCTAATTTACTGTTTTTTGTATAACTCTTATGTAACTTTTATATTTATAACTTTCAAATTTATATTTATTTTTAAACATATTTGTACATTTTGCTACAGGCCAACAAATATCCATTATTGTTATGGACAAAATGAATATATCTTATCTTATCTTATTATTTTCCATTCATGGCAGAAACCAATAGTTTCATTTTCATTGATTCCAGAGAACACTTGATGTAAGTCTCCTTTGAGTCCAGAAAATTGATTGTTCAGATCTTCATTCAGAGTGCAAAGTAATTATTCAGCACATTCCATTGGAATGTTTAGTTAACTTAGTCTTGACAGATCTCATCCTAAAACATCCCCACCCCTTATTTTTCTGCCCCTGATCCAATTAGTCCCAAATTGTAATCACTTCTTTCTGAAACAGTAACAAAACCACACACCTAAATCAATCAAAATCCAATCACCAGTTCTGGAGATATCTTGATGACAGGCAAACTCACCTCAAAATGTCCCCACCACTCCATTTTCCCACTTCCCCTCTTCCAGTGGTCTCAAATTTTAAGCACTTATTCCTCAAGTGGTAACAAAACCGCACACCAAATTTAATCCAAATCCATTAATCAGTTCAGGAGATATCTTGAAGACAGAGAATCAAACAGAGGCAAAAACATGTCCCCCCCCCCCCATTTGCACCCTTCCCCTGTTCAATGTCTCAACTTAGTAGGAAAAGATTGACACGAGAAGAAAAAGAATGGTTAGATGGTTTTGTGAATTTATTCAATTTTGAAAAAAGAAAAAAACATAACTAGAACGGTAAATACCATCATGGTTCGAATGCCCATGCAAATTGACACCCCTATCATATGACCCGGCCAATTATAAAAATGGCAGCTCACACTATGTCCTACATGGATCCCACCCCATGTCCCAAATGACATCCCATCCTATGCCTTGTCCTACAAGGCATTCTACCATATCTCTTACATGGCATTCCACCATGCAGTATGTCTCACATGGCATTCCAGCATATGTCCCACATGGCATTCCACCATGTCCCACATGGCATCCTACCCTATGACCCACACCCGATGTCCCACATTAATCCCACCATATGTACCACATGACATCCCTCCCTATGTCCCACATGACATCCCTCCGTGTCCCACATGGCATCTCTCCCTATGTTCCCCATGGCATCCCACCATATGTCCCGCATCAATGGCTTCCCACTTGATGTCCCACTTGGCATCCCACCTTATGTCCCACATTGGATCCCATCGTATGGTCCACATGGTATTCCTCCCAATGTCCCAATGACATCCTTCTTCATGTCCCACAGGGCATCACATTCTATGTCCCCATGGCCTTCTACCCTATGTCCCATATAACCTCCTACCTGTCACACATGGCATCCCAATCTATGTCACACTGTGTTACTTGTGGTATCCCATCCCATGTCCCACATGGCATCCCACTACATGTCCCACATGGCATCCCACCCCATGTCCCAAATGACATCCCATGTCCCACATGTCATCCTATCCCATGGCACTCCACCCTATGTCCCGCATGGCATTCCACCATACTGTATATCCTACATGGCATTCCACCCTGTTCCACATGGCATCCCACCCCATATCCCACATGGCATCCCACCCTATGTCCCACATGACATCCCATAGGCTCCATAAGAAGTCTCATTCTAGCTATCGTACTCCCTGACTGAACATACTAAATAAAAAGTCTGGTCAGTTCATATACTGTAGCAGCTTTATGCAAATGAATACAATAATAAAGGCAGAGTTTAATAATCATGCCTGATACAACTGTTGGTGCCCAAATATTTCTATTCCTTACAATATTTTCATTGATTATACTCCAACATTTTACATCCTTTCTTACAATTTATCTATCTGAAAAGTGCACCAATCATATGAAGTGAAACTACATTTAATGAGCAAAGGTCCTGTCTGTTTTATGAGGCTATACCCTCAATTCAAAAGACACCAGTTATTTTACATTAAAACGTGTAAATTTAGCTTGACGCAGCTGAAGTCAAAAACAAAATCTATTTTCACCCTGATTTTATAGCAACCCACTTGTCACCAAAAACTTGTTTGTCTCTGAGTTTCTCCATTTTTTTTTATGATGTTGAAACCGAATCTAAACTGTACCTTTGAATTTCAGCAAATGTTCATAAATCTAAGACTTTAATTATTGTTTTATTTTTTGTGAAGAGGGAAAAAAATCCAATTTTAAATTTTCATTACATGTAGGTTGTCATATGTGGAGATTTGGAGCGATGGACCTCTCAGGTAAAATGTTGAAGAGGGGTAGGGCAATGTATGTAACATATCACCTTCCCCAGAATAGGGTTGCATATAAATGTGGCCACTATTCT
Source organism: Chiridota heheva (assembly GCA_020152595.1). Lineage (NCBI taxonomy): Eukaryota > Metazoa > Echinodermata > Holothuroidea > Apodida > Chiridotidae > Chiridota > Chiridota heheva. The sequence goes on from JAIGNY010003367.1 coordinate 368,061, forward strand.
TTATTAAAACTAAACCATATTAAAGTTTGCCACTTTGGCCTACTCAAGCTTTATACCTCACTGTAATACAAGGATTTCAAATAGCGCCCTTTCTATACAAGTATATTCAAAAGCGCTTTACAAACAAACATCAGAGCTTAGCATAGAGGAGAGGTGCTCATACGGCACATCATCCATCCAATAGCTCAAAGCTGCAACATGGCTGCAGTAGTATATTAGGAAGTGAATGAACACAGTATTTTCACTCTTCCTCGAATAGTGTTCAAAGAACCAGGCAAGGTTTGATTGTCCTAATATCGAGACCGACGGCTTAACATCCCCTCCAAAGAATAGCGAGGGCTATTTAACCATTGCCACTTCTCTCAACAGCTGAATGAGGGAGAAAGAGCTGCAAATGATATACTTCTGCCTTGATGTTTGGCGTATCTGTCTGCATAGCTGTGGAAAATGGGTTAGACCTGACCGAGGCTTGAACCCGGTAACTCCGGTATCTCAGTCATGCGCTCTACCGACTGAGCTACCTCCTTTCCTAAAATTAGGAAAAGTTCCTGTCGGTAGGCTATAACTTATCCAAGTTATGTTTCCATCATCAATTCACAACGTGTGAATTTTCAAAATCATACCAACGTTAGGATTTGTATACCCGGTGGGTCTGCAACCAGTGAGATCACAACTGGTTATCAAAGGCCATGGCCGTCTTGATATAATGTCCAGCACTGGATGCTTTCGGGACATTAAACCTTGCTATGCTATGTTATACCAGCCATAACAACCCACGTGTTGCCATCCCAATGTCAACCGTACTGAGCGATAAAATTATAACTACACCCATGGTAGGCTTAATGTTAATTAATCAAACTCAAGTTAAAAATTGCAAGATAAATAAGCGTTAGGCCTAACGTTAACATTTTGGAGGGTGTGAATAGCTTTGTCCCATTAAAGAAAGTATGTACTGTAGGTGTAATTGACCAGTGTGGATGTCTCGGGAGGTTTTGCGGTCTGTTCGGCAAAAGAAGAAGTTGTGGCGTTGTTATAAAAACAGTGCGTGTCCTGCAGAACTTGCTAGGTATAAGGATCATGAAAAGTTCACAAAGGGTTTGATAAGAGATACTAAAGTGCTGTTAAAAAACATTTGTCCACAGAGGTTAAGATTAATCCTAAGTCATTTCACTCTTATGTTCGCTCAAAGCAAAACACCAAGGAGGTTGTTGGTCGCCTTCAGGGTAATGATGGTGTTACTATCAATAGTGGTAAGGATATGGCTAAAGTTTTTGAATGACTACTTTGTATCTGTTTTCACTAAGGAATTCCTTGCTGATGATGTTATGGAGTATCTTAGTATGCACTCTCCAGTATCCAATGAGGATGTTGATTTTTCAGTTGATGTTGTGTCTAAGAAGTTGAAGGGTTTAATTTCAAAAAGCACCCGGTCCAGATGGTATACATCCTGCTGTTTTATGCGAGTGTTCTGATGTTCTTTCTGTTCCCCTGAGTATTGAACTTTTTAAAATGCTTTAATGTTAGTGTTGTTACTAGTGATTAAGGAATTGCAAATGTCACTCCTATCTTAAAAAAGGGTGACAACAGTTTACCCTGTAGCTATAGGCCTGTGAGTCTTACTAGTGTTGTGTGCAAGGTCATGGAATCTATTGTTACGATGTTGTACCAGGGAGCTGTTACTTACTGGTGAATGGACTGTTGAATTCATCCCAGCATGGGCTCTTACCCAAGAGGTCTATGTTTCTAATATAATGGAGTTTCTTGATGATGTTACTAAACTAGTTGATTCTGGCTAGAATGTGGATATTATCTATTTAGACTTCCAAAAAGCATTTGATAAGGTTCTGTTGGGCAGGCTCATGTTGAAAACAAGAGCACTTGGTGTGAAAGAAAAGTGTGCCAGTTGGATAAATTCTTGCTTAATTGACAGGTCACAAAGAGTTGTCGTTAATAGTGAAGAAGAAGCTTACAAGAGGAAGAAGGTTACAAGTGGTGTTCCTCAGGGTTCTGTATTGGGTCTGCTTTTTTTCTTAATCTTCATCAATGATATTGATGTTTCCCATGGCTCCAGGATTTGTAAATTTGCTGATGACACTAAGCTGTACAGGATTGTTGATGATGCTAGGGATTCTTCATTAAGCTTGGGCATAGAGCTGTGACCTTTTAGTGTGTACACACTACGCGCTCGCAAATCTTTGTAAATCTTTACCAAATACTTTATTGCGAGTAATCGTTTTTCATAGTCAGTCTTGCCGTTGAAAATCAATATAATCTTTCATGATTCAAATCACACACATTCGGCTGACAAAATTCCAATTAATGACTTTCTACAAACTGTAAACCCTATTAGCATAATCCTTTTTAAATGTGCGAATCACAAATGCGCAGTAATCACCAATGAATGGGGATATTATGCACTTTGATTTCGCCGAAATCTGAGTAGGCTAACTTGTAAAATGCACCAAGAATGTGCAGCAGTAAACAGTGAAACTAACAATAGGCCTAACATTAGGCCATAAAGCTGTTAAATTTTACGCAATCAAGGACCGTTTTACAAGTTGTTAAATCAACCAACAAATAATACAGTCAAAATACTTAAATCGTGACAATCAGTACATTTACATGTAAACATTACCTGATGAGTCAAATAAATTTTGCAAAGAAAAAATATTGCAAAATAAACAAACATAAAAAGGTTTTGACAGAACTAAAATTCTAGGAGCTTCGCAAAAATGGCAGCCATTTTTTTCGACCGGACTGATATTTCAAAACTTCCAGGGTGGTGGCGTAGTTTTAAAATGTTTTCGGCGCGGTATCATAGACCTAGTATGCAAGATTTTTACAATGGAACTTTGAAAGCCATAGCGAGTACAGCAACAAAAAAAAGTTATGCGATGTTCAGTTTAAATGACATTGAAAGGAAGTTATCTGTTCTTTCTAAACTAAATTTCCATGCATAATTTCCATAAAAATGATGATTTATACTGTAGAAGTAAACTTTTTACATTTGGAAAGCAAAACTCGAGCTTCTATTTGGGCGATAGAGTCAATACTTTTGCCATACTGATTGCACGATTTTTTTACTTCGCATCGTAAATTTTGAGCAATTTTTGTGCATTTCCGAGATTACGGTACTACACGCGTGTAAACGATACACGGTCGCTTTTTTTGGCATGTACACATTTACTAGTTGTATTGATCAAGAAAGGGATCTAGGTGTTGTTATTACTTACTAGTAATCTGAAGCCTTCTAAACAGTATGCTTTAGCAGCTGCAAGGGCAAATAGGATGCTTGGTTTGATAAGAAGAAATTTTTGGTTTCTTGGTAGAGAGGTTGTCACTTATTTGTATAAGCAGTTAGTCGGGTTTCATCTTGAATATGCAATTCAGGCTTGAGCTCCAGTTTATGAGAAGGATAAGTTCATTTTGGAGCAGGTTCAACAAAAAGCCACTAGACTTATTTTCGAAGTAAGGTTCTCTCGGTAAAATCCTAGTATAGCGTTAAATCTCTATATAGGGATTTTTGCTTTTTCTTTTTTAATTTTGGCTTTGTTGTTGTATTTATGTATTTGAAATATTTTTCTTTTTAGATCTATGTTTTTTAAGTTCAAACTAATCCAAACTTATTTAAAAAAGAAATTTTTTTACGTTTTGGCTTTCCAATCAAATCTTTTACTCTTCAGTGTGTATCAGAGGTTGCATTATAATTTTTTTCCTGGCGTATTTGGTTACGACAAGCCCTTGAATTTCCGTGTATTTTGTCAATTTGCCGTAGTACAGGGTGTACAGGGCACTGCGTAATGTACAGGGCATTGTGTAATGTACAGGGCACTGCGCGCTAGGAAAGCATGCAAGTAATTATAAACACACACACTTGTGTAGGCCTGCCTCACTAAAGTGAATGAAAATTGTGCCCAAAATACCAAAATCATTGAAAAATTGGACTATTCTTATTATAAAAATATTAAGAAAAAGTTCATACCCAATCCTTGTATAACATTGATTGTTGAATCATGAAATTTGGGTTAACAATCCCAAAATAAACTAGAAAATACTTGTTTATCATATCCAAACTTTCAGAGTAGAGATAGGATTAAATATGGTTTTAGATGATGCTGAAGGAAGGAGACTATTTTATCTGGTTTGATTTTTTGACTCAATTGTCAAGACCAGGGAAGAATGAGAGAAGCTCTGGGAATAAGCGTGTTATACTAATCAGAACCAATAAGGAGGTGGGAGATTGGATGCAGTGGCAATTGTTACAGAGGTGGGTGTGACCAATTCTAAGACGGGTAATATGAAGCGTTGTCAATACGAGAAGGTTGTTGATGGTGGATTTGATCGGGATTGTGGGCTGGATAACATGGAGTTTGTTATCAATTTGGAAGTTCCATAAGGTTTGCCAGCGGTCACGAACAAGAGAAGCGATAAGCGGTTTGATGTCAGAGAGGGTTTTGGGAAGGGGAAGGGAGGAGGTTAAAGGGCAAGCTTAGCGGCTGTATCAGCCCTGTCATTGCCAGGGATGCCAACATGGCTGGGTATCCAGAAGAAAAGAACACTTTTCCTGCAGAGGGTGGGAGAAAAGAGTTTCGGAGGAGGAGGTGGCAGGTGAGGTTATCCCATTTAAGATTGAGTAATGAAGTAAGAACAGCCTTTGAGTCAGAGAAAATGGCAAAGTGACTAAGAGGAGAGTACTCAATAAAGTTGAGGGCGAGGAGAATGGCCTTAGCCTCGGCTGAAAAGATGGATGAGTGGTCAGGAAGTCTGCTACTGAGGGTGATGTCTTGGATGATGGCAGCAGCAGCTGTCTTGTTGCCTTCCTTGGAGCCATCAGTATAGATAGAGGTGTAATTTGAGAGTTGGTCTTTGATTTGGTTGTGGAGATTGATGAAGAGATTAGGGTGAGTTTGAGTTTTGTTATAAGTGGAGAGGTCTAGGTGGACAGAAGGAAGGGGTGGCCCAAGGCGGAAAAGTGGGCCAGGAATAGGTGCGAGTGGCGGGGTTGATGCCAAGTTGAAAGAGGTCTGATTTAATGCGTAAGCTGAAGGGGCGATAGGGTTTTAGTCCTATCAAAGAGGGAGGAGAAATTGGGGTACCTAATGAGGTTGTAAACAGGGTTCTGAGTGTTGGTGAGGACTCTAAAAGCATAGGAGAGGCTAAGCTTTTTACATCTAAGTAGAAAGGGGGTTCGTTGGCTTCAACATGAAGGCTAGTGATTGGGGAGGTCCTGTAGGCTCCTAGACAAAGCCTGAGGGCTTCATTTTGGATGGTGTTAATGTGGTTGAGGTATGAGTTGTGAGCGACACAGTAAACAATATTGCCATAGTCAAGCAGCACGAATGGTGAGCCTGAAAATTTTGAGGAGAGCATAGCGGTTCGCTCCCCAAGTAGTGTTGAGAGCAGTCGGAGGAGGTTGAGGGAGCTATTGCATTTTAGTTTCAGGTTGGTGATGTGTGGCTTGTAGGTGAGCTTGGGGTCTAGAGTTAGACCAAGGAACTTTGTGTTTTCAACTTTAGGGATCGATTCCCATTGAGCACAAAGTTCGGGTTGGGGTGGAGGTTGTTGAAATGACAAAAGTGCATGCAGACTGTCTTGTCTTTGGAGAATCTAAAACCGTTATTGTTGCTCCAGACTTGCAGCTGATTGAGGCTGGTTTGAAGCCTATTTTCAACAATAGGAAAGCTAGGGGGAGGGTAGAAGATGGTGAAGTCATCCACGTAGAGGGTACGTTTGATGCTGGGGCCAAGGTCATTCCCGATGTCATTAATGCTCAGGTTGAAGAGAGTGGGGAGAGGATGCTGCCTTGGGGGCCCCTCTTCTTGAAGTGCGGCTTGGAGAGGTGTGGTGTCGAACTTGGAACTGCCTGGGTGAGAGGAAGTTTTGAATAAAGATGGGAGGTGGCCTCTGAGGCCAATGGTGTGAAGTTTGCGGGTAATGCCGTATTTCCAAGTAGTGTCGAAAGCTTTCTCGAGGTCAAAAAATATGGCAATGAGGTGTTCCTTTTTGCAAAGGATTCCCGGATAGCGGTGTCGGCGTAATTAACTGGTCTAGGGTATTGCGGCGTTTTGAAGCCGCTTTGGTGAGGAGAGGATTCTGTTGGTCTCGAGGAACCAGTTTAGTCTCTGATTAATGATCTTTTCCATAATTTTACAGAGACAGCAAGTAAGGCGATGGGTCGGTAGCTGGTGGGTCGGTGCTATCCTTCCCGGTTTAAGGAGGGATGACAATAGCTGTCCTCCAGATAGGGGAAAGGAGTGTGAGGACCAAATGTGGTTGAAGATGGTGAGTAGGGTAGTGGTGGCTTTGATGGGGAGGTGTTTCAGAAACTGATAGGGGGTGTTATCTGGGCCCTTGGAGGTGCAGCCAGCGTCGCTGATGGCTTGGTTTAATTCAGAAAGGGTGAGAGGGTGTTGTAGCTTTCGGAGTTGTCAGAGGAAAAGTGATTCTCCGGGTTTCGCCATAAGCTTTTTTGATTTTGAAAGCATTGGAGTAGTTGGTCGAGGCCGAGATGTTGCTGAAAGAGGCGGCGAGGTGGTCAACGATGTCTTTTTGCGGTGAGAAGGTCTCCATTCCAGAGAGATGGGAGATGGAAGATTTGCCTACTCTGCCGTGGAAGCTGTTAACCATTCTCCAAATCTTCTTAGTGGGGTGTTGGTGGTGAGAGAAGAGATAAAGTTGTTCCAAGTGTTGGTTTTACTGTCCTTGATAGTGCGTCTGGCCTTGCACGGCTGATCACGAAAGAGGCTAAGGTTATGGGTGGTCGGGTTAGTTTTAAAGTTCCTGAGGGCTCTTTTCCTGTTCTTGATGGCGGTTTTGCAGTCATCTGAGAACCAGGGTTGGGGATGATTTGGGGTTTGGAGGTTTTGGGAATTGAGCAGGTGGCGATGTTGATAAGGATATTACTGAAGTTGGACATGGGATCCTCATCCTCGAGAAGATGGGGAGAGGTGTGAGTCACAGAGGGTTTCAAAAAGGGACCAGTCAGCCTTGTCGAGGTTCCAGTTGGGGTGTGCTCAGTGGGGATTTGAAGATTGGAGTGTATAAGAAGAGGGTAATGATCACTACCACAGAGGTCAGCAGTGACTCTCCAACTAAAGTCAGGGGAGGAGGTTAGGGAACAGATAGACAGGTCAATACAGGTGAGAGAGCCTGTGGCAGGATGAAGGTAGGTCGGGAGTTAGTGTTCAGTAAGGACAGGCTGTGCTGACGGAGGCGTTTCGATGAACTTGCCTCTAGGGGTGGTGGTATTAGAGCCCCACAGAGGGTTGTGGCGTTGAAGTCACCAAGAAGGATGAAGGGTGGGAAGCTGGGAGATGAGGTTGTTAAGGCTGGTTGGTTGAATGTTGGTGTTGGGAGGAGATAGATATTGCAGAGAGTGAAAGTTTTGTGGAGGAGATAGAAATACAGATGGCCTGAAGGTCGGTGTGCACACGAACAGGGCTGTGTGGGATATCGTGTCTAACGAGAATGGAGCGCCACCACAGGCCCTGTCAGCATCCACTTGATGTTTGTGATAGCAAGCAAAGTTGTTAAGGAGTAATGGTCGGTGGTTTTCAAGAAAGTTTCTTGTAGGCAGAAAGGCGACCGGGTTGAAGGTGGAGGCCAGAAGGTCGATTTCTTCAGAATTGGCCTTAATGCTCCTAATGTTCCATTGTATGATGTTGTAGGTGTTGTTGTAATTGATTGTGGTGTATGCCATAAAGGAGGCGGGGTTATCTGGAGGAAGATCTGCTGGGTCTGAGTTCACTTGTTTTTCTTTGGATTTGTTTCTTTGGGAGCGATTGTTTTGAAAATTGGCCGAGAAGTATGATCGGTGTGTTGATGTCGAACAATCCATACTCTCTTCAGTGTGGGTTTGGGAGGTGGGTTGTTTGTTGATTGGTTGTTTGTTAATAGGTTGTTTGTTGATTGGTTGTTTTTGGTTGGTTGTTTGCTGGTTGATTTGTTGGTTTGTTGGTTGTTTGCTTGGCTGGTTTTAGCTTGATGTATGAAGGTATTAGTGGAGTTGGTGTAGGGCGGTAGGGGCTTTAGAGTAGGAAGGGGTTGAGGAGAGAAGTGGTGGTGGAGGTGGTGTGGGTATTGGGTGTGATTGGGTTGTTGGAAATGGTGATGGGCTTAGGACTAGGTAAGAAGAGCCAGGTGAGGTCGGTTTGGGCATGGGAGTTAGTTTTGTTGTGTTAGTTGTGTTTGGGGCGGAATTAGAGTTAGAGGAGACTACGTTTGAGTAGGAAGGTTTGGAGTTAAGGAAGCGAGGAATTGTTTCCTGGCCTCAGGGTAGGTTATGTTGGGGTTAAGGGTTTTAAGTTTAGTTATTTGTTTTCCTGAAGCCAGGTGGGACAGTCTTTCGAGAAGGAGGGATGGTTTGCTGGGTGTTTACCGTCACAATTTGTGCAGAGTGGGGTTGGTGCAGGAGGTGTTGTCATGGTCCGGGGCTCCGCCAGTTACCACAGCGCTTGGCTGTGGCAGGAGTTTTCCGTGGCCATACCTCTGACAATTGTAGCAACGTAAAGGGTTAGGAATATAAGGGCGACCTGGATTCTCAGGTAGCCGGCAATGATGTGGGAGGAGAGTTGGAGTTGCGAAAGTGAGAAATATGGTGTTGGTGGGAGTTTGGCTCCGTCTCTCTTTAGAACGAGGCAGCGGGCTTGTTACATGTTGGTTAGCTAGTTCTTCTTGGAGGTCGTCATCGGTCATGTACGCAAGATCGCGGGTGCGTATGGCGCCTTTGCTGGAGTTTAGGGAGCGATGGGGGTGACTGTGATGTCGATACCAGAGTTGGATAGGGTTTTGGTGGAAAGGAGGGTGGTGGCTTGTGTGTCCCTGGTGCAGTGCACCAGGAGATCACGGATCTAAGGGTAGAGACTTTGGGGAGGGTACCGACAAGGCCAAAGAGGGCTTTATGGATGAGGAAAGGAGAAACTTTTTAAAGCTTTCCTGCTTGTTGGTGGCATGGATTATAAGGATTTTTGGGATTGGGGTTGCAGAATGGTCAATGATGGTAGCAGGTGGGTCACGGGGAGGGGAGGGGGTCAAGGTCAAGGTCACTGCATAGGCGCTTTGTCATTATGAAAGAAAAACCAAGGGCCGAGAGACCGAGGCAGCTAGAAAAAATCGCGGAACCACTATATGGGGACGCTGTATTAGTAACGAAAGGCGTGAAAAGTCGGGACAGAGCGAGGGAAAATATAATAGAAAAAAGAAAAGAAAGCGATCTCACCGAGGATAAAAGCCCATCCACAAAAGAAAATCCGAAAATGAAGTTATAAAACAAAAAGGTGCAAATTGAGAGAAATTGGGGCGAAAATAGTTTAGGAGAATAGAAGCAGTTGTCACGTCGCTCTTGCACACGTAAGGTCTAACTTGACTTGCAGATTGTGATCACTTTACAGATACACGATCAACACAATACAGGAGGAAAGTAGAATCCTAGCTAATAATATCATTGACAATTGACAGCCTGCATTCAAAACAACATCAAAACTTTCACTAACACTGTACATACATCATGCATAGGCTCTATGTACTAGCCTATATGTGTTTATGTACAGCACTACAGGCATGTTGAATCATTCAGCCGTTAGTCTCGTAGTTGTCATTTTTCTTTTATTTATAAGTAATTCAAAATCATTTTTGTGTGAAATAAAACTTTTAATCGCATCCGAGAGGTAAGATGTTCATGATTTTCATTTATGTTAGTGAAAAACTCTGGCCTAAAATTCCACATGCTATATTTAACCCTTACTCTACCAGAGCATTTGAGATTACAAGTGTTATTTTAGGGAACTTTTGGGAAAGGGGGCTTTTTCACAAATTTATCTTCATTTTCTACTTTATCTTATATGAAAGCTAAGACTTTGAACTTTACGTTGGTTTGCATAATTATCTGGTAAATTATGCAAATTTATGCAAATGAGGTCATTAATTGAGATTATTAGATGTCCTAAAACTGCTATCTTTGTGATATTCTGCTTTCTTGTGGCTAATTAGAAAAAATGTTGATAGAATTTATGAATTGTTGAAAAAAGGACCTTTCATTTGATAGTACTCTTGATTTTTTTTAAGCAAAAACAAAATTTGTATGTCAATTTTAATTTTTTTGACCTTTTTTGGCCTAAAAATTGACCTCTGATTTTGCCAATGATCTATCTGATAGGATTTGCCACTAAACTTTCCTATAAACATGCATTCTTTCTTTCTATGATGCACAAAATTAATATAATATAAAAAGGAAATGTTTACACCAAAATGTTATGCAAATGATATGCAAATTAGCTAATTTCCCTCATTAATTATGCACAGGCTTGAAATTTTCAGTTCATGAGCCAATTTTAGCCATAGGAAGCTTTGAATATACTTATATTTATTCAGGATATACTGAAAGTCTTGTAGAAACTTACTTCTGTTGATTCCTGTTGGAATTCTTGGTGAAAAGGTACTCAAAAATGGTTCAAAGCATCAGTAATCATGTTGACGTTGCCAAACTTGGAATCCTTCAGTGAGTTGGTACCGCATATGAAATGTCAATAAATTTGTCCAAATACAGAAAAATCCTTCACAGAAATACAATTTCAACTGTTTCCAAGAAAATACAGGGATTGGGGGTGGGGTGGGGGTTCTGGCTTATTTATATTGGGAGGGGGAACCAGGGGAAATGCCATCCCCCCCTCAAAAAATAAAAATGATGGCCCTCTTCCAGGATCCAAATTCCTTCAAAGAAAATTACTTCCCCCTACATGGAACAGCTTGGTCCCCACCATTGGTATCTTGCCCCAACATATCTCTCTTTTTAACAACATGGGACCCTTTCCCCTTAAAATTTCAATCTTACTCCACTGCACCACAACCTTACAACATGGATTCGAGGATTCAGGGAATAGGTATATGACCACTGTTGCACTACAAATCAAAGATTGATCTGTAAAGTTTCAATCTTACTCCACTGCACCACAACCTTACAACATGGATTCGAGAATTCGCGGAATATGTATATGACCACTGTTGCACTACAAATCAAAGATTGATCTGTAAAGTTTCATCCAAAATTACTATAATAAAGACAATTCATGTTAAACACGTCAGATTTTAGTGACCTATTTACTTGTTTATAATCATTACAAGTAAATAACCCCAGCTAAATTACACTGCTTTTGCTTAATTTTGAACGGATCAGAACTAACATTAGCTATGCCTAACGTTAAGCCTAACGAGTAACGTTAGTAAGCATGAAGTTTGAAAAATGCACTCGCGATTTTAGAAATTTGGAAAAATCATTTTACCTGGTTCTGATCATCTTTAGGCCTCTTCTGGGTTGGGTCCTGGTACTAAAAGATCTCCATCACTGGCGATAGCCCTCTGACTTTTCTTAATCCTCCGTTTCACTTTCAAACAAGATTCGAGATATATATTCCTCTGTCGCCTCAACGTAAATGTCAAAAAAATCTAAAAATAACTTGAGTGACGTAGCTATAAACTTTTTAACAACGACCGAGGGGGCATGTCTTTTATTGCAGCAATCCATGTGAAAGCATGTTGTTTACCCTACAGAATGGTATTCGAAACTTTTCATTTAAATATAGGAATGGATCACACGATTCTTTTAACAAAAAGGGTAAAAAAATTACCAAAATTCACAAAATTTTACATTTTTTACAAATATTTTTAAAATAATGACCAGGTATAAGCAAAATGTGATTAGATTTGGACAATATGACTTGTCTATATAGTATATATAAAAAGAAAATATCTCAATTTATTTTCTAAGCAATTTTTGTTATATCTTTAAAAATATGCATTTTTTGGGACATTTTTAACAAAAAGGTAAATTTCTGAATGTTTGGACAAAATTTGCCGAAAAGATGTGAGTATAGACCCCCCCAAAAAAAATACAGTTTTATGAAAGATCTTTCTGAGATCTTTGCGATGAAACTGTTTGCACTCCTATAGAAGTTTGGTAAGGTCGATTGTTTTTTTGGAGAAAGGTAGTTTCAAAACGGCGAAAGTATCGCCGCGTGGTAGAGTAAGGCTTAAATCTTACGACACAGGTACAACCTGTGTCGTACGAAACTTCAGCCATGGCATAATATACAACAAATATGTCGTTAACGCAATCTCTGGTGTGTATACTACTAGCCTACTTTATTGATGAGTGGAGTCTGCAAGCTGTTTTGCTGTTTAAGTGAAAAAAATACAACAAACATGTGCATAATTAATGTAGATCCTTATTTTCAAGTTAGGTTTTAAGATTAGATTTAGGTTTAGGATTTAGAATTAGGGTTTAGGATTAGGTTTTTAGGATTAGGTTTTAGGATTTTGACATTGTTAAAAGTTCCTCCACACCGTTGTTCAGCTTTTTTTCTTTAGTTTCGTTCAAAATAACCAACAAGAATTCAAAATTTGTGAGCTCATGATTTATTATTCTTTTTTCATAAAATTTGCTCCAAAAGGAATAAATTTGAAATTATTTTGGAGTAATGGGAAAATAAAAAACAGTAAAATTGCTGAAAGAAGGTAAGAATTTTTTTTAAATGACTAAGAAGCATGATTTTCTTGAAGCCTCAAAAAAAAATTTGTCCCAAAATTCCTAGATTGTTGATTAAATTGATGTTTTAAGATTTTTAAATCCTGCCTTTATAAATCCTGAATGTTTAAAAAAAATCAGTCACAAAATGTTGAAGGTAATTCCTTTATAGCGATTTATCACTAGGGCCTATACTAGGATTTTCTTAATCTCTCTTATGAATCTAGGTTGCAAATTCTTGGTTTGACCACGCTCAAGTTGAGAAGAGTACATGGTGATATGATTCAGGTGTTTAAATTCCTATCTGGTAGTGATGCTCTGACTTCCTGTAATTTCTTGCATGTTTCAGCTAATCCTCATTTGACACATGGTTACAGTTTGAAGTTGACCAAAGAGTTCTCACCGATAGATATTCAGCGTTTTAGCTTTTCGCAAAGAGTTGTTAATGAGTGAAATAGTTTGCCTGAGTGGGTAGTTGGCTCCAATTCTGTTCACAATTTCAAAGTCAACATTGATAAGTTCTTTACTAACTCTGGGCATCTACGATTTTTTTTTTTTTTTGTGGCGTTAGTGGTAATGTTAGTTTGGGCTTTTTATGGGGTGAATCACCCTTAGGCCTACAGTATGTGGACCAGTTGAGCGAAAAGACCAGATCCAAGAAAAACGTTCACAAGAATTCTGTATTCATAGAAAAATTACTAATACCACCAAAAATTGAAGTGCTGCTTCTTCATGACGTCATCGCAACGTTTTTTTGGTTTGCAGCAAATTGTTTGGCTTTTACACTGTCATGACTGTAATGTGGATAGAAATCCATCGTTTGTACATCTCATCAGGAAAAAAAGAACAAATACTGTGGCTTATAAACAAAGAAGGGAGTCTCCAGCAAATGTTAGTTGATTCAAAAAATTGTAATTAAGATTCGCGAGTGGTCAAAAAAAAGGAATTTTCATATAGGGTTCAAAAGTCGCATTAAAAAGTGACCTACCTATTTTTATATAGGCCTAGATGTATTAAGTATATAGGTTGCCCTAACGCTAGAAACACCTAGTCTACCTACAAAGCCTACAAGTTATGCAAAAATATTGGTGATCAAAGATAGGGCACCCATACAAAACGGCGATAATATCGCCCATGGAAGAGTTGGGCAAGATAGGCTCCTCTGTCTTCCAGGCAGCAGAGTCGGGCCCGTTCCGCTTCTGGGACCCGCTGGGCCGCCCACCAGGACCATGCTGCCTATATTTTCGAGTTGGCGCATTTGTCGCAGGTTGAATTTTTCCGCCCTCTACCAGCACTTTTTTGAAAATGTCAGTTATGGTGACAAATCTTTTAGAACAAAAGCATCAACACTCTGGAACAACCTTCCAAGTGATGTCTGCGACTTTAGATTTAAACACTTTTAAATCTTTATTAAAAACATATCTATTTAAGCTAGCACATATGGACTATAACTTCTAATTACATCAATTAATATATTTCATGCACAGTGCTTATAAGCATGTTTTTCATGAATTTTAGCACTATTAATTGGTATACTATAATAATAATAATAATCAAATGAATTTTGGCACTATTTTGATCAAAATTGAAAGAAAATAACATAAAATGCTTTGATTATACAACATTTTTACATGGAAAATGTAATTGCAAATTGTTCTGTTATCCTAAAAATATGGGATAATTAAGGAATTATGAAATACATGCTTAGGCCTAGCTAGTATTAGTAATAGTATATTGATATATAAACGGTAACTTAACTTAGTTACGTTAACCTTATCTTAACGTAACAAATTTTACGTTCCGTTCCCTGCAAAAAATGTTCAATCATTTTTTAATTCAACTTTACTGACCTTTCAATGAAACATAGTGGAAATGTTTTTAAACCTCAAGTCAGAACTTCTCGCTCTATTCTCGTTAACGAACTTCATTCAAGTCTGGTTAGTCGTAACGTAGGCTAACGTAAGACCTGCACTCAAAATACATTCTTGTTGCACTGTACTAGCTGCAACTTGCAGGTGTAGGCCTAGCCTATGTTAAATCTTGCCTGTGCTAGCACTAGAATAATATTTATATAATATAATAATAGCCTATATATATATCACTCACTGTCTGGCCTGATGTGGTCGGTTGTCGAGCTCAGGTTGTCGCTACGATCGATGCACTGCTGTATAAATTGTGTATACCTAGGCTATTTTTAACACATCATCGACTGATCGAGGTCGACCGACCAGATCGAAAGTTTATCCACAGATAGACATCAGAAGAGAAAAGAAAGCGTGACCAAATTAATATACGCAATAAACTAAAACCGGTAAATTGTGAATTAATCATTTTCAGTTTTTTATCATCAGTTTTTTTTTCTTTTTTAAATTGATCAGAAGTTCAATATAATCTGATTAATAATTGACCTATTCATCATTCATTCTATCAAAGTCCTTATAAATTATCTTCTCTTATAATTTACAGCGCGTAGGAGGATAGGGAGGGGGAGGGGCAGATTTTATTTTTGTAATAAACCAGGCTATAAAAATGTATATGATCTGTTATATCCCCAAACTATGGCGGGGAATGGAGAGAGGTGGGAGGGGAGGAGGGGGAATTTGTAGAAGTCTTGGAATTTTTTTGGAAAAATTGGCAACATTTCTAAACAATTAAAGAAAATTTTACGAAAATGATAGAAATTCCCCGAAAATAATCCCTTTGTCAAAGGAATGCGACTCTTCAAAATCAATTCGTCAGGCATTCAGAGGGCTTAAAAAGGTATTTGTCCTCATCAAATTATAAATTCCCTAGACCCCGGTTCCAATACGCTACTGATTTACTCATTACTTGGGACCTATGCTTTAGGCCTTATATTCTCGGGGGAGAGGGGGGGGGGGGAATTCATACTAAAAGTGGAAGGGGTGTGCAGCCCACCAACCGAAAAACATACCCGCAGTATTAAAGATTTTGTTTTGGTAACTGCAGTATGAAATTATACAATTTTGTTAACCGCAGTATGAAAGAAGTCAATTTTGATAACTGCAGTATGAGTATCAACGAAAATATTGTAAAAATGGACCAGCAGTATAAAATCAACACAGTAAAACCTTATTTTTTGGGACCTACACTACAAAAATGACGAAAAAAAGACATTTTTTTTTTACTAATAAATTCTTTTTTTAATAGTACAATTTATTTGTTTATATACATATACCTCACATATGGAAGTATCCCCCCCGCCCCTCCCCACCCGCCCAGGCCTATATATCTTATCATATACTTATACATACTGTATACTATACATAGACGGCTGTAAGAGAGTTCAGAAGGCTAAGGGACAAAGTATTGATTGCATAGGGGTAGGAAACGGTGGGTGTTGATTGAATTTAGCTCCCCCCCCCCCACCTCCGTCACAAAACTGAAGGGGAAGACTGAATGGCACCTTCTTTTTTTTCTTTAAAAGAACTCCCAAATATTCCCGGTTTAGTAAAAGCGCACAATGGCACCAGTAAACGAATTTCCATGAAAGAAAGGTTGGTGCTAATCGGAATATGTTCGGGAAATGTCGCACAATTTTTCCAAATTTTCCAATAATTTTATCAAATTTTCCTTTAATATTACCAATTTCAGTTTATCCCAACTGGGAAGAAATTATTCAACAATAGCAGCATGCTCTGGCAACTTTTGATATAGAAACGCAATCGCGTTAACTAAAATAAATCCGCTTGTAACGGGGAAATTTGGGGGTTCTCCCCTTCCCTGCCACGAGAGGAAGGTAAACCCTTTCTATACGATACGTTTAAGAACACACCGGTAAGGGGGAGGGGGGGAAGGGGGGTGGGCGTCTTTTTTTTCTCTGCATGCAGTCTAGAATTTCCATTACAGGTTTTTTTCAGCCAATCATATAAAAGAATGACAATGACGTAATTAAATATGAATATTCATATGCAACATAAGTCCTATAACATAACACAACTTAAACAAAAGTCTATTTGAGCATGAACTCGTACTAGGCCTAGGCATACCTACAACTAGTGCGAATTATCTCACGCATATACAGCAGCTTGAAGATCTACGTATATAACGTGAGAACTACCGCTATACAACTTTGATTTTTTGAAGTGATTATTCGCTGGGCAGCCCTGCGAATATCCACACAGTATCTCAAGCCAGCACTGCAAATAAGGTTAGGGTTGGGGTTAGGTTTTAGGTTAGAGTATATGTTATCACTGCCCTGCGAATAAGCCCCACCTTGATTTTACACTCTAACCAAAAACTCCGTACCTACAACACGTGTCAAGGAAAAGTGTTAATGCAAGGGAAAGTCGCTTAACTACTACTTTATAAATTATGTCTTAATTTTCATACAAGGAGCGAGTGTTAAAACTTCACTCAGAACACCACTTACCAAGATATTGTTAACTACTTCCTCGATATTCAAAGGAGGATTCGCTTCGTAGCACATTTTAAATTGTGCCATATCTGTAGTGTCAGGTTTTTTCCATTGTTTTCCGGCAAAGTAATGTTATTCACTCGCGGTCATGGAATTACTAAGTCCCAAATTTTTTTGTCAGACGATATGTCATTAGTTGTATATGAATATTTAAAATTAATTACGTCATCGTCATTCGTGTATATGATTGGCTGAAAAAATATGTAATGGCAATTCTTGTCTGCAGAAAAAAAAAGCGCCATCGAGGGTACGGAATACTGGCCAGAGTTATAGGTATATCCAACTTGAGCTGAGCCGGATTAGAAAAATAACAAAGTTTATGAAGAAAAAGTCGCAAAACAGGGTGTTTATACGCAAGGCGTAACTCAAGGGTGTGTGGGAGCTGTTAGACCCCCTAGAAACAATTTCCTAAGGCAATTCCAATTTACCTATTTCGTCGGGGGAAAAAAGGCCCAGTATTAACAAAATTATAGGAAAAATAATATGGCTATTTTGTTTTTGTTTCTTCGCAAAAAGACCCGTGTAATATTTTTGAAAATATTCTGGATAATTTCATAGTTTCTTTGGTATCTGCCGTACGACGAGCCCCCTCCTCCCCATTCCATACAGTTGGTCCGACACCGATCGATCTTAGTCGGGCAGAGATCTAGAATGTCAGATGTCAACGGCGTAGGAACAATTTGAAGTGGGGGAGGCTGAAAGTTTATTCACCACGATCCTCAACTTCCCTGCTCATTCAAAAGTCTCATTTTTGTCCCATTTATTTTCACGATTGTGGGAAGATTATTTCTTTGTATTCTATTAACAAAGAAGAATAGACAATTAAGTTCGTATAAGACACGACGTACGTGGCAGTATACATACAGACTGACAGAGAGAGAGAGAGAGGAGGGGGGAAGGCGAAAAGAGGGGGAGGCTGTCGGGCTGCACGTGATACAGAACTGGCTCATTTTAAAAGTTTGACAACATTTATACAAGTTTGTAGTAGATTATTGAAAACTTTTTTTTTAGACGTAAGCAATAAAACATTATATTTCCACATTATGCGTTTTCATGATTTGTGTTTTGTATATGGTGTATTATAGCTCTCTTTAACATGAATTTTAACTTCTATAATACACCATCTTACTATGCGTTGCGAGAGCTTCAGGGGGCTCCCCCACCTCCCTCCTTTCAAATTTCTGAACCCTCTTTTGTTGAGAAAGTGACGTTTTTAATTAAAAATAATAATATGCACCTGGAATTTCAAGATTTTTTGCCTTTTTATTTGAAAACGAACTCCCTTTTAAATTCCTGTTTACAGGCCCGCCTTTCAAGGGGCCCTTAAGCGGAACTTCTGCCCCTGGAACCCATATAAGACTTGAAGGAACCTAACAAATCATTGCAAACCTTTGTCCGATTTTCATTCAACTTTGGCATTTGGTTAACTGACTCAACTTGATACGTAAATTGGCAACTAAATGATGATTTTGGGCAGTTTGCAGTGGCTCCAAAATACAGAATCTTCAGAGCTTTCGGAGGAATAAAAAAAAAAAAACCGTGCACATACCCTTATGCGGCCCCATAAGCCGGACTCCATACATGTCATCAATCGATGAAATGTTTCTCGTATCATCTTAGCTCACTGCTGCGCCCCAAACTATAATCCATGGCGACGCCAGAATGGGAGAAAGAATAACAGAAGTCCATAAATCAGACAATTCCATTCATTGTTTTGCAGCAATATCAAAATGTTTCAATTTCCTTACTACTTTTTAAAAATGATGGATATTGAAAACATAAAAGCAGATAGATATGTGAGGTTTTGTTTTTTCTTGCTGGCCATACCCAGTCATGAAGCTGTTTTATACCAGAAGAAAGGACTTGGATGAAAGGATAGAGGGGTGGCGGAGCCAGGGCCTCGGGTTAGGGGATAACGGTTGGGGATTTCAGCCCCCTCCTCTAATAATTTAAGGTAACAATTTTAATTTTTAGGCAAAAATTCATACGTAGATTAATTAATCTAAGTCAATACATGATGATTTTTCAAAAATTAAAAACAAAAAAACGTTCTAACTTCATTCAGGTCTATAATCTTAGCAGCTTTACATCTTTTTTAAGGGTGGAGTGGGAGTGTGGGTGGGAGAGGGGTGAAATGAGTGGGAGGGGGCATGCTATTTTTTCTTAATTTCCGTTCTAAATTATCTTTAGCATATTTGCTAAGAGATGAAATCGAGGCGGTACCGTGCTCAGGAGTGGATACAAATAAGCCGGGGAGCCATGGCCCTTATTGAAATTTTTCCGAGGATACTTTTTTACCATGGGATAATTCACAGTTTATTATTGTTATTATTATTGTTATTATTATTGCTATTGCTATTATTGTTATTATTGATATCATTATGGTTATTGTTATTATTATTATTATTATTATTATTATTATTATTATTATTATTATTATTATTATTATTATTATTATTATTATTATTATTATTATTATTATTATTATTATTGTTGTTGTTATTGTTGTTGTTATTAATGTTGTTATTGTTGTTGTTATTGTTCTTCTTCTTCTTCTTCTTGTTCTTCTTCTTCTTCTTCTTCTTTTTCTTCTTCTTCTTCTTCTTCTTGTTCTTCTTCTTGTTCTTCTCCTTCTTTTTCTTATTATTATCATTATTATTAGTATTATTATTATTATTACTATTATTATTATTATTATTATTATTTAGTATTATTATTATTTATTATTATTATTTGTTGTTGTTGTTGTTTGTTGTTCATCATCATCATTGTTATTATTCATTATTACTATTCATCATCATCATCATCGTCATCGTCATCGTCATCGTCATCGTCATCATCATCGTCATCGTCATCGTCATCGTCATCGTCATCGTCATCGTCATCGTCATCATCATCATCATCATCATCATCATCATCATCATCATCATCATCATCATCATCATCATCATCATCATCATTCATTATTATTATTATTCATTATTATTATTCATCATCATCATTATTATTATTATTATTATTCATTCATTATAATTATCATCATTATTATTATCATCATTAATATTATTATTATTATTATTATTATTATCATCATCATTATTATTTTATTATTATTATTATTATTATAATTATTATTTACTGTTTTTTTGGGGGGGAAATCTTTTTCAATCTTTGGGAAATTCTCGTGCAATTTTCTTCAATTTTTGGAAAATTTTCTTTATTTTGGGGGAAGTTTGTCTTCAATTTTCGTTAATTTTTCTTCAATTATTAGGAATTATCCTTCAATGTTCGGGAAATTTCTTTCAATTTTGGGCAAATTTTTTTCTCTCTCCATTTTCAATTAAAAAAATTCAATTTGGGGAAATTTCTTTCAATGTTTGTAAAAATTCTTTTAAATTTGGGCAATTTCCTTCATTCTTGTGCAATTTTGGGAAATGTTCCTTCACTTTGGGGCAATTTTCAGGAAATTCTATTCACGGTTTGAGAAATTTACTTTCATTCTTTGAAAAATTTTGTTCATCCTCGTGCAATTTTCTGAAAATTTTCTTCAATATTTGTGATATTTCTTACAATGTAATTCTCATCTTCGATTTTCTTCAATTTTCGAAAAGTTTTCTCCATTTTGTCAATGTTTGAGAAATTTCTGTCATTCTCGTGCAACTTTTGGAAAACTTCTTTCATTTTGGCGGCAATTTATTTTCGATTTTCGGAAAAAAATTCATCAATTATTGAGAACTTTTGCCAAATTTTACCAAAATGTCTAATGATTTTACCAAATTTTTCTTCAATGTTGTTAATTGTTGTTAATAATTCCCAATTTTCCCAATCGAGAGAAACATGGGTAATTTAAACAAAATTATAAGGCTATTACCAATTTTCATGCACTTTACAATTGGTTAATTACATTAGTTTTTTTTTTTTTTTTTTTTTTTTTTTTGGGGTCAGAAAATATATATATTTGTTTTGGGGATTTCCACCAAGTTCCTCCCTATCCCCCCCTTCCCCGTGGCTACGGGTCTGATCATAGATACTGTTACTCGTCACTTACGTAATAAAAACAGAGTAACAATTCCAATTGAGGATGATTATGAAAGATACAATTGTCGGCAATTGCCATTGGCTGTTAGAGTTCCCAATCAACTCATTAAGTGCCTGATTTTGAATCAAAATTTGCAAATTTCATTTCAAGTGTTCAAGGGCTAGGCCTATAAACCATGCGCTAAAGTAGTAAAAAGTTGGATTGTGGCCAATTCACAATTGGAAAGAATTAGAACGATAGGCCTATATCGCGACTTTTGATTTCCCAACTTTAACAACTAAGTATGATAATGCTTATCAATTATATTTGTATATGTATCTAGTCTTGTTACAGTGTTAGCAAACTACTTAAACCCGTGATTTTTTTTTCCACCGGGGAATTTTTAAAACTCCATAGCTCGTGCAAACGGTACGTTACAAAATCAGCATTGACACTCGATGAAAAAAACAAAAAACTTGATAAACTCGATATAGTTCTCACTTAAAATTTGATATCTTTTTCATTCTCTCTGATGATTAACGGTGATAAACAGTTAATATGCCATACAATTAATCCAGCATACATCAAAATCGTTGTATGGAAGTCCAGAAAAGTGCCAAAAGCCTTGGCTACGTGACCATCTTGACTTCTTTGTTATTCAACCTCCTAAGCAAAACTCATTCTCTCCTAGATCTGTAGATGGTCTCAGTGTGAGCGCTTAAAAAACTCAGGTTAGTAATGACACGCCTACTCGATAATTAACTAATCAGAAAAGATCTTAAACGTTGGGTCTATGAGAATTGCCTCAGTTAAACCAATAAAGCTGATTTAAAATGAGATTATACAGCTGCAAGGTCTCTGAGAATTGGCAGAAGATAAGGCTTCCTTTGTTCAAAATAACCTAGTTTTCGTCGGCTTTAAACAAGGCATAAGTTAGTAATTACCATAAGAATCAAAATCTTTCTTTGCCTGCGGATACTGCTTTAAATACGAAATGTGCTCTACTATATACGAATAGGGCCCCCAACCTGGAGGACCGGGGTTTACAAAAACTTGGTGTCTTCCATCACCTTGATGAGTTGCCTTTCCAGAAGAATGAGGTTTATCTCCCCATGCTTTACACCTCCATACTCAATGTAAGAATGTTTATCCCATTGGGTTTTGGATCAGAGTTTCCTTTCTCTATAGCAGCCTAGATAGGTTGCCTTTCCAGGCTTACATGGCCTAACTTCTTGGGTTTTATTCTGGTTTTCCATCCATACCCAGAGCCCCAGTCCATACTCTAGCCGAAAGGCTCGAGTTTAACAGTTTGCAGGTTTGTACCACGCCAGGTAGGCGTTGAGCTGTGAGTAGAGCGGCGATCATGAGAAAGCAGGCGTACATGACTCCTACCGAACATAGAGCTATTAGAGTGTAGACCGAAGATAGAATGAATAGTATAGGCACGCAAAAGAAGAATTTTCAAGCAATAAGCAGAAATATAATAAAGCAAGCTGAAGTTGCGCATCTACACACCATTTACTAACTATTTTGGGGCATCAAATACAAGAAATCTTCAGACCAATTAGGCCTTCGCCAATGCACCCCACAATTTTAACCAAATTTTCTCAATTTTAATGAAAAATTATCTACCTGCTTGGAAATGGAAACGCAAATGATTATTTTAATAGATTTGAGCATTAGAATTTCAAATTGTCTTCTTTTCATTAATTAAATGTATTGTGTTTACTCTCACCCATGCATTTTGGGGCATAAAACACAAGAAATCTTCCGACTGAGGCCTTCGCCAATGCACCCCACAAAACTATTCCAACTGCAGGGGAAATTTATCATTTGCCTGTTTAGAAATGGAAACCCAAATGTTTAACTTAGTAGATTTGTCTTCTATTCATCAATCAGATTTATTGTGTTTATTTTCAACCGCTATGAAGTATCAAAAACAAGAAAATTGCAGGGCTTCCGGATGCTTTCCCCCTGAACCCCGCAAGAGTTCCGTAATCGGGCACACCATGTTACGCAGTACCGCGCCGTTTGGTATACTTGGGTATATTGTGCCCCAAATCTCTGTCGACTCCACAGGTGGGTAGGGTGTCTGTTCCCAATTGTTCGATGTTGTGTAATTGTAAACACAGGTATCATTTAGAGATAAGTCGGCGGCAAATGTAAATCTTTCAGTCAGGCAAATTTGTCTTACACCCTCCGCGCTCGAAGTCTAGTTACGCCCCTGAATAAGAGAAATATGCAAAAATGTCGGAACAAAAAATGGTCTGCATTGCAATGGACAATCAACTGATTCCAAATCGTTACATAGCTCAATTTTTGTTTTCTTTGCGTGCTTGTTTTCATAGTTGTAGCTATTCATATTCGGAGTAAAATGATAACACGAAATGCACTCCACTGGAAGAGTTTATGAGCTCATCACCTCTGTCTAAACACTTACATGTACAACACATGACTATACGGTTAGAATAATTAATAATTTGCCGTGCAAATCTAGAAATTGCACAGGATTAATGGAGGGCATACCCCTCCAATAAAATTATTGGGGGACCAGTGCCCCTAGAACATGCTTATAGGCTATGCACATAAGTATTATCATTGCTTATAAAATGATATATAGGTCGTTATAGAAATCCGTCTTGTTTCGACCATGACAACGGGGGCGATATATACGTGTGATGAACTGCGACAGTTCTAAGGTGATAATGAATTCCGCGCGGACTGATTTACTTTATTATCTCATTACCCACATATACATAAACGTGCAGGGATGAGATATTGTAGTCACTTTGCTGTATAGGCAAAGAACTGCCTGTACCTCCTACACTACACGGCGACCCCCTTGATATTAGAGGCTGGTGGGGCCCACTAGGGGGTCTCATATGATGACCTCATATTAGGGGTCATAAGTTTTTGGAACAGGACAAAATTTGGTGATTTTTGCGTCTGTCCGTGTGTTTGTGTGGGTGTTCATGAGTGCGTCTGCAACAATTAATTTTGTGTCGCTTATAACTCTCAAAATGTAATACACACATGAACCAAAACTGGTGGACGGGTATCACTGGTCCGGAACTTCTGTCTTCAAGGTTTTGGGATACAAAGATGAAATGGTACAAGTTTTTGGTGATGGCTGTATCTTTTGAAGGAATTACTTGATATCTTTACAAATTGCATAGGTGAGTAGGTTTAACATTTTAACAAATTTTAGAATAATTGGAAATCAAAAGGGCATGGTGCTTTTTTATGCAAAATTTTGCGGATTCTCAAACTAAAAAAGTACAAGACCTATACCAACCCTATATTGTACCATGACACCTTGGTACATGAATTTGTGTCACGTATAGACTCTGGGGTCAAAAAGTCAAAGAGCTATTGATCTTTTTCACCACTTCCCCCTATAATTATGGAATGGCAAGGGTGACATGAGCATGAATGGTGTCATACAGTGGGGTACAATTAATGTGAAAAATTTCAGAAGTTATTTTAGTGATTAGGTCAAGGGTGAGAGGTCAGAGGTCAAATATGTGGGTTTAGGGGCAATTATGTACTAATTTATACATTTTAAATTCAATAAGTACAAGACTTACACCAAGCCTATGTTGTACCATGATACCTTGGTACATGACTTTGTGTCCTGTTGACTGGGGTCTAAAGGTCCTAGGTCACAAAGCTATTGACCTTTTTTCACTATTTTCCACTATAGTTATGAAATGGTAAGTGTGACGTGAGCATGAATGGTGTCATACAGTAGGACGTGATGGATGTAAAAAAATCAGTTAGTATACTAACCCTTTGTTGTACCGTGGTAAATGAATTTGTGTCCCCCGTAGACTGTGGGGTCAAAGGTCTGTTTGTAATCGCATGGGCAGTACAATCCATCAACATGCCTGAAGAAAGATAGCCAAGCCTGTCTCAACATCTGCTTGTACACGAGCTCGCATAAGCAGTGCAATCCATCAAAAGTCACAGAGCTATAGTGACCCTGGTGGCTATTTCTGGCACTATGCTGTACGCTTAAGGTGACGAGTATGGTTGGCCATGCGGGTCATAACGTCTACTAATATTACGCCTAAGAAAAATCAATTCTTAGGTCGTATCAATCATTTCTTACGTCGTAACAATTTCATTTCATACGTCTAAAACGGGTCGCTAATTGACTGTTTCCTTTAGGCGTACAAATAAATAAATTTGTATGCGTCAAAACTATTTTTTATTCTCACGTCTAAAGGAAACAGCCAATCAGCGACCCGTTTTAGATGTATGCAATGGAATTGTTACGACGTAAGAAATGACTGTTACGACGTAAGAATTGATTTTTCTTGGACGTAAAATATGTCTGAAAATTAGTTTTAACGCGTAAAATTATGTCTATTCTTACGTCTAAAGGAAACAGCCAATTAGCGACCCGTTTTAGACGTATGAATTGGAATTGTTACGACGTAAGAAATGATTGTTACGACGTACGAATTAATTTTTCTTCAGCGTAACATTGTGAGACGTTATGACCCGCATGGCCAACCATAGACGAGACCAGCAACTACGTGGAATGCTTTCTTGTTTTAGGAGCGGCGTTTTAAATAACAATATGTAATAGATATTACGTCACAACTATAACGACCGTACGTTCGCTTGCTTGTCTAAGCTTCCTAATACGAATGCACTGAAATCGTCGAAAATGTCACATAAAATAGGGTTAGA
This sequence comes from Chiridota heheva, assembly GCA_020152595.1. NCBI lineage: Eukaryota > Metazoa > Echinodermata > Holothuroidea > Apodida > Chiridotidae > Chiridota > Chiridota heheva. Next base: position 393,729 of record JAIGNY010003367.1, read on the forward strand.
ACTTAATTTTTATTTGAAATTTGACATAGACAATTTTTAAAAGGAATCAGACAATAAGACAGTTGATAGTTATATGGAAGCAACTAAAACTGAGCCTATTCTCGAGGTCGGAGTCGATGCAACTGTTTACAAGCTCAGTACGGTTTTGCTAAGTTGGGAGGGGAAGCTCATAAAGAGAAGCCTCCAGCAGACGTCAAAAGCCTAAGCTTAAAATTGCCTACAAAAAGATATATGTATGCACGTTCCGTGGAAATATCAACATATACACGAAATAAAACACTACATGCTTAAGAGTCAGATAAACAAAATGATATGTAATTAATGTTGCATATATGAACATTTAAGTATATTCCTTTTAAATCATTTCAAATAGTATATTCTCGAGGTCGGACATCCGGGAATGTTGTGGTGCTCGGCGACGTAACAATGCTTTTTTGACGATTGCAAACCTCAAAGGGGAAAACAAACAGTACGTTATCATTGCAGGCAATGGGAGAAAAACATAATTTTGGGCTTTTTTCAACAAATACTGGAAATAATGTTTTTCTTCGAATATGATAATAGTTTTAAATATTTATGACTACCATTAATTTTCGCTGACTGGCTGAGGCGACACAAATATTTATGAAATATTATCCCATTGACTGTAACGGTAAAGTTCAAGTTCCCCTCCAACTTGGCAAAACCGTACTGAGCTCGTACACGATTACGTCGACTTCGATCTGCCAGTCTTTATTTTAATTGTTACTAGTAGCATAGACCTTATCCGAAAGTTGTTTACCTTTCGGGGCGGGAACTTTTCAATCGCTGGCAAATTGGTAGGCACAGTGCAGGAAAACTGTACGTAAGCAAACTACGCATATTGTGCTCGATTGATTATCGGTAAATCAATGTAAAATGGGTTATTCTGACCATTTCATCTTTAATTTCGCACAAAACGCTTAAATTTAGTAAATAATTTCTACGCAAAATAGTAGTGGGGAGTAATCTACACAGTTGGTTGTGATTTTAACTAAAAAAAATTGTTGTTTCGCAAGTAAACAATGCTTGAACTTGCACCGTCAGACCGTAGCCAAGGCCAGTATTAGCGTTCACGCATGAAAATACGGATCCGATTAATCAGTCATTAATCGCTGTGAAAACTCTTTTGGTAATTGTAATCTAAGTATTAGGTCTAAATCAACACTTTAATCCAATTTTATCAAACCTAACTTAAGTCGTAAATCCGAGTAGGACCAGAATATGTAAGAAACCTGCAGAGATATGGCCTACTCTACGTTTTCAGCCAGACGTATACTAATTTAAATCATAAACCCACTGAAGTTACGTCATCCAATGAAAGAAAGCATCACTGAGTAATAGTTAATTACATATGACCACATCATATAAACTTGATTGAATGTTCATTTTATAACATACAAATAAATTTCATGTCTCTATCTGGTTATGCATGTGATTAATATCAAATCTAGATGTGGATTTGGTCTGGAATTTTTCTCTGGGATTTATATATACTTTTTGGTGGGGTGGACTTGTGGGTGTTTTCTCAACTAAGCAAGGGCCGCTGAATTAAGGTTCTTTTTACACATTTTTGAATGATATAAGATTGCAAATGCCAAAAATTGTTGTACTTTTGAAAAAGTATGATCATAGTACTATCAATAAAACTTGGAGAGTGAACATCTTCTTTAGATGTCTCATATTTTATCATACATTTTAATGTATGGTTTGTTACTTTTGCTGTATTTGTCATTTTGCCAATCTTTTCTTTTTTGATTTTATATTTGCTATTATATATTTTATTTTAACAAAGCCTCACCTTAGCCATGCTGCTTTCAGCTGATTGAGCTATCCTTAATACAGATGAGTGGTATAAAAAAAATGGTCGATTCATCACATTATAAGATCATATTCTCAAACTATATGCATGATCATCCAAATGTGATTTTATTACTGCTTAAATTACTTATTATGCAATTTGATAGTGTAGATGTGTACATACAGTTTTGTGTGTTAAATTATAGTGTTTGAAATGTGTAATGCATCTGAACATATAACATTTCTTCCAGGATTGAGAATTGTGATCACATTTTTTCCATAAAAACTAAAAACAAAATAGTGATTGCTTATATATCATGTGATGAAAATACTTTTTAGTGTTATTTGGAGTAAAGATAAAGAGGGATGGCAGACCTGTGAAAGTCAAATTTGCCTTGGAATTTTTGCCGACATCCATTTACTTCATGAGAAAAAGTGTTTACACCCACCACTCTTTGTAAAAGTTATTCAAGAAAATTTGGATTTTCTCATTTGATAACATTCCATGAAAATAGAGTTTTACATGCATGTTTGAATTGAATTGTAATTTGTAGCACGAATGTTTATGTCCAAATCACGCAGTGACCAAAACCTTTTAACGTATTAAGGCATAATTTTTTCTAACTTCGCGGCCTAAATACCTCTGTCCTATCTATCTTCTATTATAATTTCTTGCCTAGTATAGTAACCGAACCTAATTTCGCCCCCCCCCCCCTTCTCTAATTTCGTGCACTACACAATATGTTCGATTCCACCTAGTTTAACAACCAATTTTGAACAATCGGACTTACGAGCTAAAACTTACATTCAAAATCGTGAAAATAACACTTTCTGGCGACGACGACGAGTGAACACATAATTACAATGACGGGGTCGTCACCTGCGTAATCGGTTGTGATAGTAACAATACTATGACGAAACGCTTAATACGACCCGGACGAGAACACAGGTACGACGTACGGACAGACCTTACATCGACAGCCAAGTCAATGTCCACGGCCTTTGATAACCAATTGTGGTGCACTGGCTTATCTTACTTAAAATGCAATATAACTCACATCCTACAAGATATTTTCCTTTTAAATATTACTGGTCCACTTGAGTCAATAAAAACAGCAATTTTCCCTTCTCACTCGAACACACACATGCATCTGCTATCACTGATGTTAGGATGAAGGACGTTTTATTATGTAATGATGGCCTAAGCTTAAACAAAGGTCACATCGGGTTCAAAACTGACGAATATTTAGGAGCTTAAAGTTTAAGTTAAGACTATGACGTTACAAAAGTTCATTTCCGTCCGACGATAGGGTGTGAAAATTATACATTTTCTTACAGTACTCTTATTCAAATGAATAATATGTGAGTGTTAATGCACAAAAAAAGAAGTTAAAGAAACAAATGAAAGGTCTAGGTAGATTCTTTTCATTAGATATTGCTAAAAATAAGCTTTTGAATCAGAACGTGTTTTAGTGCGATTGCTTGTTTATCTTATGCCCCCATTGTAAAGACTCGGAAGAGTGATTTTTGATCTCTTTTTTTTTTTTGACGTTTTGATATTTTATATGTACGATAACCGTTTGAGAATAACATTTTTCATACTGTTTCAAAGGAACTTCAAGTTTTCCTAATTGATAAAAGCAAAAGCCAAAGTGCACCATTAGATGCACGAAATTAGGAGATTCTCAAACTTAAATGAACACGCTCGAGTTTTGTTATAATTTGTTATCGCTTGACTTTTTCATAAAAAAAATTCTTTTTTATTCATCACCGTCACAAAGATGAGAAATTTAGTGACACCTTTAAAGAATTTTTAAAGGTAAGTTCTCGTTTTTTTAATAAAAAAAAATCGTCATTTTCTTTCTTAAGTGCACGGAATAAGGTTCCCTTATGCTATTAGCAAAACGTTTGTTTATATTATGCATTAAATCTTATGCCATGCACAAATTGAATGCTGTGTAGGTCTAGGCCATGTTTATGTTACTAACTTAGACCTTTAAAAAGGAATTCAGTCGAAATCTATGAATGAAATCTATACTTATACTTATTCAAATTCGAAAACGGTTTTTGTCACTAACGTTATTACAGTAAGCCTAATTGAGACATGCAAGATAAGAAATTCGGCGTTATCGAATATCTAACGTTAGGCTAAAGTTTGCTGACTTTTGAAGTTAGGCCTAATCTGTCCATATATCTCGTAAGAATTGATTAACCAATTGTGGTTTTGACGCAAAATTGGGATTCCAGAATAAAATAAGTTCTTTTTGTGTGAAATATGTACGGTTTTCGATAAGTCAAAAAGCTTTTTAGAGGCAAAATTTCAGAATTTGCCTTAAATTAATCACCGAGAATCTAGTTTATTTGTTTACGTTTTCTACTGACGTGCAGCGCGTTGTACGATTTGGTTGTTTGCGCTACGCTTTGCATACCAAAATTTGGGATGCTTACAAAATTGCCGCCGGAAGACATCAATTTGCGTTTGGTGGATTAGGTTAAGGCCTAATATATTTAGAATCTGAGCTAGCTGTGCATTGTATATAGCATACACGTATACAGTCGAGTTCTTAGCTTGGCCTAGCCCTTTTTTCCAGTATATTTTTCTAATAAGTATTTTTTCATTCCACCCAAGAAACTTTTGGTATGGTGTTTATTTGTAGTTAGCTATTTGTAGTTTTTCCTAGGGTGGGGTGGCTCTGAAACAACTCCTTTGTGTTCACGTTTTCACTTGTGTGCCCCTGACTAAAGGTAACACATAATAGGATTTAATCACTTTTCTTCAAATTTCTCGAAAACCACACAGTGGATTTTAAAAGCGCAAGGTGAAAAGATAATTCATATGCCATTAATTCAAATCGTGAATTTGAAACCTTCACAGTAGTTGAGTTTCCCGCGCTCGAAATGTGTCTGCTTCTTATGTTATTCCTAAAAAGTTTGAATTTGGATAGATGTATTGTGGCCCACTTCTGTAAAGGATCCCCCGATCGGGAGAACAAAACTGTTTTCCCGATCGGGCATACAAACCGGGCAGCTTGTCCGTGCTCGTTGCTCGTTCATTTGTGCTTGTATCTTTTTGTTATGCTAGCTGTGGAGCCCAGTCGGTAAACCGAAACAGTTTCGTTCGTTCTTTGACCTTAACAAAGCGTTGTTGTTTGTGTACACAACAACAACAACGGCTGCAGCGTGCGCGAACGTACATAACTAAAAATATAAATTGTTTCTTATGGATGGGTTATCTAATCACCAACCCTGGCATTGTTAGGCTGCGTACCAACAAATTACAATAAATAATAAATATTCATATGCTTGTTAGCAATTACTTTAAAAAAACTTTTTATAATTTGCATCATTCTTAAGTTTTATGGAAATGGTTCATGTTGTTTCAATTAATAACGTATTGTCCTATACAATTCAGTAGTAAAACTCCAATTTCAATGTTGTAAGGGATATTTTAATTTGATGTTTAATTGCTGTTCGATTTGGTCACCCATTTTTGTGAATGAAATGTTCTATTGATATAAATTATTCACTAGATTAGTTCATTTTATCGATGGGTTTATTGTTGGAAAGTATTCAAAATAAAGCTGGTTTTTTTAATTTAAAATTCGATATCTAATTTTTTCTTTGGAAGGAGGTTTGGAGTAGAAGTAATATTATAAAAAGATTAATGTTCTGGCATCGTGTTTATATTCTTTTGTAATTTCTTACCAAAGTTGAGGCAAGGAAGTCATATAGACCAGTGGCGGCAGACTTAAGGTCGAAATTATTGGGCCGACCATGTTCACGCGAAGCGTGAACCCAAACAGCCTGGGGTCCAGGGCCCGCTCAAGGGTCCCAGTGGGGTCCAGGAGAAAAGCTCTGGTGGTGGTCCAGGAGCGAAGCCCCCCAAAACTCTGTGGCTTAAGCATTTTGCAAGGAATTTATTTTTGCATTTCTGACTGGGTTAGCAACAATATTGCTTTACGGATAAATTCTTCTAGACTCTAGGTAGCCTTAAATTTAAAATTCTTGTTAAGTATCGCAGTCATTCAGCCTATTCTTAACAAAATCACACGATAACATATTTCTAACAGGAAAGTTATAGACTATCATTTTCCCAATTCTATGAAGTACTAAAGTATCGGACGATCTACCAACCAGGAAAGCTAACCTACAATTCCGTTGTGAAAGATTGCGTCGTTTGACGCATTGTACGTCACTTGTAAACACAGTATATTGTTTTATTTATCCTGGGAATTTAAGAAAAGCGTTAAAGCAATTAAACTGTAGTGCGCGCATGTCTTGAGGACTTTACCGTAATTATTGTGTGTGTGGCTATAGCGAATTTAACACCGCGTGCGGAGGCTATTTTGAAATATTTTTTTCGTGAAATATGAATCGCGAAATCGATATAAAAATCGTTCGTTATACATTAGAACATTACAATGAAATACTGAATAGGCCTAATATCATATTGTATAACCTTTGTCAGACCATTGTCGGATTTTTTTTGCCTTGGTCAGACCATTGTCGGACAAATTTTTCCCCCGACCATGGTCGAGGTGGTCAGGGCGATTCCGTCGCCTATGCTGTTGCCTTCCTTCTACAGATTATAGCTTGCAGTAGACCTTGCAGACAGATTTTTTGAACACTTGAAACATGCAGCTCAGCAAGAGCCGGCAGTTACAGGCAGTCAGAGTTGAACTTTAACGAGTGATCATTCCAAAACACATTTAGCCTTGACTTAAAACTGTTAAATTATGTAGCACTAACAACATAATCATTCAAACCGTTCCAAGTATTGATGATGCGAAAAGCAAAAGTAGATAGGTGTCGTGTTGTTCTGCATCTAGCTTTTTAAATTCCAAGTGTGACCTCTCGTACTGGAATCTTTATCTTAAAAGGTATCAAAATTAATGTCTTCCAAACCATGTAAAATTGTATAAAGTGAAGGTATGCCAATAATTCTTAAACGGTCACAAAACGGAAGATCTTGAATAAGAATGAATAAATTTGGTTGCTCTTTCTGTACTTTTTCAATTTTCTTGGCATCTTGCTTCGTATACGGATTCCAAACTGGTGTACAAAATTCTAAAACTGGTCTCACTATATCCACACCTATACACTGAAAAGATTTCTTAAGGCCAAGGATCCTATTTGCTTTTCTGAAATGTTGGCAATATGCTTCGAAAAAGAAAGATTATCTTAAAATGTCACGCCAAGATCACACTCCTCAGAAGCTCTTTGCTCAGATACAACCATTAAGTTGAACACTCTCATCATTACACATGTGATAATACAGAGAATGTTCCTTCCAAGATGCATCACTTTACATTTTGTAGAATTAAACTGCAGTTGCCATTTACTGGACCAGCAAACCAACTTGAGCTGTCAATCTTAGTTTGAAACATTAAATAGTCCTTGAAGCAAGAAATACTTGAAAAACACTTGGTATCATCAGCAAATAATCTGGTGTGACAGTTCACATAATCAGCCATGCCATCAATAGATACCAGAAAAAGAATTGGACCAAGTACACTACCCTGGGGTACGCTACTAATAACACGATTCCAATCTGATTGTGTGCCGTTAATCATGACACTCTGTTTTCTGTTTATCAAAAAGAGTTCAATCCAGGCAAGTATCTTGCCCCTGAATCCATAAAGTTAAGTTTTAGTAATCGCCTGTGAGGTACACTATCGAAAGCTTTCTTAAAGTCCAAGTATAAAGTATAATGCCCTTGTCAATGGACTTTGCCCTCAAAATGGCCCTCCGAGAGTAGGGCCATTCCACTCGTACCAAAGTCCTTTGATCATGGCATTATAGGAGAATATAAACACGATGCCAGAAGCTTAATCTTTAACTAAACATTGCTCTCTCTGTTAAAAATGCCTCAAATTTGATTTTATGAAATTTCAAATCCTTAATATTTCCAGTGGCTTGTCATTTTTGTTGTGATTTTGCTAACATGTAAATTTGGTTTTCCCAAAGGTGGTGAGGGGAAGACAGGGCTGCCCCATGATAAGGGAGGCAGCCCGTGACAAAAATATATCATTATACTTATGGGACACTGCAGGGCCCCACTCTCCCCTGGCCCGTAAGGCCCTAGGGGAAGAGCTGGAATTCATGACAATGCATTACTCGTAATTCTCTCCTTCTTTTGCACACTGCTTCACTGTTTTCACAAAATTCAAATAATCCAGGATTATCAAAATTCAATGATCTTTCTAAAAAGTAATCAAACATAACTAATTTATAATATTTATATGTAGGGACAAACAGGTTAAGCAAAAAATGTAGTACCCCACTTTTGAAAGGGGAAGATTTCTTTCAACTTTTTATACTTGGAACAATTGAAATTCCCGCACGAAATTTGAAAACCAACAAAAACAGTACAAATTCCATTGCTTGCGCGTATTAATTTCAATAAGGGCCATAGTCGAAATGCGCATTTGCTTTATCTGTGTCTTTTCTCTAGGAAAACTTTCTTTATGGGAGCAATATTTTCATGATTCTGTTATAATTAATGTGGTTTTGTCTCACAAATATAAAAATATTTACATTCTTAGCATTTGAAATATCATTTCAACTTAAAGGCTTTAAAGAAAGATTTTAATCTCAACAATTATTAATAGTATCTGGCAACATCTGCCTACTGTCTCTATTTTCATCCGGGTCATTTTATTCTTGCGACACTTGAAGTTGAACTGCTTGTCATTTGTTGTGCATTTGTTGTTGTCCTAGTGTGCCAGTAACGTGATTCGGTGGAATTCTTTTTCAGAAAAAATGTCAATAACCCAATACTAATTTTGTTTCTAGTCCGACGCAGAGTGTTCTTTTGCGTCTTAAATTAATATCAGGCTGGAATTGTGGGACGGAGACTTTCGGAGTGTTTGAAGGGAATGGTAGAAAGTGAGTGTCACCGACGTGGCAAGCAACCACACAACAAATGATTGTAAAAATGTCAAATATTTTTGCATGTTGTTAGGAATAACGTTAGGCCTAACGTTAGGCCTAGGCCCCTATGGCGAATTTGGGAATTTCAGCGAAAAGTTATTAATCTTCTGTGGCGTGCGAACTTAAAATAGCCGTTAGGCCAACCTTCTTTATATTTTGGTGTGGCGTATGATTGATGATATTTCTGATGTGGCGTGACTCGACAGCAATTAAGCCTAGGCTAAATTTTAAGTCCAACAATAGCCTAATTATATTGATTTCAAGTTCCTTTCACCGTCGGCAAATTGCCTTGACAAACCGAAAAATCTTCAAAATTTGACAAAACGTCACGCAAATTCACATTTTGTGCAGCTGCAAACTTTCCATATCAGTGGTTTGCAGTTTCACAGAATGTTAAATTGCTTTACCTCTTCAAAGTTTAGGGAGATTTTGGTTTATCGATGCAATTCTGAATTCACAGATGGCATATCATATCGCCGCTATGCACATTGCTGCTAATATTTCCGCACTACTCACACTGCACCCACTGTATATGTAAACATTCACGTAATCCGTACCATGATGAATGAATCCTTTATTTAAAGCATGTGGTGTAACCGATGTTTTTCTGCACTGAATAATGACAGCTTATTTTCAATCAGGTGATCATGGATAGTTTCAAATTGTCAGCCACCACAATATTTTTAAGTATTTATTGTTCGTTACATGCTACAACAAGCTAGGGAGTGGGAGGGGGTGAGGGGGCCAAAACTGAAATATGTTCTTTATTTTCTCATTTCATCTCTATTGTTTCATGTGTATATTGGCAACACTTGAAATGATTTTTCACCAAAGGAGAAAAGGTTTTGAATTTTTTTTGCAGGGAATAGATTGCTGAGGAATTTATCTTGAAATTTGTAAGAATTTAATGATCGGGGATGCAAAAGTTTTAATATAAGAATAAAAAATCAACAACATTGGAAGTTTTACCTATGCAGCCTATTAAACACTAATGACCCATGGTATACCGATGTATACATATTAAGTGGGGGCTTTAGCAATCAATCAATGGTATGATTTTTTTCATATTATTTATCCCTTCAGGAAATGATGGTTGATGATGAGGAGAAAGTGAAAGGAAGTGAAAAAGAAGATGAATTAAAGGATGTCAGCAAAAAGAAGATTGAAAAGTCTGCTGTATCTCCAGGCAAATTGCGTAGGCAGTACAATGACGTAAGTACAGTCATTAACAAGTTTTTTTAAAGATAATTATACCTGTGGAAGCTTTGACAGAATGCATCAAAGACTTTTGCTGTTTATCTTTTCACATGCCTAGAGGTCCAGATTGTAGTAAATCTGAGCTTAAGAGCTCATTTGTGTCACTATCGTAATGAAAGCGGAAAGCTTACTTGCACCAATGCTTATCCAGTCTGTTTTTAAAAATGTTCAGGTTATTAGCATCCATCACGACAACTGGTAGAGAGTTCCAAAGTTTACAAACACGGTTAGAAAAGAAATTGTGACGAACACATGTGCGACAATATAGTTGTAGAATCTTTTTGGATTTTGAGCCTGTAGTTATAGTATTTTGCCTGAAAACAAAAAACTTTGTCACAGCTGGATTATAGATGTTGGAGATGATCGTATACACTTCAGTTATATCACCCCTGGCCCTCCTATATGTCAATGTTGGTAGGATTAGCTTGGCAAGTTGCTCTGGATATGATAGATGCGATAATGATGGAATTAATGTAGTAGCTTTCCTCTGAACGCTCTTAATCAGGTTGATATGCTTTTTCATGTGTGGGACCAAATACAGTTTGAAAATTTAATGTGTGGCCTGACAAAGGCCTTATATAGTTGTACGTGCAAAATATCATCAAGAAAGGTTAACGCTCTCCTGATAAGTCTTAAAATTTTGCTTGCTTTGTTGACTTTTTCATTAATATGTGCATCAAAGGATAGGCTAGAGTCAAAGGTAACACCAAGATCATTCTCAGTGGAGACAAAATCTAAAGTATGGTTTAGCATAGAAATGGAAAACATTGGATGATTGTTTCTTGAAATGTCAAGGACTTTACATTTGTCTGGGTGGAACCTCAATAGCCATTTAGAAGACCATCTACTCAAACTATCAAGATCCTCTTAAAGATTATCACGGTCATGAGTTAAATTCACACATTTACAAAGCTTGGTGTCATCTGCAAAAAGATATACAGTTGAGTTATTTATGTCAGGCAGATCATTAATATAAATAACAAAGAGTAATGGACCAGGACGCTGCCTTTGGGTATGCCACTTAGTAAGTGAAACTGATTCTGATTTGCAACCATTAACCATGTTAAGCATTATTGAAATGTAAATGTCCGTGTGTTCACTTTTGATGCAAGACCAATCTTGAATTTTTCAGGTGTAGCAGCAGTAAGAATGCAAAACTTGTGTTTTTAATTTTTCATTGTTTAATTATTATCTCAAATTGACCATAACCTAGCTGCAGCTGTGCCTTAATTCAACACAGTATGAGGAAACTTCTAAAGTCCTGTATTAATTTTAGTCTTAGTCTTTATTTTGTTTTGCCTTTAGTGGCAGCCCTGTCATGCTCAAAATGGCAACATACATTTAAGACGTGGACAGCATAATTTAGTAGAGTACATACCTCCTTCCCTTGGCATTTTTAACATGCCTAATATTTTAGAGTTCATTCACCAGATCATTAATATACATCCTAGGCCCACCAAGTTTTATCCTTAAAGGATCATTTTTCATTTTTGATCTGTATCAACCACTTGCACTCTGAATCTCAGGATCATCCACCATCTGATTGATTTCTTCCAAAGTCAAATCATTGTATTCAGTTTTATTCAGGCTAAGCATTGATTGTCAACTTCCTTTCAGACAAGATTATATTCCATCATTTTTCATTCATGACAGAAACCAAATTGTTTTGATTTTCTTTAATACCAGAAACCACTGATTTGATTTTCTTTGAAACCAAAAAATTGATAGTTTTGTGGGGCTTTTATGATTACCCTTGTAAATAAATGTTTAAACGAACCAACAAGTCTGACAATCCTTATTTCATATGATAGAATTAAAAATAACAAATGTTTCTGAATAAGTTTCATACCGGCTTAAGCAGTCTAACACAATTTTTATAATTATTAAAAACTTTATTTCTACTACTAAATTGTACTATGGGAGCCACCATTTTGATTTCAAAACATGTAGATTATAATGTCATCAGCCCAGCAGGATGTTGGAATGCTTTGTATTTCTTTGTAATCTACCTCAAGATTTCTACATTTTGAGAAAAATTTAATCACATTTATAATGAAATACATTAAATTCTTTGTGTCCCTGTTTGGGAAATTATGTCATCATGCTCAATATTTCAATACAGAATTGAACAAAATGGCAGCCTCCATGTGTCAACTTCAAGCTTCAATAGAAATAAGATTTTGACTTACTGTTTTTTGGTAGTTGGTTAAGATTTGTATCCTCTATCATATGAAATAATAATTGTATCAGACTTTGTCTTCAAATGTTTAGTATAATCCTCTCTAAAAGTTTAAACATTCGTGATTCACACTTGCCATTAAAAATCAATAACATTCAAATCAAACACACAACTTTCATTCAATGACTTTTACAATTCAAACTTTACATATAATTTACAAAGAATCTAATCCCTTTTCAGGCAGGAGTTGAATGAAATTCAATAAATAGGGCTATATTTGACCTTCATTCATCGAATTTAGAGCTACTGGATGTATAGGCTTAGGCCTGATTAACAACACAACAGGCATAAATCTGCATTAGGTTAAGCCAAACACCTGTCACTTTTACAAGCTGTAAAACTGACCCAGAAATTTATGGACAAAAAAGCATTTGTTGTTATTTTTACTGCAAATAAATGCAAAGATTACCTGTTAAGTCTAATAAATTGGGCAAAAAGAAAAAATTAGGAATGTTTCAAAGTTGCTGAGATTTCAGTGTGGTTCACAAACAAGACAGTGGAGCTGTGATCATTTAGCGTGTACATGCTACACTCTCGCAAATTCTTGTAAACGTTTATTAAATACTTCATCGCGAGTAATTGTTTTTCATAGTCAGTCTTGCTGTTGAAAATCAATATGATCATTCATGATTTAAAATCACACACATTCGGCTGACAAAATTCCAATCAATGACTTTTTACAAACTGTAAACCCAATTAGCATAATCCTTTTTAAATGTGGGAATCACAAATGCGCAGTAATCACCAATAAATGGGGATATTATGCACTTTGATTTCGCTGAAATCTGAGTAGGCTAACTTGTAAAATGCACCGGAATGTGTAGCAGTAAACAGTGAAACTAACAATAGGCCTAACGTTAGGACATAAGGCTTTAAGTTTAAATCCCACAGAATCAAGGCCCGTTTTACAAGCTGTTAAATCGACCAAAAAATACTTGAATCGTGACAATCAGTACATTTACAGTAAACCTTACCTGATGAGTCAAATAAATTTTGCAAGAAAGAAAAAATATTGCAAAATAAACAAACAGAAAAAGGTTTTAATTGAGCTGAAATTCTGCATGCGTTGCAAAGATGGCGGCCATTTTTTTGAGAGGACTGATATTTCAGAACTTCCTGATGGTGGCGTAATTTTGAAATGTCTTACGGCGAATTATATCATTTTCACAGAAGAACTTTGAAAGCTGTAGTGAATAGGAAAACAAGTTATGCAATGTTGAGTTTAAATGACATTGAAAGGAAGTTATCTGTTTTTTTCATTTCCATGATATTTTCCATAAAAATGATGATTTATACTGTAGAAGTAAACTTTTTACGATTTAGAAAGCAAACTCAGTGTTTATTTGGGCAATGGAGTCAGTACTTTTGCCATACTGGTTGCGCGACTTTTTTTACTTCGCCTCGTAGTTTTGGAGCAATTTTGGTATATTTCCGAAAATTACGGTACTAAACGCGTGTGCACGATACACACTTGCTTTTTTTGGCGTTTACACGTTTACTTAAATCCTCAAACGTTCACAGCTCCACAAGACAGCCATATTCCAGATGATTGTATCAAATACAGTACAATTGTGAATATGTCTGGGTTGGAATTTTTTTTTCTCTACGGTATAGCTGGTTCATGGGGGCGCACTTTTGAAACTTTACGACATGGTTATAAGTGTTGAAAACATATCAAAATGCTTGCAAGACAGCAAATTTACTTGCTGATCTGTTATTTCTACATCTGTTTAAATTGTGTTCCAACCATAGATCATTAGTTTTTAAGCCTTACAGGTAATTTGAAGACATAACATAACAAGATTACGGGCTAAGACAGGTTAGTCACTCCCTAAAAAGTCCAAACTAACACTACCACCACCACAAAAAAATAAAATAAAACATGTCCAGAGTTAGTAATGAACTTATCAATCTTGACTTTGAAATTGTGAACAGAATTGGAGCTAATTACCTACTCAGGCAAACCATTCCACTTATTAACAACTCTTTGCGAAAAGCTTTGGTCAAATTCAAACTGTTACCACGTGTCACATGAGGATTAGCTGAAACATGCAAGAAATAACAGGAAGTCAAAGCATCACTACCAGATAGGAACTTAAAAACCTGAATCATATCGCCACGTACTCTTCTCAACTCAAGCTTGGTCAAACCAAGAATTGGCAACCTAGATTCATAAGAGAGATTCCTTACTTCGGGAATAAGTCTAGTGGCTCTTCGCTGAACCTGCTCCAAAGTGAAATTATCCTTCTCATAAAAGGGACTACAAGCCTGAATAGCATACTTAAGGTGAGGCATGACTAACTGCTTATACAAATTAAGAACAACCTCTCTACCAAGAAAACAAAAATTTCTTCTAATCAAACCAAGCATCCTATTTGCCCTTGCAGTTGCTAAAGCACACTGTTTAGAAGGCTTCAGATTGCTAGTAATGATAATACCTAGATCCCTTTTTTGATCAACACAACCAAGATTTGAACCATTCATGCAGTAATCAAAAGCCAAATTGTTCTGACCAAAATGAATAACTTTGCATTTATCAACATTGAATGACATCTGCCATGTTTGGGACCAAGAAACTAACTTATCCAGATCAGTTTCAAAAGTGAAGAACAGCATCCTAACAATCCTGTACAGCTTAGTGTCATCAGCAAATTTACAAATCCTGGAGCCAAGGGAAACATCAATATCATTAATGAAGATTAGGAAAAGAAGCAGACCCAATACAGAACCCTGAGGAACACCACTTGTAACCCTCTTCCACAGAGATACTTCACCATTAATAACAATTCTTTGTGACCTGTCAACTAACCAAGAATATATCCAACTGGCACACTTTCCCTCCACACTAAGTGCTCTTGTTTTCAACATGAGCCTGCCTAATGGAACCTTATCAAATGCTTTTGGGAAATCTAAATAGATAACATCCAGATAACATCCACATTATGACCAGAATCAACCAGTTTAGTAACATCATCTTGAAACTGCAATAAATTAGAAATACAAGACCTCTTAGGTAAGAACCCATGCTGGGACAAATTCAACAAACCATTGACCAGATAATGAACTAGTACAACATCCTTAACAATGGACTCCATGACTTTGCACACAACACTAGTAAAACTCACTGGCCTATAATTACAAGGCAAACTGTCGTCACCCTTTTTAAAAATAGGAGTGACATTACCAGCAATTCTCCAATCACTAGGAACAACACCAACATCAAGGCACTTTAAAAAGATAATACTCAGGGGAACAGAAAGAACATCATAAATACTCACGTAAAACAGGAGGATGTATACAATCTGGACTGGGTGTTTATTTGAATTCAAACCCTTCAACTTCTTAGACACAACATTAACTGAAAAATCAACATTCTTAATGGATACTGGAGAGTGCACACTAAGATACTCCACAACATCATTAGCAGGGAACTCCTTAGTAAAAACAGACACAAAGTAGTCATTCAAAACCTGAGCCATATCCTTACCACCATTGATAGTAACACCATCATTACCCTGAAGGGGACCAAGAGCCTTTTTTTTTGCCATAAATGATGCGCATCATTCAAAAACGTTTAAACCCATTAACATCGAAACACAAGTGTCTTTCTTTAGGCATGACTTTACCCGAGAATGCTCACGTAATTAAGTGCATTTTAAACGTTGGTGTTTGAATTTTAAGGTGTATCAATTTTCGCATACAAGTAAATGGAGTCGGCTCCAAACGCGGCTCATTTTTTTACCCATAGAAATGCATAGCAGGGCATTTTCACCAAGTTTCTGACTTGCAGCATAAATATTTTATTCAAATTTTGTTTATCATTACAATCCATAGGATGTGAATTTTTTTTGGAGTATACAAATGTTTCAATTTGTACCTTTTGCAAGTAACCACAGCAGTGTAGTGCTGTTGTTTTGCGATTATTTTCTAAACGTTTAATTGCCAAAATTTGTGAGCGCTTAGTCATTAATTGCAATAAAGGTACCAAAAAAATTAGTGAACAAAACATTTTTTGTGAAACTGGTCCAGTTTCACACAAACATACCATGCATGTATTTTTAGACCAGAAAGAGGCCAAGAATCTCACCAAATCCAAATATCATGTTTTAGATTTACCTGTTAGGCTGATAAAACTGCCAGAAAGTAAAGATTCTTGGTTTAGATGACATTTGAAAAGGTGTAGAAAAAGATTTCCATAAAAATATTTGCTGATTTCTGGCAGTCTGAAGTTTCTGGTTTATCACAAAATAATTTATGTACAGACCGTACCCCAATACAGCATTAGCTAAGGCCTGTAAAATCAGTTTTTAGTTCTTAAAGTTAAAGTGTGCCAACAATTTTAGTTGAATTTAGTTCTGGCCATGAACTAAGAAAGATATAAACGATTGATATTAAAGGAAATTGAAGGAATTTGCTTGAGTTTTATTGCCATTTTCATGCATTTTAAGCATAGAGAGGTTTTTTTAGTATATACATGTAGCTCAAACCTTTTAGATGATTTTTTGAGTATTTTACGATGTTTTTATTGTTGGTAAATGTCACTGTACACTAGGCCACCCATATAGTATTTTCGCAATTAATCTCTTCAAAGCTTTACTAAACGTTTTTAAAGAGTTGCAAGCGATTTTAGCGATTAACTGCTAATCGTCAAGAGCACTACAGCTGTGTGTCACAAACTTGTGCAAGAATGGCATAGTCAAGCAAGACTAATTGGTGTCTTTTGGATATCCATACTGAAGGTGATGACACTGCCCAAGCATTGCAAAGTAGTGCAGAACTGCATTTTTTTATTGAACTAAGATTGCTTCTGTGAGAGTGAGAGCAGAGAATGAATGACAAGTGGAACATGCATAAAGGTTTAGGAATGAATACTCCAGTTTGTTTGATGTACTTGTGTCTGTTTGATAGTTATTTTGCTGCCTAAATGAGTAGAGTGGGAGTTACCCATTGGGGAGGTACCAAAATTTGGAACATTGGTTGCAAACTGTTCTCAGGTAGTTCAAACTTAAAAGAGAAAATAAAGTGAATGAATGGCTCACGTAGAGAAATTCATGAAATTTTGTGGAAATATTTTCTCATTTGTACCAAGCCGTTGATCTTAGTGGTATTGGCAAGGAAAATACAGGATCCCATGAAAAATATTTAAAAAATGACCTTATCAGTATTTTGTTGGGGCGGAGCCAAGTATAATTTTTCTAAAACTACATGTTGCTTGTTAACACAAAATCCCAAGAGCCTTACTATAAATGTTGTCATATTTACTGTATGGATACATGGTGGTCCTTAGATGATCCTTTTGATTTTTGTAGTAATGTCAGGAATATTAATTACTATATTTAGGTGAGGATAAATGTAAAAAACAGTAACTGGTGCTCCTTCACAGCCATTGATGTGAATTTGTCCACAATTGGCATATTACTTCCTTTGGTCTCTTGAGTTGCTCTTGTCTTTTTTAATGACAATGCCATGCATGTATGTATCTATATATTTATAATAGAGAACTGAATTATTACCTATTTTGTACATCACTCTTAACACTGTTGTACATTATCTTTCAAAAGTTAGACATGTTGATAACCAATTACAGTATAAGATTAGTTTCATTTTGTTAAAGTACCTGAAAATATCTGTAACATAACACAGGTTATTTCCTTTACACAAACTCAATAACTAGTCGTCACACACACAGAATAAGTTTAGTTTATCTTGTGAATAAGCTCTTTACAAATGCCTGACAGGAAAGGTGACTGTTTTGAATTTCTTATGCAAAAGGGCTTAAGTGATTGTTTATCATAAAAGGATTAGTTCAGTGGTCAGACATGTTTAAAGAGGATAAAGAGACAAACTGTGAAGGAAGTACTCTTATCAACCTGTTCCATTCAGGAAATTATTGAATTTGAAAGTTGTTACACAATTTTTTTTTGTCTACCTTATCTTCCTTCAAAAATTTTGCAAAATGTGGAAAATCATCAATTTTGATGATGATCAGCTTTAACTCGGAAATTAAATTCACGATTTTAAAAATCCTTCTTGCTCAGAATTCAGTGTTCTGTTTATTGGGTATTGGTTATCCATAGACATGCCACCTCAGATAAGGTCACGTTGACTGCTGTTAGCACCTGTAAATAAGGAACAAAATGTTGTGTATAAACAGTTTAGTAAAATCCTCAAAATATTTCCTATTTGTGATTCAGCGTTGCCATTGAAAATTAAGACCATTCATCAAACCAGACCCACAAGGAGGACAAATTTCAATCAGTGACCTTTATTAACTTCCTGCATGATCAGCGCATTCCATGTGAATGTCGGTTTGTAGAAATTCCCAGCAAACATTTTGGGTAAACCGGGGCAAAACGGCCCACCACTTTTGTTTTTACTCCTAGTAAAATATGGTAAGATGTATTGTTACATGAAATATATTTCTAATAAGTACACTGTACATTAAACAAAAGATGGAAAGAGTGACAATATATAGTATAGTGTAAGGATAGGTAGCTGCTTTTGAATACAATCTGTAAAATAAAGTGAAAGATACTGGCCCTCAAAACTTTAGTCTATGTCTCTCAAAATGTCAATTTAAAATATGATGTTACAAGGTTTTATTACAAATAAGTTGATACATTTGAAAGACGCTTGATAACATCGTGATTATTCATTAAAATGATTAGATAATCTTAAAACTTTGTTAATTATTTAGTCATATTTGGGCACCTCGTGGAGAAAAAAAGGGTTAATTTTTACATAAACAAGCTAAAGTATACATGTTGGACCTGGTGCTGTATGTAAAATGAAAGTAAACCATTAACATATACTTTCAACCTCCATGATATTTAAAACGACAAATACGGGGAGAAAAAGGCCCAGTAATAAATTCTATCACATAATGTTAATTTTGGTACATAAACAAGCTAAAGTATACATGTTGGACCTGGTGTACCCTTACTGTATGTTAGTCATGAGTGGAAGTAGAGTATTAGCTACTGTAAACCAGTAACATATACTTTCAACCTTCCTATTATTTGAAACAACAAACTTTCAGTTTTGATAAGTTTCCACCAGTCTGTACAACCTTCCACATGTACATTCTTTACAGCAATCATGTACATGAATAGTTAATTAATAGCTTCAACTGCAGTACACTATTGAAAGGCACAGAAGTCACACTACTGTAGATCTCATCACAACAACCTAAGCCCATGACATTCACGTAGTATGTATGCAACTGCATTGTTCACACGTGTCCCAACCCCTAATGTCTGCATGTTTGGATCAGTCAAGAAAGTGTGAGTAAAAGACTTTGAACAGCAACAATATAAGTTCAAGACTTAATAAGGATTGAAAAGCCAACCTTTGCAATTTTGCTTAGGATATTGTACATGAATGCCTTCAAAATAGAGCACAAGAGCGTTATCATAAGCATATAGCGAGTCTAAAAACAGGGATCATATACCTAGCCACCTAGCTCAAGATTCATCTAGCTTTAATGGTATTAATACAAATGATAATCTTTCAGTGTCATGTTTTAATGCAGACAACCACTGGCCCACTGAGTGTATAGCCCCTTCCCCCCTCCCTCTCCAGTCTTTTAAAAAAAGTGCACAACTAATATTATAAAATGTTCGTGTGATAGGACATGTTCACTGCTGTATGTTAGAAGTTAATGTTTATTACAAATTTAAATAATTTACACACTTATTTGAGTTAAGAGTTCTATTCGTGCGTAGTAAGTTGATGTTTATTACAAGTTGAATAAATGTTAAACAAGTTATTGGATAGCAGAATTTTGGCAAACAACTAACAAGAACACATTTACAGTAGTATTTCACAGAACAAATAGAATGTTTTACCTTTGATTCGGCAAAAGGTTCCCCCACAAAGATTTATTACATTTTATATGTACATGTATAGTTACATTTGTGGTACATTTTGTTAAATGTTGTTTTTAAATGTTGTAGTTTGCAAAATATGATATTGCATTAAATATTTAAACTATAAAAAGTATGACTATACTACTTGGCCAAATTGTGGTGTAGCCATCTTTTAAAAGAATAATTGGGCGTGCTGTTTTACCCCGAGATCCAGGGGAAAAGGCCCACCCTACTTTTTTTTAAAGTAAGGGCACATTATGCCCCCAAATCATAATGATGGTACCAAAATTTGATATGGTCATAATAGAGAAGGTAGGTAATGCTAAAAACCACATATTGATTTCCTTGTATCATACAACTGTTATGAGATATTTTACATTAACTCAAAAAGTAGGCCTTTTTACCCCAGTTTACCCTACTCTATGAATGAGGATATTTTTCACTTTGATTCGCGACTTTTAGGCTACTTGTGATGTACTGAGTATCATAGATGAGAAGTTATTAAACAGAGTTATATAATATATTAGGCTGTAATTTCACTAACGTGTTAGGCTAAGGACCCATTCTGCAAGCATTACCTGATGAGTCGGACAAATTGTACAGAAAAGAGCTGTGATTTCAGCATGCCTTGCAAAGATCACAACCATTTTCATTGAGAGTTTGTTTCCAGGTTGGTGGGTGCAAATTTGGAATTTGTATGAAGAGGCATTCAGCTCAGCCATGTTAAAAGTTTTAGGAAAACAGCTCAAAATGTGGCAAATTTACCTACTGATAATTAATTTCTTCATCTGTATCTTTATTGATTTATTTTTAAAATTACTTAAGATGTAATAATGATAGTAAGTAAAACTTATATAGTGCTAAATCAACAGGGCTGCTTAGAGCGCTTAACAGTAAATTCAAAATATAAAGTGAAATAAAATAAAACATAAGATAGCATAAAAGATAAAAGCTAAATATAACACTAAAACATAAAACTAAAGACAAAATAAGTAAGATACATGACTACGAAGAAAAAGCAAGCTTGAAGTAATAAGTTTTTAAAGCAGTTTTAAAAGTGGCCAGAGAATTACTTGATCTAATGTTGAAAGGCAAGATGTTCCATAATTTGGGGGCGCAAACAGAAAAAGCCCTGTCACCTGCCTTAGATTTGGTTTTCTTCTCACACAAAAATTGAAGAGACGATGATCGTAATGACCTGTTCGGGGTATAAGTTTCAAGGAGGCAAGACAGGTAAGAGGGTGCGAGACCATGCAGGGCTTTGTACGTTGAGAGATTGATTTTGTATTTTATTCTAAATTCAGTTGGGAGCCAGTGAAGGGCTTCTAAAAGTGGGGTAGCATGATCTCTTTTACGTTTCATGTAAACTAGACGAGCACTGTTATTCTGCACAAGTTCAAGTTTGCCGAGTAACACATTTAGGAAGGCCAATTAATAAACTGTTAACATAATCAAGACGAGATGTTACGATCACATTAACCAGAGTGGCGGTAGCATCTAAAGTAAGAAATTGACGTATATGAGCAATTTGACGTAGATATGAATAGCAAGATTTAACAACATTGTTTACTTGTGGAACCAAGTTAAATTCAGAGTTAAACATTGCCTTGATGTTGCGTACTGAATGACTGACCTTAACATCAGTATTACCTATCTTTACTTTTGAGATGTGTGACAATGCTTTTTTGGTGTTTCTTTTACAAATGATAAGGAACTCAGATTTAGAGTCATTCAACTTCAAATAGTTGTTTGTCATCCAAGATCTTATCTCACTTACAGCCATTTCAAGCCTATGCAATGTAACATCAGCTTCATTTGGATTGCATGACACATATAATTGTGTGTCATCAGCATACATGTGCATTTAAATACCATACTTCTTGGCTATCCTGAACATTGGGGATGTACACAAAGGATACATAAAGGGTCCCAAAACAGAGCCTTGTGGGAAACCTGATGTCAATTGTTTTGCATTAGAGGACACACCATTGATTATAACTGATTGATGACGCTGTTTAAAATAGGAAGTCAGCCAGGCATGTGCTGAGCCTGTGATGCCATAAGATTCAGTAAGACAATGCAACAGCAGGTCCTGATTTACGGTGTCGAAGGCTGCACTTTGATCTAATATAATTAAAAATACACAATGATTTTGATCTAAAGCACACTAAATATCATCAGCCATTTTAATAAGGGCAGTCTCTGTACTGTGATTTTTTCTGTACGCCGATTGGTTGAGTGCAACTAGACTATTCATATCTATATTAGAGCTGTGAACGTTTAGGGATTTTAGTAAACGTGTACACGCCAAAAAAAGCGTGTATCGTGTACACGAGTTTAGTACCGTAATTTTGGAAATACACCAAAATTGCTCCCAAACTACGAGGCGAAGTAAAAATCGCGCAACTAGTATGGCAAAAGTACTGACTGCATTGCCCAAATAGACGCTGAGTTTTGCTTTCCAAATCGTAAAAAGTTTACTTCTACAGTACAAATCATCCCTTTTATGGAAAATATGCATGGAAATTCAGTTTAGAAAGAACAGATAATTTCCTTTCAATGTCATTTAAACTCAACATCGCAGAATTTGTTTGTCCTATTCGCCACGGCTTTCAAAGTTCTGTGAAAATCTTGCATACTGAGGCCTATGATATACCTCGCCGTAAAACATTTCAAAACTACGCCACCACCACCAGAAAGTTCTGAAATATTAGCCCTCTCGAAAAAATGGCCGCCTTCTTTGCGAAGCATGCAGAATTTCAGCTTTGTTAAAACCTTTTTCTGTTTATTTATTATGCAATATTTTTTCTTTCTTGCAAAATTTATTTGACTTATCAGGTAATATTAACATGTAAATGTACTGATTGTCATAATTCAAGTGTTTTTTGGTCGATGAAACGGGCCTTGATTGCATGGGATTTAAAGCCTTATGGCCTAACGTTAGGCCTATTGTTACTTTTACTGCTTACTGCTTATGCACATTCGCGGTGCATTTTACAAGTTAGATTACTCAGTTTTCGGCGAAATCAAAGTGCATAATATCCCCATTCATTGGTGATTACTGCGCATTTGTGATTCGCACATTTAAAAAAGATTATGCTAATCTGGTTTACAGTTTGTAAAAAATCATTGATTGGAATTTTGTCAGCCGAATGTGTGTGTGATTTGAATCATGAATATTGATTTTCAACGGCAAGACACTAGGCCTGTAATGTATGAAAAACGATTAATCGCAATGAAGTATTTAGTAAACGTTTACAAGATTTGCGAGCGTGTAGCGAGTACACGCTAAACGGTCACAGCTCTAATCTATATGTGAGTTCAGTTGTCTCACAACCACCTTTTCAATCAGTTTAGAGATGTACGGCAGATTGCTGATTGGCCGGTAGTTTTGGGGGTCTTCACAGTCGAGTGTTGACTTCTTGATAATAGGTGTGATATTGGCAGACTTCAGTGATGGCGGGACACATGATGCTGCAAGTGAGGCATTGACAATGTTTGTAAGTATTGGGACTTGGATATCCAATGTTTCTTTTAGAAGAGACTTTGGTAGTGGGTCTAGGATACTCGACTTGGAATTACCTGACGTTATTATCTCCATCACTTCTTCTTCAGTTGTTGGTTGGAAGGATGTTAATGGTACAACATTTTCAGGTAAAGAAACAATCGTGGGTATGTCAACCGGTGCAAATGTTTGTCTAATTTGGCAAATTTTGTTCTCAAAAAAGTGAGAGAAAATATTTGCGAGAACTTTGTCGTTGTTGCTCGATGGAAGCACATTCTCATTACTGACCTTTTTGATCTTGTCAATGATTTTAAAAAGACGTTTTTGATCCTCAGCATTGCTTTCTATCTCTGCTTGGTAGAATCTTGACTTAGCAGATTTACATAGCATATTGAAATTGTTCCTTTGACTACGTAACATGTCACGATGGACAGAAAGCCCTAATGTGATCCACTGTCTCTCTGTTTGTCGGTATTTCCTACGGATATCAGCCAGCTCTCTGGTGAACCATGGGGAGTTTTCTCTGACAGTTATCTTCATTGTAGTAACAGGAGCATGCGAATTCAATATATTGAGCATAGTTGAATTGTATTGGGCAACCAACTCTGTGACATCAGTTGGTGGTGATGTCATTAATGGGCTAACTGCTAGATCTCCTTTCAGCTTATCAATATCAATGTCTTTCAATTTCCTACTCCTGATGACCTTCTTTGGTGTAACAGGTCTGTCAATCAAACATTCAAAGACAAGTGGATAGTGGTCAGACAATGATGATGGTTTGTAAGTTACCCCAGAAAATAAGTTTTCGTCTGATCTAGTAATAACTAAGTCAAGGGTATGACCATGCAAATGAGTCACACCTGTGATGTGCTGTTTCAGGTTCAAACTAAAGAGAGGCTCCCTGAACTTGGAGGCATCTGCATTGCATTGATCATCCATATGGAAATTAAAGTCCCCAACTATCATGAGCTTTTTTGGGGCAGTCACCCTACTATCGACATTATCCTGAAATTGCTGCAGAAAAAGCGACAAGGGGTGACTGTGTTTGCTTCCACATGGTGGTCTATACAGAACAGCCACTCGCAAGCAATCATTACGGGTTGATAGTAAAGTCTCAACAATGTCAAACGACGAATATTATAATTTTTGTTTGGAACATTTTAGACCCGCTTTATGAATAAGTGCAACTCCACCACCTTTCCCTGATAAACGGGGAACATGAATCATTTTATACCCTGCAGGGGTTATCTTATTGCATATCACATCTTCACTTAAGTCACCAGTTAAGCAAGTCTCAGTGATCCCCAATACATCAACATTTTCCTCCTCAATAAAATCACACAGATGTGTAGATTTGTTTTTTACAGACCTTGCATTCAAGTATCCAAAAATAAGCCTTCTCTGCTTTGTCATGCTATTCAATGGGATTTTCACAAGGGTATTGATTGGAGAGGGTGTTGGAGTGTAACTTCTCATAATCCTATTGGAAGTAATATTGTATTGTATCAAATTTTGTTTGTTTATTTTTGGTCGGACCCTTGCAATGATGTTGTGTTGGTTATAGTAGGGCTAAGCCTATACTAGTTCCGCAAAAAATTCAGACTTTTTTTGTCACTTTGAACATTTAGGTATTCAGGCCATTAAATATAAATGCACAGCCATACTCTCTCTGCACCATTGTCATTCCTTTTCTTTTACTGTCCATTTATTCTGCCCTAACGTTAAGTACAGTAGCTCCCATCATCTTTCTTTCCCCATTCTATTCTGCTTGTTTCTTAGGATTTCCTCTGAAGCCATTTACTCATGATTATAACACATCTCCTTCCTTACCATCCTCATTTCCACCCTTCCCCCTCGACACCACCCTTTCTCTAAAAACCTGAGATTCCAGCATGCAGACTGGGGTCTCTATTCCACTCTTTGTAATATCTCCATCACCAATGACATCCTTCTCTCCAACAATCCTGTCTCTCTTTACTTTCAAGATCCTGGAAGTTGCCAACTTCTCTATCCCCACCTCCTCCTTCACCCCACAGAACTTCAAGCCCTGGTTCACCACGGACTGCAAAAGAAACAGTCTCACTTAAGAACAAAGCCCTCTGTCTCTTCAAAACCCACCCCCTCTCTCCAAAACCTGGATAACTTTCGCATTCTTAGAGCCTGGAGGCCTCAAGGCCTGGAAGACATTAAACTCTGCAAAAAGATCTTCGGGAAACCTATTTTTCATCCTTGGATCTTCAGACAGCCACCTCCAAGGTCTGGAACATGATCCATAACTTCAAAGAGAAATGCTCTAACAGTATCTCTCATCTTAAGCATAACAACACCAAAATCACCAAACTCAAAGACATCTCTGACTGCCTAGTATCCACTTTGCCAAAAACCTCAAATGAGAGTTTCCCACTCCTCCCCTAACCGGAAAAGGACGGCTGAGAAGAACCTTTTCAACTTCCAGTCCAACAATCAGGAAAATTACAATCTTCCGTTTACCTTCTCCGAGCTCTCCTCCACCTTCAATAAATCCAGGTCCTCCTCCCAAAGCCCGGATGGCATCCACTATAATCTCCTTAAAAACCTCCCCAGGACTTCCCTCAAAATTGATAATCGCTTATGGTCCTCCAAATTTTTCCGCATTACTTGAAGAGAGGCCATCATCAGTCCCATCCCCAAGCCTAACAAAGGCAGGTCCATTTCCACTAATTACTGGCCCATTGCTCTCACTTCCTGCCTTTGCAAGATTATAGAACATATGGTCAACTACAGGCTCTGCTGGTACCTTGAGGAGAACTCAGTCCTATCCCCCTCTCAAAATGGTTTCAGGAGAAACCGGAACTGCCTGGACCATGTCCTCAAATTTGACACGCCTTCGTCAGAAATCACCACGCCATCCATCTTCTTGTACCTCAAAAAGGCCTTTGACACCACCTGGTGGTACGGTATCCTCAAGGACTTCCACTCCTCCAGCCTCGAGAGGCCTCCTCACCACCTTCATACCCACCATTTCAGGGTACGCATCGGTAACACCTACTCCCAAAGGTACACCCAACACCTGAATGTCCCCCAAGGCAGTATCCTCTCCCCCACTCTCTTCATCTTCAAAATCAACAGCATCACCAAGACCCCCAACATCAATTGCTCCTTCTATGTCAACGATTTTTTTTATCTTCTTATCCTCCCAATGCTTCCAAACTCCAAAATAACCTCCAACACTGCCTGGACAACTTAGCTCACTGGAGCGACTCCAACGGCTTCAACTTATCAAAAAACAAAACTGTTCTTATCCACTCCAACAACAGCAACTTCTTCTTTCTTTCTTTGCCCCAGTCTCTGTCTCAAAGATTTCATCATCCCCAGCAAAGACAGTTCTCGTTTCCTCGGAATTATTCTCAATTCTAAGCTCTCCTATCTCCCCCATATCAACACCCTCAAAATCAACTGTCACAAAATCCTCAATCTCCTCAGGGTCCTCTCCAGCACCGAGTGGAGAGTCCATCATCTCACCCTGCTCACTTTATACTGCTCCCTCCTCAGGTCCAAGCTAGACTACGGCAGCTTTATTTACGCCTCTGCCCACAAACTTTACTTGAGGCACCTCTAGGTTACTGAAAACACTGCCCTAAGGCTCTGCCTTGGCGCCATCCAAGTAAAGGTCAATGAACTCCCCTTTAACCTCGGGTGCATCAGGACCGGCCTCTCCTTCTGTCTTCGTATCCTCACCGATCCGCGGAACCCTTCCATTCCATACGCTCTCCTTTATCAACCTCTTTAACCTCAACAAACGCATCCCCCACCTTTCGGGATCTGGATGTACTCTCACTTCACCAAAGCCAACATCAAAATTTTCTTGATTGCCAGGCACACTATCCCTCCCACGCCCACCTGGGTTATCAATCATACCCAAGGTTTTCCTTGGCCTTTCCTCCTACACGAAAGCTCTCCATAACCCAGCCTTCTTTTGCTCCAAATACTGCCAACTCGGTAGACATTTCCACGACTTCTCTTTTCTCTTCACTGATGGCTCCACACGGAAGGGCTCCTCTGCAGCTGCCGCTGCCTGGCCTGGCCTCACCCTCTCCTCAAGGTTGCCCTATGAAGCCTCAATCTACTCTGCTGTGAAGCAAAGGCCATCATTCTGGCCTTAAACTTTGTTGAAGTCTCCTTCCGCCCCTGCTTCATCATCTTCTCCGATTCTAAGTCCGTCCTCACTGGCATCCTCAACAAACTCTGGTCTAATCCACTCATCCTACAAACCCTCAATAAACTTCACTCTCTTTCTTCGGTAAGGGCAAAAATAATACCGACAGAGCCACCAACAACGCTCTGTCGAATCACTTCTCTCCTTCTATCCCACACTCAGACCTCCGTTTCTCCACTTCCAGCTACCTCAGTAAGACCTGGCAAGACTCCTGGAATCTCGAGACCAATAACAAGCTTCACACCATCAAACTTCACACCATCAAACTTAAAGTCGGGACCAATGTCCCCCTGCACAATCGCAACCGCAATGAGGACGTTGTTATCACCCATATCCGCCTCGGAAACACCTCTCTCACCCACTCTCACCTACTTTTTGGCTCCCCTGCTCCTCTGCCTACATGCAACACCGATCTCTTGATCAAGCATATCCTCTTAACCTGTCCCATATACATGTACCAGAATGCCAGATCACACCTTCCCCCCCCCCCTCTCCATCTCCTTTTCCGATCTTTTGAAGAACAATCCCACCTCCAACTTCATCACCTTTCTCTGCAACAGCAATCTATTCCACCTGATCTAAACCTCCCTTTCCTTCCCTTCTCTGCCTTACCCTCCTCATCTTCCTTTTATTACCTTTCCCTTATTCACTTCTCTCCTCCCTTCCCTCTATCTCTCCTCCCTTTCCTCTTTGTCCAACTCAAGCACCTTAGTTTTTAACACTCTCTTGGCACATTTGACTGACTGTTACGGTGCTGTTAAACATCAACAAACCAAACCTTCCTTACCAATCTTTCTTTGTCAAGATAGAGAAACCCTGTCCTTTTAAGTTCCAATATTCGCTGTCATCACCCTTGCAGAGTCACTTAAATACCTCATGCTCAGGAAAATAGCCACACAGTCTACTTTACCTACCCTTTTAATACAGTTCTATTTTAGATCTTTATCACCTAAGCACCCATCTATATACAGCAGTATCAATTTGATGCTGCAGAATTACTTCGTGTTCTGAGCACGTGGGCAAGTTCTTTATCTCTACTCCATTTATGCA
The DNA here is from genome assembly GCA_020152595.1 of Chiridota heheva. Classification (NCBI taxonomy): domain Eukaryota; kingdom Metazoa; phylum Echinodermata; class Holothuroidea; order Apodida; family Chiridotidae; genus Chiridota; species Chiridota heheva. The sequence goes on from JAIGNY010003367.1 coordinate 422,594, forward strand.
CATATTTGCATCTTGTTTAAGACATTGAAATACCATCGATAGATGTTAGGAATAAAAAGAAAATAAGATTTTCTTTATTGTGTTTCTGTGCAGTAAGTTTTAATTAGAAATTTTACACAACATATTTTGTGCTACAAGCACAGCACATTCGGCGTCATGAAGAAAGCTCTGTTAGATACAGTACTCTCTAAAAATAGAATTGATTGCCTTAAAAGAATATGTTAGTATTAGCTTATAAATGTACAGGTGAAATCATGCTGTTATGTACTCTCCCACTGACAAGAATTGACTAATAAAAAAATAAAAAATAAAACATAAGACTATTCAATCTGAGCTAACTAGAAGTAATCATTCTACTAATTCATATTTTACTTCTGGCTTTTTATCATAACATGATGGTTCAGATATTCACTTTTTAGTTCCGATGCGATAGCATCAGGAACCTACAGTATGCGGTCATGATGGCGTGTATGTGTGTGTGTATGTATTATGTGACGGCCAGCTTGTAAACACAATCTTTTAAGATCGGTATACTGGATTCACGTCATATGTGGTACACAGATAGCCCATGGTCTGTAGATGTGCCCTATTGTTTTTGATGGTGATATCATACATATTAATGAGTAGGTGGGACTTAATGTAAAAATCTTGAAATGTTCATATTTTAACAACCGCTGGTCTGTTTTGTTTCATATTTGGCCTAACTATCATGTTAACCAGTGTGTACATGTTCACAACGTAAAAATGTTGAATTTCATTAATATGCATAGTGGGCAGGGCCTAATATGATTTTGCTTAAAAGAGCTTGTAAACACGGTATCTCAAGAACGGTAATTGGATTCATGTCATGTGTTGTACACAGATTTCCCATTGTCTGTAAAAACTCGAAATGTTCATGTGAGGGGGGCTCAGACTTTCTCCCAGTTCAGTCCATCTTAATGCCACATGACCGATGGAATTTTAACCCCCGTGTGCCCCTGGCCTGCTGTACGTATTTGCGCACTGAACTTATACAGGACAAAGGGAAAAGCCACAAAGAAAACATAATCAACTTACTCCATTTTGCCGATTTTGTTCCGAATATATAGTAATCCAAAACACTTAAAATCCATCAGATATAAGTTAAAAATAAATTGTACACCCCATACACTAAAAAAGATTAAGGGTAAAAGATAACTAGTTACACGGGATGGTTAAAATGAAATATTTTTCTAGATCGGGCAACTTTTAAAGTTTTATTGCATTCCTGTAAACTTTGTTCCCACGGTCCTAAAACAGCTTCCTTTATATGTACGCCAAACCAGGGCCCAACATACAAGAAATGTTTTCGAAACAAAACCCAGTATTTTTGTCGGTGATTTATGACCTTCCGTCCGATAACGACAATAATTGATGCAGGGTGCTTGTTCAAAGATATCATATTTCATCAACACATTGACGCAAACATAACAAAAGACAGATGTGATCCAAAACGGGAGGGGACAGGACACAGCATTTCATTGAGCATGTTGATAGATAAATCACAACCAAACTGGACATGTATCATGGACAGTGTGCAAATAGTCAAAAGGCCCACCCCTCTCCCATCAATTCTCGCACCTTGTCGTTTTTTGTGGAGAAATTTACAACAAATGGGAGGGGGGAAGATTCAAACTTTCAAAGACCATCGATCAAATTATGATTTCATAGATGAGTATGCCCCTACTCCAAATGTAATCATGCAGTATGATATTCTTATGTCCCTAATTCAAACATGCAAAAGCAGAGATCTTGCCTGAGAGCTATGCCAGTAGCGGCGCCACGGAACAAGGGGTGGGAGGACGAATATTAATTTTACAATTTGTCCAAACAAATCTGAGGAGAATGTCGAGAGGCAGCCTGTAGCCCCCTCCCCCCAATTTACCCCAGTTCATAATGTCTGGTGCTGCCACTGGCTAACCCCCCCCCCCTCACACCTTCTTATTTATTGTGGAGAACATTTACTAGCATTCTTGCAAACTTTGCGCCCAAACACACAGTCTGAAAACAGTTTTCTGTATAGTGTTATCTCAGGGGAACATACAAGAAATATTTTCAAAATAAAATCCAGTTTTCTTGTGACCCCCCAGAAGATACACAGCCATTGATATATATTTATCTTGAGCATTTTGAAACTTTATAAAGATATGAGAAAAACAAGAAGCTGTGCATAATTTCTTTTTTATTTCACCGACGAATTCAATCTCTTTTATGATATCCAGTGCCTTTTGCGTCCGCGGCCGACACATTTAATCCTTCTTTTGTTGTGTCTACTTCTGTGGTTTCTTCGATTAAAACAGTCCCAATTGTGTCGGGTTTAAGTCGGATATTCGTCGGAGGAAACGCCATTATTTCTGCCTTGATTATTTTCTTCTGCCTTGATTATTTTTTTGTTTAACACAAATCAAGTCCCCTTTTCTTTAAAGCGTCGAAAATGAGTCGGTTCCCGTCCAGCAGAATTGTCAACTGAGACGGAACAGTACTGTAGCAATAAGAATACTTGTATCTGTTGTATCTCTTGAATTAAAGTGGGTGTGGTGATTTTGCTTGTGGGTGTGGTGATTTTGCTTGTGGGTGTGGTGAGTTTGCTTGTGGGTGTGGTGATTTTGCTTAAACAAATGATCATACAGTATATGTGTAGACATATAGTATGCATATTAATTAGGTTATTTGCAAAACAATAGACTGCTGCAAAATGTTTGACCTGAGATCAAAAATATATGGCAGGTGAGACTTACTTCACATTCTTTGTTTTGTTATGATATTGACATTACTGACATGAATAGCAATCAAAATGGTTGTCTTGCCATAAATAAAGAAGCAAATAAAAGTTTCTTGCTTCTAAAGAATTTCAAATTAGAGGTTTGGGAAATATAAACAATAAGCAGAATGTGGGGTAGAAGATGACATGATGGTAAAGTAGCTGAAAAAATTAGGACGAGGGTGGGATTTCATGTGGGACAGGGTGGAATTGTATGTAAGGCAGGGTGGGGTCGGATGTTGGTCAGGATGCGTTGGTATGTTGGACAGGGTGGGGTGGCATGTGGAACAGGGTGAGTTGGCATGTGGAATAGGAATTTTAGTGTGTAATTATTTCCTTCCTATTTAGTATTGACCCAATTTTTGAGGACAAGTTGTGTACTAATACAGGAAATAAACAATGTCTTATGGATGGCCTCGGGTTAATAGACTTTGTGTTTTATTAATTGGTGGAAGGCAGAGATCGCGTTAACGACAAATTTGTCGTATATTACGCCATGGCTGAAATTTCTTACGACACAGGTTGTACCTGTGTCGTAAGATTTAGATATAGCATGTGGAATTTTACGCCAGAGTTTTTCATTAACCTAACTAAAATCATGAACATCTTACCTCTCTGATGCGATTCAAACTTTTATTTCACACAAAAATGATTTTGAATTACTCATAAATAAAAGAATAATGACACAACTACGAGACTAACGGCCGAATGATTCAACATGCCCGTAGTGCTGCCATAATCACATATAGGCGAGTACATAGGCCCTATGCATGATGTACGTACACTGTACAGTGTATGTGAAAGTTTTGATGTTGTTTTGAATGCAGGCTGTCAATTGTCAGCGATATCATTATCTAGGATTTAACTTCCCTCCTATATTGTGTTGATAGTGTATCTGTGAAATGATCAGTCTGCAAGTCAAGTTACTATACTGTAAAGAAGTAGGCGTGTTTAAGATCTGAATAGTATATTATTGTTGACAATTGGTAAAAGTTCACTAAAACCTCATGAAAGTTTGGATACAATAAACAAAAGAATTTTCTAGTTTATTTTGGGATTGTTAACCCAAATTTCATGACTCAACAATCAACATTATACAAGGATTGGGTATGAACTTTTTTTTATGATAATAATAGTCCGATTTTATAATTTTTTTGGTATTTTAACACAACTTTCATTCACTTTAGCAAGGCAGGCCTACACAAGTGTGTTGTGTTAACAATTACTTGCATGCTTCGCTAGCGCGCAATGCCCTGTACAATACCCTGTACATACGACGGCAAATTGACAAAATACGCCAAACTTCAAGGGCTTGTCGTAAGCAAATACGCCAGGCAAAAAATTCTAACGCAATCTCTGGTGGAAGGGATTCATGATACACAGAGGGAATTCAACAGGTGTTGTTTTTATACATACTACTCAAGATACTTCATGCCATTCAACTTTACATCTTCCCTGATATGCTATTGTACGTGGAAGGAAAACTAAGCTATAGATCTAAGATTCAAACCTTTCTGTTCTATTCCAACTCCCCGCGGTAATATGACAAGAGAAACCACTCTTAACCCTTACTCTACCAACCACGCGGCGATAGTATCGCCGTTTTCAAACCACCTTTTTCTAAAAATAAATTTGGGACTTTACCACAGTCCTATAAGAGTAATATTGGTATCACTTTAAAGTACTCTGATATTTCTTTCATAAAATGAAACTTTTTTATAATTTTCATAATATTTTTATTTTTATTTTCTACATCTTACGATAACTTCAAAATCACATTTTTGCTTCAAAATCACATTTTTGCTTCAAAATCAAACACGCAAGTCCTAAGACATGATAGTATTGGTTTCTGGTATGATTTTTATAATCCCTACGTGCAATCTTTTGTTCTGGATGAATTTCTGCCATTTTTGACTCGTTTTTTTCAAAAAATTGCTAAACCCAAACCGTACATCACACATGCTTTGTTGAGCCGCCGTTCGAAAGCGCTTGAAATTTCCTTTCATTTGATATATAAATAAAGGCATACCCCCCTCTATTTAGAACCTTTCCTATAAGAATTAAATTACACCTCTCCAATTTGAACGACTACGTGGTGCAGAGGAAATATACGCGATTAGCATGCGAGCGCTCCGGGTTCGAGTCTCGCTGTGACCACTGCGTAATTATTTTTCTGCTGCAGCTTTCAGGGGATGTTTGACTTTTATCATTTTTGATTTGTTTTCATCTTTCCTTTCTTTCTAAAAATTATAGATTAGTATCATTGGAAAGGAAATTTCAAAAAGAATCTAAATATGTAACACAAATCTCTGTTTTCAATACTGACAAGAAGTTAAACTTCTGCAAAGATTGACCATTTGTTGACCAAATTTAGCCAAAAATTGCTTAATTTGTATAATTTTGTCCAATATTTCCTAAATTGGTTTTAATTACTCAAAAGATAAATATCTTAGCATCTATTCCAACCAAACTTGTAACGAAAGAAAATGAAAGGAAAGTTGTCAAAAATTCATATGAAAAAAAACTTGAGAAAAATTGGGGTCGCTTTTTTTAAAGCCCTGGTAGAGTAAGGGTTAAGGGAAAACACTTATATGACACCAGGGAGTTGGAATCTTGTTTGAAACCAGGAAGTAGGAATCTTGTATGAGACCAGGGAGTTGGAATCTTGTATGAAACCAGAGACTTGGAATCTTTTATGAAACCAGGGAGTAAGAATCTTGTATGAAACCAGGGAGTTGGAATCTTGTATGAAACCAGGAAGTAGGAATCTTGTATGAAACCAGGGAGTAGGAATCTTGTATGAAACCAGGTAGTAGGAATCTTGTATGAAACCAGGGAGTAGAAGTCTTGTATGAAACCAGGGAGTTGAAATCATGTATGAAACCAGGGAGTAGGAATCTGTATGAAACCAGGGAGTAGGAATCTTGTATGAAACCAAGGAGTTGGAATCTTGTATGAAACCAAGGAGTTGGAATCTTGTATGAAACCAGAGAGTAGGAATCTTGTATGAAACCAGGGAGTCGGAATCTTGTATGAAACCAGGGAGTTGGAATAGATGCCAACTCCCTGATGAAACTTACTGTGCTCAGGGAAATGATTTCCCTTGCTGTGACGTACAGTACTGTACATATAGCCTAGCTGTATGCAGTAATTGGCTGTTTTGTATGTGGGACTAGGACAAATAATGGAAACATTACTGAGGAAAATCTCAACTTATTTGTTTTTGTCTTCCACAGACCATTTTGTATGCCTTACGGGAGAGCCCTTTTGTGAAGAAAAGACCAGACTGTTTGTCAGCAGAGTATTGCGAGTAAGTCAAAGATTGGGACTCCTAATAATTATGAAAATGACAAAGAGATTTGAGTTCTTTTATGTTTTTTCCCCATCATAAAATAAAGCATAGTTCAAGTAATGCATGATGAAGTTGTTAACTGCTTGCTTGTTCCTCGTGTCAAGGCTGCAATTTTACAAGCAGAAATTACCCATCGATTGAAAGTGAGCTACAGTATCTTAATATTCTACATCATACAGTAGAATGTAGATATACATGCACTGTACTGTGGTTAATACACAAGTCAACATAGATTGAGTGGTGTTTAGATTTTTGAATTATGTTAATTGTGCTAAGTATGTATAGAAATCATAAATGATATGTAGAAAGAAAGTTAAAAATGATTTAAGGAGGAAGTGAAAGTTAGCCTAAAATAAGTTGTTAATTTTGTCATTTTATGATAGAAACACTTTTTAAATTCCTCATTAACCATTGTATTGTAAAGTTGGTTTTGAGATTTCAAGAAGCTTCACCTTACAGTATATTGATGATTGCAACGTGTGCTCTTTTTCCTTTTTAGTGAGACTGGCACATGGGATCCAGAAATATGGCACGCTGCTTTTTCTGGCAAGGGTCCTAGGGCACCCTCTCCAGCTTTTCCACAAGAAATCAAGCTTGGACGGAAATTGTCAGGTACAGCATTGTATTGGAACTACATAAATCTGCGTGTGGTATTTGGGAACAGAATTAGAATTAATAATAAAGTTTCCCACGCTTCTGATTAAAGGTGTCAAAAAACATCCCACGAAAAATTGTGACAAATGATATTATGTAGTAAATACATCTTTATATGCATATGCTCACACTTTACAACACATGTTCCCTCTTTTGCAAATTAATGTACTATTCATTGCACATGCGTAAGGGAGGGGAGGGGGAAATTGTTCTTAGAACAATGAACCTAAAATGTGGCTGAAATCTTAACTTTTTACCACATATACAGTTGCTTACTCTAGAAATAAAATAAAAATTGTAATGAAAATTTATTTCCTTCTGTTTTTTCCTGTGGTTTTAACCTTTGGAACCTTGGCCATATATTATTATTATTTTTTTTTTTGATGAAATGAAATGTTTTCCTTGAAAAGAAAACTACATTCAGTGGAGTGATGCAGAAACATTAAGTGTAAGCTAGAATATTTGTAGTAAAGATTACCTGTGTTTTATATCTTATTTTGTTGACACAACTTTTGGATCATTTCATAATGGCAAAGTTGAGGTGCTTTGTGAGAAAGTAAAACTTTGGCATATGACATTTGTTGCATATATATTGTCTATCCCTTTGGAGAGACACTATGACACTTTTTTTTGCAGGTATGTGAGACTTCAGCTATTTAGCTGATTTCAGCAATTTTCCAAGCTAATTTCACCTATTTTCTGCATAATTGACAATACTTAGCTATTTTGATGATAAATTGATCAATTTCAGCTACTTTAATAAATCATCTCTCACATGTCTGTTTTGGGGTTTTATGGTAATGTTGATTGTTAGGGTAGAGGAAAGGCAGGATTAAAGAGATTTTGTTTTCATAGAAATACATCTTTAAATTAGCACAGCTGCATTGTTTCTTGCTGTACCATTTTGTATTGTATTTATTGCATTTATTCAATCTGATGTAGGCCACCGGCCGGCCCATAACAGCATTTAACAAAAGAAAATATACATACATTGTGCCAGTTAAAAAGAAATTATGGAGTCAACATGTTTAACACTTAAAAGAGAATGAACATTTAGTACTGTAGCTAATTTTTTTGCTATTGAGGTTGGTATTCAAAAATCATTAACAATTATAAAAAAACTGTAAACTTACCAAGGAGAGTCTGCCAAATCTGAATCAAATGTAATAAAATACTGCCCTAGTAGCTTACAAGCATGTGAATGTACATTGTAGTTTTCCTTCATCGATGTTCTAAGATGTATTTTATTTGTGTCCGTTAGATGCCAAAGAAAGACTCAAGGAAGAACAAGATGGAATCATCCTGAGCCCTCAACGTCGCAGTTTTGGCCATGGGTGTCAAATTACATTCCCACAACCCTCGCCTCTAACCACTAGTAACAAACCCCGACCAAGAAGCCCAATTGATAAAGACTTCCGTGAGAGTATCCACAGAGATTCTTCAGGGCCAAGGAGTGTTCCGGGTCGGCGTCGTGTCATCACAAGACCAGTGCGGGATGCAAAACAGATAGAAAGAGAACGGGAGAGGGAGCATGGGCAACGACAACATAATAATATTTTTGACAGATTTAGTTATGGAGAGGACAGATTTAGGGATGGATATGGTTCTAGAAGACCAAAGAGATGTAAGTTGCATATTCTTTTTAGCTCCAGTACAATAGCATCAGACACCTATGCTGTCATTATGGTATATGTATGCATGTTTGTACATTTGTGATGCTTTATTGTCTATAGGGATCATCCTGTCATTGTCGTCGGCATTGACATCCTCAAATGTTTAACATGAGCTCATAATTTAAGTTATGAATGGATGGTGTACATTCATGTAACTTGGCATGGGGTAGAGGACATGGGTGCCTTTAAATGAACATGATTGCGGGGTTGTGTGCATACTGATTAACTTATTTGCATAACAATGGAAATATTTGTCAGGTTAAAGTTTTGGTGAAAGCTTTTGGTTAAAGTTTGTATAACTTAATATGAATGGTGTACATTCATGTGATTTGGCATAGGGGTAGAGGACATGGGTGCTGTTCAAATGAACATGATTGCAGGGTTGTATGTGCATACTAATTGGCTTATTTGCATAACAATGACAAAAATTTGTACCTATGATAACTTAAATTAAAGTGGATGTGGGGATTTTGTTTGCACAAATGATCATATATGTGTGAAGAGCATTGTCTACACTTAATGGTGAGGTGTAGTGTGCATATTATTTAGATTATTTGCGTAACAATAGACTTCGTACAAAATGTTAAACCTGAGATCATAACTTAAGTTATTAATGGTGCACATTTATGTAAGTTAGCACAGTGGTAGAGGACATTGGTACTTTTCAATTGAGCATGATTGGGGGTTGTTGTGTGTGCATACTAATTATTTTATTAGCATAACAATAACAATATTTGTATCTATGATATCTCTTAAATTTAAGTGGGTGTGGGATTTTGTTTGCACGTATGACCATATATGTGAAGAGCATTGTCTACACTCAATGGTGAGGCATAGTGTGCATATTAATTAGGTTATTTGTATAAGAATAGACTTTCATACAAAATATTTAACCTGAGATAATAAGTTGGTACAGTGGTAGGGGGCATTGGCACTGTTCAGTTATTGGGGGTGTATGTGCATACTAATTAGCTTATTTGCATAACAATGACAATATTTGTATCTATGACATCTCTTAAATTAAAGTGGGTGTGGAGACACTTTTTTCTAATCTATGTTACTTGTAAAAACATGCATTGTTACTAATTGTAAAATGAGAAAAACATAGATATATATGGCAGGTGAGACTTACTAACTTCACATTTCTAGTTGTAAATGCGATATCTCAAGAGCCATACAATGCAATTGTCAGAAATTCGTCAGAATTGATCACAGATTCGTCCGAACTAAACACGGACTTGACTGAACTGATTACAGGCTTGTCCAAACTGATCCAAGACTCTTCAGAACTAATCATAGACTTAAGCAAACTGATCACAGGCTGGTCTAGATTGATCAAAGACTCATCAGAACTGATCATAGACTTGAACGAACTGATTACAGGCTTGTCCAAACTGATCACAGGCTGGTCTAGATTGATCAAAGACTCATCAGAACTGATCATAGACTTAAACGAACTGATTACAGGCTTGTCCAAACTGATCACAGACTCATCAGAACTGATCATAGACTTGAACGAACTGATTACCGGCTTGTCCATACTGATCACAGGCTTTTCCAAACTGATCACAGACTCATCAGAGCTGATCATAGACTTAAAGGAACTGAGTACAGGCTTGTCCATACTGATCACAGGCTTGTCCAAACTGATCACAGACTCATCAGAACTAATCATAGACTTGAACAAACTGATTACAGGCTTGTCCATACTGATCACAGACTTATTAGAACAGATTATAGACTTAAACGAACTGATTACAGGCTTGTCCAAACTGATCACATGCTTGTCCAAACTGATCACAGGCTCATCAGAACTGATCATAGACTCTATTGAACGGGTCACAGACTACCGAACTGATAACAGACTCTTGTCAAGTGATCACAGACTATCAACTGATGGCAGAGTGTCTTAACTGATAAAAGGCTGTGTTGACTGAATTAGCAAGCTTTATACACTACCTTTTTCTAATGATTAGTGCATTGTATTGTAAAGCATACAAATTTTGTCTTTGAAGTATTTCTGAGTAGCTTGTAATTGTTTATCTTGGAGGGAGAAACAAACATGCACTGTTTCAGTACCTATCAATTATGTTCCGTACTGTATAAGGGCAAGCAAAACTAGATCATAGACATGATTAAATATTTAAAAGGAGGCTCCAGTGCTGCACAGAATATCTGTGTGACATAACCTTAGGTGTGAGTAATTAGTTTGTTAAAAGTTGAAATTGATTTAAGTTTAATTCAGAGTGAGATGTTGCTATTACACCCACACAAATTGATATTAATGCAACAATGGTAACAGTAAAACTTGGCTGTGTTTTTTTCCTCCCACACACATTTTATTATGGGGCATTTTCCACAGCAAAAAGAGTTCTGAAGTTTGCATTAGAATCATGATGTTAACACATGCCTGAGAACTTTTTTTTTATTGTTGAGAAACTTAAACATTAGTTGAGCTTGTGTAGACATGCACACAGTTCATTAAAGCAATTTCTTATTATTGACGCTTGTCCACATTTCTCTTTCCAAGTCAACCTGTCAAAGCATGTTGATTTGTTTCTTTGACCCCTGTAAAGATGTGTTTTAAGTCATGAAATACTAACATCCGAATATATGAAAATAAACACTTCCTCTAAATACTGTAGTATTTGCAAATGCTTACTGTGAATTGGGAAACACGTTGAATAAGGAAACCTAAGTTGTCTTATGACTTGTGCTCAAACACTAGGATAGCTTCTGCACTTTTTAGACAGAGGTTATGTGTCCTTTGTCAGTTAATGTTCCATTTGCTTTCAGGAAGAATGGACATATAAATAAAACTATTGATTCCTATGTCAGCTCAGATTACAAGCAGTAATTGCTTGACTTCATTCCTCAAAACAAATCTCTTGAAAGCTCTTTCTTCAAAATTAGAACAAAATTTTTGAAAAATTCTCTTGGAAAATAGGTATGCCCTTTTTGGAACATGGAAAACCCTTTGTCTTTGTAGATTAATGATGATTTAATATAGGCTAGATGATCTTAAGGAAATGTGATACATGGGTAATTAGTTTCTGCAAACATATTTTTAAAGATTCAGTTGATTATTTCAGAGGGCTCTTTACAGGCATTTCAGTTATTTCATGTTTTGACATGTGTTAACTGTTGTGACTCATTTGATTCACATGTTATGCTTTATATAGATCACGAAGAGCCAGAATGGTTTCTAGATGCTCCCACCACTCTGGAAACGATGGAGTTAAGAGGATTTGATGATAGAGATGATGGGGAGGAGGATGACGAACGAGAGGTCCGCCACAAGAAAGAAAGGGGTGAGCACCTAATTATGAAACAGTCATGGAATTTGGTTACCGTTTTTGCCTAGTTGTACCATCATTGTTTTATCTTTTTCTCATCACAGTTTTTTTTGGTGAGCATGCGAAACATAGTGCGAGCCTATGTTATGGCGATTTTGTCCGTCCAGCGGTCCACAGTTTTTATCTGAGATTTCCTCAGAAATGTTAGTTTTTAAAGAATTTCTCAGAAAATGTTAAAGTTTCTTCAGAGTTCCTCAGAAAAATCTATAGTTTCTATAGATGTTGTTATGGAAGGTTAGAATTTTCTTACAAAATGTTAAGACAGATTGAAAACTAGTTTTCTTAAAAAGCCTACAAAACATTTGATATTCCTTAAAAGATAACTGTAAAATGGTATAATTTTCCAATATTTTTCAGAGATTCTCAAGCGTCTCTCTCGTAGCACTAGAGGCTTAAAATCCTTAAAAAAGTTCAATTTTTTTGGGCACCAACGGTTGTATCAGGCATGATTATTAAGCTTTGCCTTTATTATTGTGTTCATTTGCATAAAGTTGCTACAGTATATGAACTGACCAGACTTTTTTATTTAGTATACTCAGGGAGTGTGACAGGATGTGACTGCATATGGACATACGGAGGGATGCCATGTTGGACATGGATGGTGGCCATGCAGGACATGATATAATTTATACCATGTGGTATACACCAAGGGCTATATTAGGCATAATTATTTGACTATTGCCTTTTTGCTTATTCAACAACTCATTTGCATATAAGTTTTTATATGAACTGAAACTTTCATATATAGTATGCTGAATCAGTGACTGATAGCTAGGATGCGACTTCTTATGGAGCCTGTGGGATGTCATGTAGAACATTGAGTGCAAAGGTCGAAATTGAAAACAAATTGCCTCTGTTTCACGGAACAATACTTTTCAAATAATAAAGTTCTGGATCAAGTTTCACTGTTCTAACTTTTTGCTGAATACAGGACAAATTCCTTTCTTCAAAATGGGCTTCATTTATTATTACTTCATTGGTTAATATGTGCAAATATGTATGTTGGTTGTTAGTATTTACATGATGTAGCATGCAGTTGCATACAATCGTACAAGTCCTGCCTTGCATATGGGTATTCATGATTAATTGCAGGCAAGGTGGGAAAAGAATTTTGTAAATAGGAAGAAATTATTTTAATGATAATCTTGTTTGACATGCATGCATGTTTTTATTAGCAAAAATTCAGGTATTGATCACTGATGCCACCTGCTTGTGAAAAAAAACACTGTTCCTCCAGGAAAGTGATGTTTGAAAATTCACTGTTCCTGCATAAAAAGCACTGTTTTCAGAACAGTGGCAAATTCGACCCCTGGGGTGGGATGCCATGTGGGACATGGGGTGGGATGCCATGTGAAACAGGGTAGAATGCCATGTTGGATATATGGTGGAATGCCATGCAGGACAATAGGTGGAATGCCATTGGATGGGATATCATGTGGGACATGGGATGTCATGTGGGACATAGGATGTCATGTGGGACATATGGGATGTCATGTGGGACATGGGGTTGGATGCCATATGGGACATGGGGTGCAATGCCACGAGTAACACAGAGTGTGACATAAATTGGGGTGACATAGGGTAGGAGGTTATGTGGGACATAGGGTAGGAGGCTTTAAGGATATGGGATGTGATGCCATGTGGGACAAAGTAGGATGTCACGCCATGTGGGACATATGATGGGATCCAAAGTGGACATAAGGTGGGACACCGTGTGGGACATCAGGTGGGAAGCCACTGTTGTGGGACATAAGGTGGGATGTCATGGGGCACATAGGGAGAGATGCCATGTGGTACACAGAGAGATGCCATGTGGGACATAAGGAGAGATGTCATGTGGTACATATGGTTGGATTATTTTGAGACATGTATGTTGGAATCCATGGGGGATATAGGTGGGATGTGATGTGGGTCATAGGGTGGAATGCCATGTGGGACATGGTGGAATGCCATGGGGACATATGGTGGAATGCCATGTGGGACAAGGCATGGGATGGAATGTCATGTGGGACATGGGGTGGGATGTCATGTGGGACATGGGATGGGATCCATATGGGACAGAGTGGGATGCCATGTGGGTCATAGGATGGGATGCCATCTGGGACATATGGTGGAATGCCACATGGGACAAGGGATGGGATGTCATGTGGACATGGGGTGGGATGCCCTGTGGCAGATATGGTGGAGTGGCATTTGGGACAAGGGATGGGATGGGACATCATGTGGGACATGGGGTGGGATGCCATGTGGGACATGGGATGCCATGTGGGACATGGGATGCCATGTGGGACATGGGATGCTATATGGGACATGGGATGCCATGAGACATAGGATGCCATGTGAGACATGGGATGCCATGTGGGACATGAGATGTCATGTGGGACATGCGATGCCATATGGGACACGGGATGCCATTTGGGACATGGGATGCCATATGGGACATGGGATGCCATGTGGGACATGGGATGCCATGTGGGGCATGGGATGCCATGTGGGACATGGGATGCCATGTGGCACATGGGATGCCATGTGGGACATGAGATGCCATGTGGGACTTAGTGTGAGATGCCATTTTTTATAATTGGCTGGGTCATATAATATGGGTGTCAATTTGCATGGGCATGTGAACCATGACGGTATTTACCATTATAGTTATTAATTTATGTTCAATCGAGAAATTCATATTTGATTTCATCTGTTAAAGCCTGTAGAAATCATGTTTTTATTTCCCATAACATTTATAATTATCTGACATTTTTGTAGGTGGTCCAACTGTAGCAGATCGGAATGGTAGCATGGAGACAGCTGTATCAAGCTCAGTAGGATCATCTCCATCTGAAAATGCTGGGACGAACCCAGGATCTGCAACTAACCCCAACCCCAGCAAAGAATTTGACATCAATATGTTCTTCAAATTTGCTGATGCTATTCCGGTATGATTTTGCTCTTGCAAAAGTTACCAATATATTGCTTTGTTTTATAAGTTTATTAAACATTGTTAGCATTCATATTTATCATATAGTGAATATACAAGGAAGTACACACAAGCAATATGGCCAATACAAACAGAATGTACAAACAAAAATTAGTCCAGCTGCAGGGAAATAATTGGAAAAATTGGAAAAAGTCTGAAGGTCATACATAAGTGAAAATGGTTGTGATGTTAATCATGTCATTCCCATTTGAGCAGAATGAAACGTATGTGCCATTTTGTTTGTAACTGTTCTTAAAAGTATTATACTGTATGTAAATTTGTCTTTACTGTTCTTGGTATACAAATTTTACCATTATCCATTGCTTATTGAAAGTTTTCGTTACTCTTGGCATGTCCATCTTTCCAGTTATTACAAAGAAACTTGTTATAAAAAGCTGGTTGTGATATAATGCTGCTATTGCATTTCTTTCAGATTGTAGCAAGCCCTGAAGAAGAGCCTACTCTGGGCAAGAGCCGCTTTAGTCATCTCTTCACGTCAATTGCCAGTCAAGGTGATAATCGCAGCCGAAGCAACAGCATGGGATCCAATAGTCGCAGTACGAGTCGTCGCTCATCTCTACAAAAGGATGAAATTGACTTTCTTCAGGGTTTAGGTGAGTACAGTTGATATTGTTGTATGCAGTACCATCAAGTTGACCTTTTCACTGAACATGGTAGCAGTTTCTTCAAACCATGTAAGATCTCAGATTTTAATTACATGCTACATATCTTTGTTTTGGATGTATTCTTATGATCTGGAGTGAATAAATAGTTAATCATTAATGCTTTTAAAAAGAATTATCTTCGAAGGAACCTGATGACATAATTTGTCAAATAAAAGAGCTGGAAGCAAGGTTTTGGTGTGTACTGTTTACTGCTTGTTCAAAGTAAACTACCAATCAGACTCTTGAATGTTATGGAAATCTGTGAACAACTTTGATGTTTTGTAAAGCTGTGCAAGTGTCTTGCATTGTCATTCAAATCTTCAAAGTATATATTTCAGTTATGAAAAATAGTTTTGTAATTCATATGTAATAATACATTTGTGAATCTAAAATGTAGGTTAGGAAAGTGAATCTATTGATTTTATTAACATTTCTTGTTTCAGACATGAGAGGTTCTGGTTCAGATACCGACACAGTGTCAACTCCAATCCGAACTCTAATTGAGGATACCTTGGCCCCTAATCCCAAGTCACTCTTGGAGATGTTGCAGAAAGGTCCTTTGGAAGCTGAAAACTCTGGCATGAGCAGCAAGCAAATTCAGCAGAAGAGTAAGTACCCGTACACTACTATCAATGTCAGTCAATTAATGATTAACAAGTAAAAGTATAAAGAGCAACTCCAAGAAATTACAGTTCTTCGTATTCCTACTTCAATGATAATGCCTTTCTTTTAAAATCTGAGACCTCAATAGCAGCTTAATTTATCTTTCAAAATGCAAAGGATGTGTTACATCTATTCATTTTAACTTTAACAGAAACCACTAAATAAGCACCATATATTTATAAGCACCATATATTTATAAGCACCATATATTTATTTATAAGCACCATATATTTATAAGCACCATATATTTATTTGCACCATATATTTATTTGCACCATATATTTATAAGCACCATATATTTATAAGCACCATATATTTATAAGCACCATATATTTATAAGCACCATATATTTAAATGCACCATATATTTATAAGCACCATATATTTAGAAGCACCATATATTTATAAGCATCATATTTTTAAGCACCATATATTATAAGCACTATATTTATATTGATACATTTTCATTAGCAACCTGTATTGTCATTTTACATTGATTTTATAAGACGGCCTCCCTTTATTTTACTTGAATGACTTGTTACTACAAAAGTTTAATTTTTCTTACGTTTTTGTTGCTAGTGGTGGATGGTGAGGTGAAGAGTCTTTCAGAGATTGAGGCAGAATTGAAGGGCATGGTCATCCAAAAATCTCGTGCAAAGCAGGAGAGAAAGATGATTGCCCGTGGTGGCTCTCCAGTTGACAGTTTTATTGCTCAAGATCAGACAGCCTTCAACAAATTTATCGCAAGCTTTGGGTCCAGTGCAGAAACTCCACAAGAGAGCCTGAGACAGGTAAGGCATGCAGAGAGAATGAATTGAGTAGCTTGCACTGTCCAGACATTGGAATGAAACCTATGTGGATTTAAATGATGATACAAACCATAGCAAAAAGTAGTCTGTTGAAAATATTTTACCCTTACTGTTCCCTTATTTGTACATGAGATTGTTGAATCTTTCTTTTGCTGTGGGAGTAGAATGACATTAGGGTTTCATAACCCTTGCAGTTTTATCAATAGCTGCTATCAGAGTCATATTTGTCTAGTATACATCCAATCCACCACAATTTAGTTGCGCATTTTGACATGCTTCATCTTGTTTCAATTTCAAGAAAAGGATCTTGCCAGAGAAAGTTTTTTTCAATCACCATAATGAAATAATTGAACTCTCAAATTATATCAAGAGAACTGATATAAAAATGTTGCCTTATATTGTGGAAGTTGAATTTACTTTGAAATAATGGCTTTAAAAAATGACTTATTTGCAACACACTGTAACTATCTCAGCAAGAAACTTCATTGTCCCACAAATAATTTCAATAGATTAATCCGGTTAGCAGCTCTGAATAAGAATATGCAGACTCATTCTTAGTCATCGATAAAGAAAAGAGCCCACACAGGTTGGGCAAACCTGCCTCAAGTGATCTAAAATACAATTATATTTATGAATGCATTCATTTCTTGCTGTTGAAGATCATATTGTATTGGATGTATGATGGTTTTATTCAATGTTAAATTAATCAAATGTTATTGAGTGCTCCAATGAATGCTTATAAAACATATACCTTATTTGTTGCCTTTCAGAAGCCATCAGTACATCCAATGGCATCATCCTCCCCATACAAATCTCCATCAACTGCTGCCAAAAGACCTCCACCACAGAGTGCTCTGTTCCAGAATGGCCAACTACCTGCAACTCAGCACCAAGCTGCACCACATACCCACCAACCCCACCCCACAATGCAACCTCTCATGCAACAACATGAATCTCGGTTTCAAATGTTTACTGACCCGGAGGAAAATAAAACTAGAGGGCAGTCTCGTCAGAGCCCAGAGATGATGTTTTTCAATAATTTACAGCAAGGAAATCAAGCTGATGAAGCCCAGAATAGGTGATTTTTAGCATATATTATGCCCATTCATGAGGTGGTGGGAGAAATAGTGTTAGTTTTTGGCAGTTGCTTTATGTACCTGCATCCATTGAAACATGACTGCCTTGAAACTTTGGGCAGGAAGGATGGCCATAACACTAGGTGAAAGACATGAGCAGAGAATGTGCCACTTAAAGAAGTTAATATCCTTGTCAGGATAATATAATGGGTGTGTAAGTGTGTGTTGGGAGGAGGGGGAGGGGGGGAGCTTTGATGGATGTAAAGTTATCAGCCGGATTGCGGAGCAGTGGGCATTTATGCAACTTGTTTACTAATTGTTTTGTAGGCTGATCCTAATGGGTAAACTAAATGGGGTGTACAGCCCAAATATAAAGTTTGATTTCTATATTGATTATAGCCTTTCAAATGGAAAATTTACAATTATTCTTCAGAGACACCAAAATATGATCAAAATGACACATAGTTTTGAGCTGCATCAACACTGGGCCATGCTTAGTTTCTTAAATCTGTTTGTTTATTTTCCTATCTCATTCACCAACAAGGTTAGCATATCGTCCTTAGTTCCTTAAAAGAAATAACATTATGCCATAACAATTGGACTAATTTTTATCATATTTAAACTTCTCCTGGCTATTCAAAATGTTGGTCAGACCTCATCAGATAGTGGCAGTGGAACTTTTTTATATTTCATTTCATTTGAAGTTACACATTACTTAACTCAGTTGTTACGATAACAATGTCACAAAGAAAAGTAAGGATCTCTAGTTTAAGCCTATAAAATGCTTTATGTTGTTTCAGATCATCTCCAATAAACCAAGAAGTCCTGATGAATATGCTGAAGCTAACGGTGGGTTAACCCCCAACAACGATGATTTAGCTCATATGCAACGTCAGTCACCCACAGCACACGCACAACTAGTTGGTCTTATTCACAGACAACTGTCTGCCCCAGACCCTCAAGCACAACAGCAACTGCACCAGCAACAGCTTCTACAACAACAACAGCAGCATGCTCATCAGACACAGCCAAATCAAGAGATTGTTACAGCATTGGTGAGACACGCTGCAAACAACCCTGCCTTAGCTGCAGCATTAATGCAGCGGGGACTTCTGCCCAACATGGACCCAAGTGGAAGAGGAGTTGGGAGACCCACCTCCCCCCAGGAACTTCGCGCTCACACATTCCTGCAGCAACAGGCAGCTCAAAGAGGACACTCACCCTTGGGAACATCCCCTCTTGGTAAGCCTGATGACCACTGAAATCAAAGTTATTTGGTAAACAAAATATATCAACTTAAAGCAATTGAGTATTGTACTATTAAATCGGGAACGCAACCTTTCCGTTAGCCTCACTATGTTTAAATGAATTTAACTAATACCTCAATGTTAATTTAAGATAATTATTATTAAAAAAAATGTCTGTATCATATAAAGCCTGTGAATTATTGTGGTTTAAATAAGCTGAACATCTTGAGTGAAAAATGTTACTCAGTGTTTATATTTATACATATCACTTGAGCCTAAATGATTAATCTTGTAATTGCATGGGTGAGTGTACTTAATACAAATACAATAAAATCTTTGAAAGATCAATAGGTCATTGTATGATTTTCCTTTTGGATCAAGAAAGTTCTCATTCTGCAGTCATTAAGCTCCATGTGGTTCTTTCTTATTTACAGGTATCCCAGGGCAACAATCCCTTAAATCCTAGCCCTCTTCCACCTGGTGTATCACCTCCAGTCGGTGCCTCAGGTACCCATCTTCTTCCCCCATCTCAGATGGGAGTGGCAATCCCTCCAGGGGCTCACCAACCCTCACCTATTAAACCCCGCATCCCTTCCCCTCAGGAGCTTGTGAAGCACACGCAGAGTATCCTGCAGCAGGCACTGATCAAACGTCAGCTTGAGGTACAGAGGGAGAAGTTTATGGCCAGAGAAAGAGATACACAGTAAGCTATTCTTATTCTTTATCATGTCTGCAGTAGTTTCATTTTATTCATGTTGATTTTCTGTTCTCATTTCAGACCCTAGGAGGTACAGGCCTTTTGAAATTGTTGGGTTGGGAATAATACTCACATATTTTCCTTGTCACCAAAAGGTGTATAGAAGTGAATGAAAGATTAATGTTGTGGCAAAGTGTTTATATGAGTATTTAATGCTTTCAACCGCGCATTACATATGTATATAAACACGATGCCAAAACATTGATCTTTTTATATACAAAATTGTGTTAGATTGTTTAAAGTGCATAAAACAACTAAAAAGAATGAAACGAAAAAAGTTCACATTTTATCGCTTTATTAAAAAATGACCTGTTTTGAAAATGGAGTAAACCAAATGATCATGGTCGTGCATTAGCAGTATTTAATGCACAGGTCATAACAATGCAAATACTTTATGGAAATTTTATAATGCTCATTATCAACCAGAAAGCTGAATGTTTAGTAGTAGTAAATTAAGCTAATATCTTTATTGGTCAGTTTTTAAAGTAGTGGACATTAACTTTTTTGTACCATCAAGAAATCTGATGAGTGAGTATGTTTGTTATTTAGTTTATGATATATATATATAGAGTTATATCTTACTTTCCATGCTATAAATATGCAATCTGGTCCAATGACCTCATTCTATCGCACTTTCAACTGAACTTAAAACGTGGAACCAACCCAGCCCTGACCTCCAATATACCTCTAACATCCCCTTACTTCATTTCAGCGTGTTGTTGTCACAACATCGCTGGAATTGGTCCAGAAATTTCTTTAAATGTTCACCTTTTTCTAATTTTGATGTTCCTTGCAGCTCCTGTGAAGGTTTTTACGCTGTTTGGCACTCTCTTCTAGCCTTTTCCAGTCAACTGAGGTAAGACGAGGTGGCCATGGGACCTGGAAATATTCAATCCGACTATCAGGACTTAACTCATTGAGATTACACTAAAGTTAGTGTGTTTTTCCATCCGTGCAAAAGCGGGTGGCTAGAATGAGAGAGTCCCACTCTCGTGGCGGGTGTTTTTTGTCCTTAAAGCACCTGGTGTACTAGTTTGTAGGACCCCATTCCCTTGAGTTGATGTGTTTTCACCCTAGGACCCCACCCTACCACAAGGATAGCCTAGCGTTATAGAGTGCATATGTATTACATGTTAGGATGTCTTCAGTTCAGGTTCTCCTATGCATTAGGCCAACTTCTCGATTTGATGTTGGCTCATGCGCAATAGGTCGATGTCTCCACAGTACGGCTGAGGAGTCGGCTGCAACTAGCTCCAAGGAGCTACAGTTGGTACAAGAGAGCCTGTATATTTTTTTGTTTCACCATACATAGCATGAGTTCATAGGTCTAGCACTATTTTAAGACAGATTTTATCTCCACAGACACCAAGATCACAGTGGCTTGTGTTTTCCATGCTACCCCTGTGCTTTCATCATTTTTGCATTTCTTGCATTTTCTCAGGTTTCAATATTTTTCAGATGTAAGTCTTTCCTGAATAATTTTTCTGGTGTACTTAATTGCTGTGGCTTGCCTCGTACCATGTTTGACGTGTTCCACAGTGCCGTCTCACCCGCGTAAGGTTCGTAAGTACATTCCCCTGTAGTGGAGCTTTGGTGTAAGTATATAATTATATATTATTTGTCTAGTGCCGAATAGACGTTACCAATATATCACAGCGCCAAAGAGGAGTATTAGATCAAATATCTAGCGCCAAATAGGCGTCCCCTATATGGTTTAGCGCCAATAGGCATATACTCGAGAGTTAACTACTTACGCCAAGACCCACGGCTCAACGATACTGAGTTGATGGGGTCATAGGCAGTAGTCTACTTTGTTAACTTATACTGACCAACCCACCACGGCTCGACTCTTCGAAGTCGGTGGGGTCACAGGTAGAGGTCTGTCAGGTGTAAGTTTTGAATTAAATATATTGGGGAGCTGAGTTGCGTCTTAACGATATAACTTAGAATAAGCCACATAATACTAAGTGCCCATGTCTTGACGCTGCGAGTCAGTTAATGACTTGTATAGCATACGTAGTACATTAACAATGTATATCCATACGACTCCATTATACTTTTACCTATTCCAACAGGGACATGTACTGAGTACGGCAGTAGTCCCCTACACGTAGCCACTAGCTTCGTGGCTCCGTGGTGAATAGAAGTATACTGAGGTAATGGCCCGTATAATATGCGTAGTACGTTAATGCTATCGTAGATCCAGACTGTTTCATATTACTGATAGCAATCCTGATAGGGACGCGTAGCGAGTATGTCCGCACGTAGCTCTGTGGTCCGTAGTGAACAGAAGGAAACTGGGTGGACAGCTCATAAAACATACGTAGTACATTGACGCTATTGTAGATCCATGCGGTTTAATGATACTTAACAGGGATGCATACTGAGTACGGCGGTAGTCCCCCTCACGTAGCCTCTAGCTTCGTAGGTCCGTGGTGAATTAAATTTTACGAGTTGATGGCTTGTACTGCATTCACATTACGTTAACACTTTCCTGAATTCAACCCCAGTGTTTGTATTAACGGCTCGTACGGTATGCGTATTACGTTAACATCCTTATAAAATTAACTTCACGTAAGATCGCAGTGCTGTTCAAGACAACGTCTTGTTTACACTATATTATAGCACCTTTTTAAAGCAGTCTCACGCAGCTTGCAGCTTCATGGCATGTTAGTTTACGACCGTATAGCGTACGGTATCAGTTTTCCCACATATGTAGCCATCGACTCCACAGTCTCAAGGTTGTAACAACCTTCCGAAGTTAAAGGCCTGTTAACAAATTTCCCAATTATCACGGCACTTTACTGGTGACATGGACAACCTAAATACGGCGTCCAGCGTAGCCAGGTGCACCCAGGACGCACCCAGGTGCACCCTGGTGCACCCTGGATGCACCCAGGTGCAGCATTGGCAAGAGGTTGGTTAACCACGCCTATGGGGCCTACCCTGTGGGTTTTACCGACATTTCGCTCACATTTCTCCCTCGGTTCTGTCCACAGCAGAGCAGGTCCCAGAGTAGGAATCGAGAACGAGGCAGGAAGAGCACATGAAGAGGACATTTTCTCCTTGGGCTGAAGATGGGTCTCACAGATGACCAGTATCTCCCCTTGGAGACACCAGTCATCTCCAGAGAAGGGGATTACTCCCTCGAGAAGAGGGATCCTCCCACCAGGACACATCAGTACCCTTGTTCCACACCTTCAGACAGTGGCCCCCAATGTATAGTGGTGGTGCCGCCACTCCCACCTATCGTGGTCCTCAATCGCAGGAACTTGGGCAGGTACTCGACCTATTCAGCACATCATTATGCTGAATCACAGGCAGTATGCTGGGCACTTTTACTTATTTATCATTAGTTCTGAGCAAAACAGTTCAGATACGCAATGACATTGTATCACTGTTATCATCTCTCTCTTTCAGACAAGGAGGAACAGAGTCCAGAAGTTTATGTTTTCTGGAATCCTTCCTCTCGTCTCGGTGCAAGACGGACTATGTCAATCTTCAGGTTGTTTACTTTTCGGGCTAAGAGAACATGACTTCGGATCTGTCGCTTTGCGAGCGATCTGGACAACATTAAGCCTTCGGACTTTGCTCTCTCTGCGTCCGTGGACCATCACAAGCTAACGAATCTCTGTATCCTGACTCCTCACCTGCAGGTTTTGGATTCGACATATTCACAATCAAAGGGACTAACTATGTGGGTTACGCCTTTCCGCCATTCGCGTTGGTACTGAGGGTACTTAGCAGGATGATGTTCGACCGGTAGCATTCATTTGGCCCGGCCAACTGCGGTTCCCTCAGCTGCTCAAAACTTTTTGCAGGCCTCTCGTACAAGCTTCTGGTCAAAGATGACTTAGGTCTCATTCCCGGGCTCCGGCAAGCTGCACCACAGTCCCAGAGCACTTAATTTGACCTGTGTGGCCTCTGTCTGCCAATCTTGGTGTAGCAAGGCTTTTTTTGAGGAGTTGGTGCTTCCCCCCCCCATCCTTTCTTAGTCTTAAGAAGGTCTTCTCTCAGACTCTGATCAGTCAAGGGCTCTAGGATAGCTGTAGCAGCCATCCACCAAGGCTTCCAGTCGGGTTCCCTCACAGACTCACAAACACTTAGGATATTATCCAAAAGATTTTTCCAATAAGGACCTTCTTCCAAGATTCTTGCGTCCTTGTGGGTCATGCAAGTTGTTTTAGGCACACTGGGGAAAGCTCTGCTCGAGCCACCCTCCACGTGCCCACTTAGGAGTTGACGCTTAAAAGTGTTTTCTGCTTTCCGTGGACTCTACAAAGCGCAGAGGTGCTATTTGTGTGCTTTCTCCCAAACAGGGTCATTTTCCTCTTTTATCCGGAGCCGGTACTCTTACTGCCGCTTTCCACGCCTTCAGACCCACCAGAAAGCGGGGGACGGTTCCCCGTCTGGCATCTTTAGAATTGCTTTCAAAATATGGAGCTGATGCTGAAATTACAAAAGCGTCCTTTGTTTCGTTGCGGAGATCTCATCGTACAGTATCGCGAGACACTATCTCACAATGGATCGTCCAAAGCAATCTCTTAATATGATTGGCGCTGTTCATGGAACAACCAGGGTATGATTTTTTCCCCGGTTCATTAATTCCTCAATTCGCATTAGTGAACACACGCTTCATTCCCAATCGTGTAATTATTTACCAGTTCCGTCTCGTGGAAGAATTCGGTGAGTTTCGTTGCGTTATTTTGGACACTACTATGATGTTTATATTGTGTCCGAACACTCTTTTGATTGGCATTATTTCTGAATTACTAACTCCGGCTCATGCGGCGATTGCTTCAGTTACTGATAACGGGTAGTTATTGGTTTGACTGTAACAAGGAGTAATTTACTGTTGTTTAGTAATTCCTATTCAGAGGTTTTTCTTTGTTAAGAGGAGACGGAATCTAATTTTTTAAGTAGGATAAAACTGGTGCGAGTATTAGGACCAGCCTTCTGTATGGGCTTTGACCTGAACTCCCTTCTGATCCTCAGTTGCAATCTCATTGCATATTTATAGCATGAAAGGTAAGATATAACTTGAAGTAAATTCACCTCTCTAAGCGTAGCAGGGATATTTATGAGAGTTATACTTACCTTCCTTGCATCCCGACCCATCTTTCTTCAGTAGAATGTTAAGTGAGGGATGTTAGAAGTACATTGGAGGTTATGGCTGGGTTGTTAACTATGTTTTAAAGTTTGGTTGGAAGTTCGATAGAATCAGGTCATTGGACAAGATTGCATATTTATAGCATCTCTTAAATATCCCCTCTACACGTAGCGGGGTGTTTATATATATAATATATATATATATTATATATATGTATGCCCGGTTATACGCCCCAGCTACTACGCTCGCGGTCAGGTGACAGATGACTTTCTTTGGCAAGAAGTATAGCATCAGGACAGCTATTTTTCTTCTTGGTCCCGTAGGCCATTAATCACGCAGTTCCACGACTACGTGTGAGGTCTAATTAAGATTGTCTCGTGAACACACTGCGTTCCGTAATTCACCAGTATCATGGACAAGCCAGGACACGTCCTCAGCCGATGCTCTACACACCCTTGATGACCCGGCATAGCGTGATAACGCCTTCTTTACGCTCGGTCGCATCCATCTCCACGCGTTACGGCGTGCAGATTATGCTGCGAAGTCCATTCGTGGTACTCTTTGCAGCGATTGGGTTCCAGGCGTGGTCGGAGCACAGACTCCACCGCCGACGGTATTTTCAGGTGCGACCGTGAGCTTGCGGGCTCGGTGTTCGATGCGCATGCGGCTCGGTAGTTTTGTAGCAGGATATCGTGATAATCGCACGTTTACCTGATATGCACCCGCTTAGCTACGCAGCTATGTGGCCAGGTGACAAGTGATAATCTTCACCAAGTATAGCGCCGTGAGAGCTATTCTATTCATGGTTCCGTGGCCATTAGCTACGCAGTTCCACGATCATGTGAACACCATTTATACGATTATCCGCGTTGAACGTTACATTTCATAATTACTTTCACGCAGTATCGTAGGCACGGAGGACAGGCCTCCGTCGCCGGTCGCGACGCACCTCAGAGGTCCCGCTTTGCATAGCGTGCAAACGCTTCTCTAGACGTGCACGGGCCTGTATGCGACTTCGAGTTTTTAACGGGATAACGCATACTGTCACGATGAACCCGAGTTGAGTTCGCTAGCTAGGAAGCTGCTTGGTCATAGCTTCGCTGTCGGCCGTGTGAACTGCCTCTGTAGGATTTTCCGCGTTGAATGTCACAGTTCCGCCGATGTTTTATTTATATCATCGGCTCGACACGGCCGGGCAGGTCCCTAGGTCCGGTGCGTTCTGGCGCCTTGACTGTCCTGCGGTCGTCGCATATAAGCGCTTCTTAGGTTGCGCTTTGGTGTTATCGACTTGTTTCAAACCCGTGTACACCGCTGTGGTCCTCGGTTCCGCGATGGGACGATCGGCCAACTAGAGCGGCGCCCTCACGGGTCTTTGAAGTTAGTCCCCTTTTTGGCTAGCTGTTGTAGCCATTGGATTCCTTGCAGGTCCATTAGGGTCCGTGCGGCTCCGTAATCGGTTCCGCTCGGCCCCACGGCATTTTTACGTTGGCCCGCACGGGTCCGTAACACAACAAGCGGCTCCGTCCGGGGCATGGGATAGCGTTTGGGTCTGTAGTGCTGCTTAGTTCTACAGCAAGGTAAGTGATACAGCGTCGTCACCCGATTAGTTTCGAGATCCCACGTCCGTGTGAGCTGACTCTGGTGAGATTTTTCGGCGTTGAGCGTCACGGTTCCGCGCATATAGTTTTTCACCAGTTCATGGACACGGGCAGTCCCCGTTTGTCGGTCACGTCACGCTCCCAGGATGCGTCGCGCGTGTTAGCGCTTGCTCGGGTTTGAGGCCTGGCGCTCGGGTGATAAGATTTCCTTCTTTTCACGGAGGGCATACCTGAATGTGATTCTTGCGTCGAAGCGAGACCTCGCTCACATTCTACAGATATTAAGCGTTTTACGTACAGCGTCGATAAACCCGGTATCGGAACCGGGATATTGCGACCGTTGGCGGCGTGTTGCAGTGTTCCGCGGTCGTTTTCTTGCTGGGGCGTTTTTAGCGTCGACGGCAGATCCCCACGGCGTGGCCGCCCGGCCAGCGGCTCGTGGTGATTTTATACAAGCGGAGTTAACGGCCATACCAGCGGGTGGCGTTTTTGTGGACACTTTGCTGTGAACTCCTCCGCATTTTGTGTCCAAACGCTCTTCCGGTTGGCTTGTTTTTCTGGGCTTTACGCTCAGGTTCTTTCGAGGTTTGCCTGGCGCCTTTTACTGATCAACGAATGGTGCCTTGTTCGGTTTGACTGTACTCGCCGTGGTTTCCTATGTTTTAGTTCCTCCCACTCTTGAGGTCTTTCATCCTTCCGAGGTGAAGGAATTTCGTTTCCTTTAAACGTTAACACTTTCTCCAGGATCGCGTGGCCTGTGTGAGTTTTCGTACCAGCCATTAAAAAAAAAAAAAAAAAAAATGTGCTGGGATACCTTGCAGCTATCCACCATCTGAACTGCGACCACCTTCCTTCCTATCCTCAGTGGCTTTCTGTTTGCAATCTGATTGCATATTATAGCATGGAAGGTAAGGTATAACTTGAAGTAAATTTATCCGGTGTGGCCGACACTCCAAACGCTCCCGTTGGCTTGCGCTTTACGCTCAGGCGAGGTTGCCTCCGGGATATTTACTGTAGAGTTATACTTTACCTTCCATGCATCCCGCCCCGCCTCCCCTCGCCTTTTCAGGCCTCGGTAAGTATGTATGTATGTATGTATGTATGTATGTATGTATGTATGTATGTATGTATGTATGGGTATGTGCATGCGTATGTACATATATATGTAAGTATAAGTATGCACGCACGCACGCACGTACATATACATAGAATCAACTTCATTTATAATCACAAAATGTTCGGACTCGCCTGTGTCTTTCAGTGTGAATTACAATACTCATGATAACTTTGAACTTAAACATACTCAAACAGTGTACGAGCGCAAAAGTAAAGGCGTGTGTGAATGCATGAGTGCTGTGCGTGTTATTTTGGGTACTGTTTCGGAGCGAGCGTGGAAAGAGTTCATGAAAGAAGGCGTTGAAATTCAATTGTGATGTCATGTAGTTTATATGAATGCGGTGTTAATTGCTCAGAAATGACATGTCTTTGTTGAGACCATGAGTATTGGTTTGTATTTTAGGATGTGTTGTAATTCCGCGAGTCTTCTGTCTTTTGTATTCCTCAAATTTTCTTTTAATAAGCAGATTTTGATGTCATTGATGTGTTTTCAGGTGTGTTGAAGTGTAATGGTATAGGAAGTCCTTGTTGTGTGTTATGGAATGTGTATGGTTGTTAAAGCGATACCTGAATTTACCGCCCATGTCCCCTATGTATTAAGCCTCATGGCATTTTTGACAGTATAGAAGGTAGATCACGTTTGCCGAGTCGCAAGTAAAGTTTCCAGGTCTTAGTGTTTGGTTGTTGATCATGATTTTGGTGCTGGTGTTGACGTGTTTACATACTCTGCATCTAGCTTTACCAAGCTTTAGGTGGGGAGGAATGAGC
Source organism: Chiridota heheva (assembly GCA_020152595.1). Taxonomy (NCBI): domain Eukaryota; kingdom Metazoa; phylum Echinodermata; class Holothuroidea; order Apodida; family Chiridotidae; genus Chiridota; species Chiridota heheva. Next base: position 451,190 of record JAIGNY010003367.1, read on the forward strand.
TTGCTTACCTCCTCTTCCATTCTAGGTTGTAAACTCGATGTCACATGAACTTCTTTGGTGAATGAATTTTCTTGATATGTATCAAGTTGTTTATAAAAATTCTTGTTGGTGAGTTGTGATTTAGCCTTATCTATATATCTACTTTTATCGAGAACAGTGGTGCCGCCTCCCTTATCCGCTGGCTTGATTATGAAGCTGTTATTCTTTTGCAGATCGCTGAGTCCATGTTGCTGTTAAACACTTAAATTGTCATGAAGCTTTGATTGGTGTGTTTTCAAGTCATTTAGGAATGCATCTAACTGCTTTTCGATTTTGTTGATATGAGTGTCTAGTGTGGCATTTCTTCCCACAATCCAAAGAGATGGCATTTTGAAATGATCCAATACAGGAGTGTAATCATTAAGTGATGTGTCATTGGAATTGAAAAATGCAGCTTTGCGTAGGCGAGATGTGTACTCGTGAATATCCTGACAAAGTTCCACATTGTCTAATGAAGGGGTGGGACAAAAGGAGAGTTCCAACTCGTGCAAGCTACATTTACTCTTTGATATTTCATGGTTTGATAAATTGAAAACTGGAAATCTCACCATTAGTTAGGCTGCATGTTCTTGATAGCATGATGATTGTACTTAAAATTTAGGATAATTTCCTTCTCTTGGAGTGCTGTGTGTATGGGTGATTTGCTTATTAAATCTTGAAGCTTTTTCTTCTTCATGTCAAAACGACATCTTTTTTCTTTCTTCAGAAGTTCCTTGAGAAAGTGAGAGTACCTGTTAGAACTGGTGGGTCGTTGAAGATTCCAGAAAGAAACATGCACCACTGTTCAGTTTCGTGGGAAAGTTTTTGTTGTTTAGCGTTTGCTCTGTGTAATGCTAAGTTCCTTAGTTTTTACGAAGTCTTTTTGATAAGTCGCTGTGGTGCATCATTCCTGGCAGCATTTCCGAGGAGGGGGTTATTCAGCATGAAATGCCTAGGTATAAGATCCAGTGTTTTACAGCGCGATGGAAAATAAATGTCAGACCTTGTTTGAGCAAGCTTCTGTGTAAGCTTTTCATGAGTTCGTCCAGCATGGAGTGCATTGACATCTACCAAATAAGGTGCATTCAACATAATTGAGTAGTAAATCCACGTGTTGATACATCATTTTTTGAAAATGATTCAGGTTATAGGAATTACAAGAATTTGGAAATGTGTAGGGAATTAAAAATACAGGTGTGATTAAAAGTATTTCATCAAGATATAAGACCAGATGCATTTCTCTTTTTTGCAGTAATCGCAGCAAGTCCCCAGGTCCCCAGCAAAGAAGGGGCAGTGGCAGCTCTATTGCTGGAAGAACTCCTCCGAATACTCCAACCTCAAGGGTAGGTAACTCTCATTCCTAAGGTTAATTGGAAAGTAACTTTTTTGTTAGATAAGTATTGTATAGAGAAGCATACCAGCAATCTTTTTTTTCTCCTTTGGTATAAATTATAATCTGCAGGTTGGGATATTATGTGGTAGTTGTTTCTCATCAAGCTAGCAAGACCAGACCCTTTTAGGGTGCTTTTTGTGTTCCACAAAGTAAGAAATGGTGGAGAACTTAATTTAATCGTGTAACGTTGCACTGACTGACCTTAATATGTATGAATTATTGTTGCTTGTTGGTACAAGACATGGACAGGTAGAAACAGCATTACTTGAATTGCTTAAAAACCCAGTCAACTCAAAATTTCTCATTCAACAAGAAGATCCCATCATTTTCAAAGACTGAAAATAAGGAAAGAAAAAAGAAAGGAATAATTGAGTTGTCAGTCCTGTTCATACATCACAAATTTGCATATGTCAGAAATTCCTCAAACTCTGATTGATCATAATTTAAAAAAATGAAGTGAATGTAAGTATCAAAATTAATTTCAGTGTAGAAATTTTATGCTCTTTGTATAGGGAGTAAAAGATAAATTTAATTTAGCTGTCTGTATACCTTTTAAAGGATTAGTTTAGGGGTCCAGCAAGTCTACTTTATATGAAAGAGAACTTAAAAAGAAAACAATATGGTGAAGAAAGCATTCAAAAATCTTATTCCATGAAGGAGATACTTAAGTTTAAAGTTTGATATCATTGATGTAAAAATGACTGAAATCAGATTAGTTGTAACATCACAGCCTCAGATTCCTCGAAATCTTTATGTTTTCTATCATATTTTGTCCTGGAATTTTGTGGCTGAAAAACCATTTGATTTGTCAGGTAAGTTATAAAACAATCTAATATTTAATGGTAATTATAAATTACCATATGAAGAAAGAAATTTTGAGGAAAAATAATTCATGTAGTAAAAAAGTTAAAATATGTTTTCTTTAAAATACATTAACAAGTGTAAAGAATGTGAGGATAAGGGTGCCAACTTTCCATAGTAGACTTACAACCCCAGTCAATTTTTCATAGATAAGACAAGAGCTTTTAACTTGAATATCTCCTTAACGGAATAAGATTTTTAGATATTTACTTCACCATTTTATTTCTCTTGAAGTCCTCTTTCATATAGGATAAACTTGTATGACCACTGAACTAATCCTTCAACATGGTTAATTAGTTGGAAAGAACAAAGCTCATGTAAGAAATACTAATTTAAATAACATTTGAGTTGCATCTTTTGACTTCTAGCAACCATCAGTTGTGTTGGCTACAGCATTTACGCCCACATCTGTTATTCGTAAGATGCATGAGACCAAAGCAGAGGCTAAAGCAGCTGAAGGCATGAAAGAAGAGAAACTAGAAACTGACAGCCAGTCACGTCCTGAGCAAATGATTGGACCAGTTAATGGGGGCATCTCTGATCATACTCAGAACATTTATCTTCAGCAGCAGCAACAAAATGGTTTGTATATAAACAATTGCTCTCACAGTATTGCAAAATACATTTTGTGAGCTGTTACTGCTTGATTTCAGAGAGCAAGCCAAGAAAGCTGAGGAATTTTCCTTTGAATTTTGCCTCCGAGGTATGGTAACAAAGGAAGTTACAGGCGTGTACAGGAAGTACAGGCGTGTATGTTGGCTGCAGCTTTGAGCCTCAAAAGTTTACATTGTAAATCCCTTTGAATACGCAATGTGCAAAGAACAGTGCTATGTAAGAACTACATATTATTATTAGCAAGCCAAGAAAGCTGAGAATTTTCCTTTGAATTTTGCCTCCGCGGGATGGAAACAAAGAAAATTATGTTAGTACAGGCGTGTGTGCCATATGTTGGCTGCAGCTTTGAGCCTCAAAAGTTTACATTGTAAATCCCTTTGAATATGCAATGTGCAAAGAACAGTGCTATGTAAGAACTACATATTATTATTCTTGCATATATTTGTTTTAGAAATGATTTTCGAACCAATGAAAAATGTAAGTTACTATTGAATTATTCATCTATCAGAAGTTGTGGAAAGATAAAGTTAGGAATCATATTTGTATTTTTATATTTTTTGCAGTGCTTAAAACTGTTTTTGGCAAAAGAAGATAAATACATAGTAACTTACATGTAACCCACATTTCTAAAATTTTGGTTACAGATGGTCATTCAGGAGATGTAATGAATCATGTACTGTCACCGGTTAGAAGAAATGACCAACAGCTAGACGTCACTTCACCGAGCAAAATGGATCAGTCCCCAGCTAGACTTAGGATATCTCCAGCCACGCCACTACAGTTTGTGAACCAGTCACCCGCAAGACAATTAGAATCTACTCCCCAGAGAGTAATGGATCAGTCCCCTGCTAGACTTGGGCTGTCTCTAGCAAAACCATCAGAGTTTGTGAACCAGTCACCCACAAGACCATCAGAATCTACACCCCAAAGACAAATGGATCAGTCCTCTGCTAGACTTGGGCTGTCTCCAGCAAGGCCACTACAGTTTGTGAACCAATCACCTGCAAGACAATTAGAATCTACACCCCAGAGAAAAATGGACTCATCTGTGGTTAGACCTCATGTTGCCCCCTTACTATCCCCTAACAAAGATATGCTCCGTACCTTTGAGATTGAAAGTCATTCACTGAGCAAAGTGCAAGACATGGATCGTGGAGATTCAAGTAACATAAGTGCCAACACAAAGAAAGAAGAAAGTAAGAGTTTGGTTGATGATGGTATGGCCAAAGCATTAGTCAATGGGCCAGATATCAAATCAAATCATTTGGATCAAAAACATTTTAATCAAGGAATAGATGCCAATGTTCCTAAAAGTCCATCCAAACAGCGGCAAGTCCCCCAACTTAACTCATTCATAAATCATCAGAATATGGAAGGTCCTAAACATGACAATCACTTGATAAACAATTACCATAGAATGGATCCAAGCCAGATTAGAACATTTGTGAGGATACCCAATCAGCAGCATATGGCCCAGCAACCCCAAACAATGAGACCACAACCCCCTCAGCAACCCCAAGCAATGAGACCACAACCTCCTCAGCAACCCCGTCTCCTCTGATGCAACAAGCTAGGCCAGGTATGCCATCCCAGCCAACATTTCCCCTAATGCCAGGACAGCGCTTGCATGCTCCCATGGGATTGATGCCACTGGCTCAGCAGAACTTAATGCGGGGCATGATGATGAATATGCCACCTCCTAGACCACCTACCATTCAAGGGATGAATCCATTGGCTATCATGGCAATGCAGGTAAACCATCCTTGGGTTTCTTTCTTAGATTATGTATAATTATTAAAAACAAGGGAAATACTGAGTTTTGAACTGTCGTGTTGCAGAATAGGGTTTGAATATATTTTATGCCAAATTGTTACATGAAAATCTCTAAGTATTTTTTTAATTGTTTATTTGTTGTGTTGATCTTTTCCATTGTACTTGATGACAGCAGTAGTCCCAACAGTTTATTTTTTTGCAATAGTGTGACATTAATATTCCTTCATTTTGTAGATGAACCCCAGGCCAGGAATACCCCAGATGGCCTCTCCCACCCAAATCTCACCAACAGCACCTCAGGGTCCAGCAGGGCCTAGACAAATGCTGCCACCAACATTCCACACTCAGAATCCTCAAGGCCTTAGACCGGGCACCATGGGGCTTCCAATGATGCCACAACGACCTTTGACCCCTGGTCACTCTCAGATGCCAAGAATGCCAAAGCAACCACACCAAGGTATGTCATCTGGAATGATTTGTTTAATTGCTTCTTCACAATTAAAAAATGAAGATATTTATCACTTTTAGGGTGTTGTTATTTAACACTTAAATAATACAAAATTGGTGGTTATTTTAAAGTTCGATAATCTGTGAACATTTGGAGTTGTGTTTAGATGATATGCAATTATTTTGGGGAATGTTCTTAATGATAATGATTTTATATGGTTTTGGTCTTATTGTGGTTAATCGGTGAAAAGAGATTACTTGGCAGGTTTTTATAACTTATCTATCAGAGATAAATTAAGAGTGATTTTACTCAAATGATTTTTAGCTCGACTAATTGAAGAATAGTAGAGTTATTGTACTACCTACGGCGTTGGCATCCGGTAAAGTTTTGGTTGAAGTTTTCATCACTTAAGTTATGAATGGTGTACATTCATGTGACTTGGTATAGGGGTAGAGGACATGGGTACTGATCAAATGAGCATGATGGGAGGGTTGTGTGTGCATACTAATTAACTTATTTGCATAACAATGAAAATATTTGTCAGGCTAAAGTTTTGGTTAAAGTTGTCATGACTTGGCATAAGGGTAAAGGACATGGGTATTGATTAAATGAGCATGATTGGAGGGTTGTGTGTGCATACTAATTAGCTGTTTTGCATAACAATACAAATATTTGTCAGGTTAAAGTTTTGGTTAAAGCTTTTGGTTAAAGTTTTCATGACTTGGCATAGGGGTAGAGGACATGGTACTGTCAAATGAACATGACTGGGTGGTTGTGTGTGCATACTAATAAGCTTATTTGCATAACAATGAAAATATTTGTCTGGTTAAAGTTTTCATAACTTAAGTTATGAATGGTGTACATTCATGTAACTTGGCATAGGGGTACTGTTCAAGTGTGCATGATTAGGGGTTGTGTGTGCATACTAATTAGCTGTTTTGCATAACAATACAAATATTTGTCAGGTTAAAGTTTTGGTTAAAGCTTTTGGTTAAAGTTTTCATGACTTGGCATAGGGGTAGAGGACATGGTACTGTCAAATGAACATGACTGGGTGGTTGTGTGTGCATACTAATAAGCTTATTTGCATAACAATGAAAATATTTGTCTGGTTAAAGTTTTCATAACTTAAGTTATGAATGGTGTACATTCATGTAACTTGGCATAGGGGTACTGTTCAAGTGTGCATGATTAGGGGTTGTGTGTGCATACTAATTAGCTTATTTGCATAACAATGAAAATATTTGTATCTATGATATCTCCTAAATTAAAGTGGATGTGGGAATTTTGTTTGCACAAATGATCATGATTGTGAAGAGCATTGTCTATACGCTATGTTGAGATGAAGTGTGCATATTAATTGGGTTATTTGCATAACAGTAGACATTTGTACAAAATGTTTAAAATTCATGAGCGCATAACTTAAGTTATGAATGATGTGCATTCATTTAACGTGGCACAGGGTAGAGGACATGGGTACTGTTCAAATAAGCATGATTGGGGGATTGTGTCTGCATAATAATTAGCCTATTTGTATAGCAATGAAAATATTTGTATATGTGGTATCTCTTGAATTAAAGTGGGTGTGATGATTTTTCTTAAACAAATGATCATGCAGTATATGTGAAGAGCATTGTTCACACTTAATGGTGGGGTATAGTGTGCATTGGCTGCAATATGTTTGACCTGAGATCAAAAATAAATGGCTTATGACTTACTAACTTCACATTTCTAGTTTTGTTATGATATTGACATTCCTGACATGAATAGCAATCAAACTGTTTGTCTTACCGTGAATAAAGAAGCAAATAAAAGTTTTCTCGCTTCTAAAGAATGTTAAATTAGGGGTTTGAGAAATATAAACAATAAGCAGAATGTGGGGTAGAAGATGACGTGATGATAAAGTAGCTGAAGGAATTAGGATGAGGTCATGTGGGACAGGGTGGAATTGTATGTAGGGTAGAGTGTGGTGGGATGTTGGTCAGGATGTGTTGGCATGTTGGACAGGGTGGGTTGGCATGTGGAACAGGGTGGGTTGGCATGTGGAACAGGATGGGTTGGCATGTAGAACAGGGTGGGTTGGCATGTGGAACAGGGTGGGTCGACATGTGGGACAGGGTGGAATGGCATGTGGTGGGATGTCATCTGGATTTCAGTTGTGATGGCATGTGGGTCATGCAAGTGGTGGAATGACATTCAGTATTTGGTTTTGAGGTGTAATTGCATGAAGTATAGACGTGGGATGACATTTGGGACAGGTTGGGATGGAATGTGGGACAGTCTGGAATATGCATTATTAGCGGTGAGGGGATTTGTATTGTTTCCAATGTCTAGTTTGTCATACGTTAAGCAATATTGTTTCACATAATTTTGCTGTAATGTAATTGTACATTTTTCATGCTGCTTTACTTTGCTTGACACATATTTTCTTAAATTGGAAGTTGTATTACAATCCAGGATGTCGTTTTAAGAATGTGTAGGGCTGGGGGAGGGTACAGTTTGGAAAGGTGGTTGAATGGTTGAATGGCATTCTTTCATTGACATTAGCAAGTCAGGGCCTCTCCTTTCTTTGTTATTCAATTGATAGAACTAAAAGAGGTGTTATAGTTATAAAGACTGCTAGGTTTTACATGTTTTCTGAGTTACTGGGTGAGGTAACCTTGAGCTTTTTTTTGTCTAAAAATATCTGGGAAAACTCTAAAAGATATTTTGAAGCTTGTAGTGCAAATGAAAATGTAAGTGCATCTTTCAAAGCTCAAGTAATTTGAAATCATCTGCCTCTGCTATACTATTTCTGTATATACTTCCCTCTATAAGCCCATTCTCTATACTAGCTTTGAATAGTAGAGCATACTGTCCTTCCAACAGTTCTAGTTGTAAGAGGCATTATAAGTGTAAGGTCTTTTCACACCAACAGATTGGTCAGTCCAGAATGACATGCACAGACAGCAGCAGCAGTTGCCCATGCCAACATCTGGAATGTTCATTGGTCCATCCGCACATGCACTCACAGCATCACTTCCTTCTCCGGGGGGCGCTGAAGCAAGACGTTCACCAGTGAACCCTTTGGCAAAATGGTTTGGAAATGACCTCCTCAAGCAATCACACACCCAGAGCTCGCCAGCTGTACCAGATGGCCTCAGAGTTCTGTCACTTGAGGAGTTAGAAAGACAACAGCAGGTGGTTGGATGAGCTTGTCAAAAGAGGAATGTGCTTGTCGATCTTTACAGTTGTCCGAGTCTAGTCACCACTAAAATCCGAGTCAAAATGGTTCATTTTGGTGGTTGGAATAATTTACAGGTATTTGGGCTGCTATAGAAAACCTTGGTAAAAAGTTTTGCACAATCTTGAACGTCGTAGAAATATGACAAGTCGGTTGATACCACAATCACATTAATTATCAGGCACGATTGTTTTGAGAAACTGCTAACTTCTGTCGTGACAGGAGCACCTATCTTGTCATTTAGGTCTGTCATTGTGTAAATCTCTTTTTCAATGTCTTGATATGAGTAACCTGTGTATGATTGAAATTTTGAAATCATTCCTCTGATTGACTTCAACATGAAGGCACTGAGTTCACAGCACAAAAATTTAGAGCAATGTTTCTTCTGCAGAATCATATTTTGCCATTAATGTGTAAATAGATTCAGATTTCGATAAGCAATGTCTTGAGAAAAAGTTGTGAAGCTTTCGATAAAAGATGGTGAGCTCCGTAAAGTAAACTTGTTTTCTAGGTGTTCATAGATCTTTGAGTGATCCTTTTCTTCATTCAAAGACTGCGAGGCAAATGGTGCTTGCTTGAAAATATTGTTGAAACAGGGTGTTATTCTGGCAGATATGAATTTTTTGTGCTGAGTAAATCCTTAAAATGATACCTTATTTTCAACAGTAAGTTTGGTTTATTTTGATTTTCCTCTGATTTCAGATGAAAGGAAAAAAATTGCTATATTTTGTCAATCACAGGCAAGATTGGAATAGATTCACTAAAGGAAGAAATTGCTAGTTTTTTTTGAACTACAGTATGTGATCTTGCTGGATTTGAAGAAAACAAAATTTCAAAGATATATTCGCATGCACAACCCTTTTATGAGAGGGCTTGTGTTGTGTATTTGATACTGTTTCTTTGTATTTAGTCATTATTTATTTGAGGGAAATTGATTGTTCTCTTGTTTTGATACCTATTTATTCATTGCATATGCATATCAGTGTCAGAGGAATGAATTACCATGGGAGGTAGTAGCTTCTCGTGGTGTACAGTCTGATTTGACGAAGGTTATGTCATAAGTAGAAGTGGGTGTCAGATAGTTTCAGTTCTTGTCTAGACATTTTAGAATATCTTGTGACTATATTTAGAAATGATTGTGTTGACTTGGTGTGGAAGGGCATTAACCCTTACTCTAGCACGCGGCGATATTATTGCCGTTTTCAAACCAACTTTAAAAAAAAAAAAAAATCAAGACTTTGTTAAACGTCCTATGAAGTAATCTTGGTATCATTTTAAAGTACTCGCATATTTCTTTCACAAAATTTAACTTTTTTTATAGAGGTTTTATTACAGAATTTTGAGAAAAAGTACATTGAAAAAGGTAAAACTCAAAAATTGCTATTAAATTGGCAATTCTTTTTTTTTTTTTTGCTGTTTAAATCTTACAGTAACTTCAAGATCACATTTTTGCCTCAAAATCAAACATGCAAATCCTTAGACATGATATTATTGATTTTTGGTCTAATTTTTATAATCACTACCTGCAATCTTTATTGTTCTGGAGAAATTTCTTTAAAATTTCATGAATTTCTGCCATTTTTGACACATTTTTTTTTCCCCTTAAAAAATTGTGTACCAAAACCATACATCACACATGCTTCGTTGAACCGCCGTTTAAATTTCCTTTCATTTGATGTATAAATACAGGCATACCCCCCTCTATGTGGACCCTTTCCTATAATAATTAAATTTCACCACAGGATTTTCAATGATCATTTGGTGTAGTGGATATGAACGCAGTGAGCATCAGGTTTGAGTCTCACTACTGTGATTTTTCTACTGTGTCATTTATAATCTTTCCTTTTTTTTCTGCTGCAGTTTTTAGGGGTCATTTGACTAAAATTATTTTTGGTGTTTTGCTTAATTTGCATATTTTTGTCCAATAATTCCTTATTTGGCTTTCATTACTCAAGATAGATATCTTAGCTTCCATTCCAACTTATAATGAAAGAAAATGAAAGGAAGGTTGTCATAAATGCATATGAAAAAAAAAAGTCCTGGTAGAGTAAGGGTTAACAAAAGATCGGATTTTATAAGTGCATAGAGGGATATTAGCTATGCACAGGAACCTTACACAAAAGGGTACAGAACTGGACTAGACTTTTGGCACATCTGTGCAGAGTAGCATGTGTTCCCTTATCTCTTACTGATACTTATTCAGTAAAAGCTTAGTCTAATTTTCAGAGCCAGCTATGAAAATTCACTCCATAAGAGTAAATGGCCATTCGTATGGCCTAAAGCATTTTTGAAGCCAGTATTAACTTGAACTCACTCTAAGATGTAAGAACATCAAATAGTTCAAATAATTAATACAATTTTAAGTTTGATAGAATTTTGAAAAATTATAATAAAATTAATTATAAGAATTCTATTAGAATCAATTTATTTTCCCATTTGATTCCCAATGTGGTGCACACTCTTTACTCATAAAATAGATGAAATGATATGAATTCACATAGTAGTTTGCATTCTGGATCATGTAGACCAGGAGGTAGCTTATCATTGTAATAATGCTCATAATGAGGCTACTTGGTATCTTTGATTCAAGAGGAACAACTTTTGGTTGAGCAAGTTTTCAGCAAAGTGATTTGATAGTGGTTGACAGACCTTTATGAACAATGTGTGGATGGGTGAATTTACCCAGAACAAATCGAATATTGGTATGGTCTTGTCTGTACTTTCTTTACAAGAAAAGAAACAGTTAACAAGAATCTGATATAGCTAATTGTGTTCAGTATGTATTTATATATTTTTTCTTTTGTATACACTGTATGTATTCTTATTTTCTTTTGTACAAAATGTACTTTTGTGAACATTATACACAAACCAGTGTATAATTTGTTTGGTAGAATACAGACCTATTTCCTGTTTAGGGAAACAGTTACGTGTGGTTCTTGATGTTTTATCACTGGTAAGTGTTATCCCTGACGTATCAATAAGTGTTGTATATGTGAAGCAGAACATTCATGATTTGATACTTTGATGATTGGAGTATAGGTTTAATCAAGACTTATCATACTGAATTTCTTTCAGTTTCTTTTGTAAACATGTTCTTCTGCATTTTGTTTTGTAAATAGTAGAAAGGACTCTAGTTTCGGAAATATCCATGTAATGTAAAATAGAAAGGAAAATGTATAAAAGACAGAGAATATATTGTACAACTTTTTGTTTGTTATGTAAAGTGAAATTTGTGTTGACGGACTTCAATTTTTGTAAATACCAATGCTTTGATGAATCCAAGTAAAATGTTTTTTGTTTTTTTTTTGTGTCATATATTCAAAAATATTTTGGTGGTTATGTGTTTGGTATGATATTTGTACGTGTAGCGATAAGAAAATGTGTAGTAAAACTGTTGGACTCGAATAGAATGGTCAGTCTTTTTGTTGTGATGAAATGCTTGTACCTGTATTTCTGAAATGTTTTGTTATACATTTGGGTATGGTAGGTAACGTGTAAATATTGAAATGGAAAAGGCTTTTGTGTTTGTTGTTATTTCCTGAGAAGAGGAAGGAAAGACAAAGTTTGTTTTGTGGATTTGTGTTTGCTCTCAGTTCATAGCCTGCTGGTGAAAGCCAGTGGTGTCTGGTGAAACCCAGTGGTGCCAGTAAACATTGCTTCCCACGTTACATGGGGTTGATAATTGTTCCCCTTCCCCTTTTTTGAGGCAAGCCCAATTTATGTCAGGCCAAATTACAACAAAAATATTCAGATGAAAAAAAAAATAACACTTGAGTAAATCAGGGTTTAACTTCTCACTTTTGGAAATTTTCTGTCGCCATTGGTGAAACCAAAATGCTATGCATACAAGGGCAGTTGTTTATGAGGGGTATTTTCAGCTGTGATTGTCATGTAGTTTTAAAGAAAAAGTGATAGGATATTAAATAGATTTGTTGATTACAATTTTTGTGGTTTGGACATAGTTGACAGTGACATTTTATCCTACTTAAACTGAAAATTAAATCGGAGAACAATAAGTTTCAAGAGCTCAAAAGTTGACATGAGTTAAGCCTCGTTAAACTTTGCAAAAATTATGTTCGTTGATGTGATAACTTTCATGTAGTAGGCAGAATCTACACAGATTCTATGTTTCTATAAGATAACTGCAAACATGAAAAGTTTTGCCTTTTCTAAAACCTTCCCAAGCTCGCAATGAGTAATATTTTGAGGTGATTAAGTTGTAAATCTCATTTGAACCTCTAAATCTTGTGCATGAATTGAGAGACTTCCTGATTTTGGGAAAGTAAGTAATTGTTGTATTGTGTGTATTTGTCCTAGAGTAGAGCAAAAGAAAAATGTGACTTGTATATTATTACGGTAGATTTTTGATGTGCCTTGAGAAAACCTTTTGACTAGATTCTAGATGTAACAAACATTTTTCTCTGTAATTCCACGTCATTTTCTTTCTTTTACCATGACTAGAAAACTAGCATACTTTCATTTTGAAGATGGAATAAGTTTTTGTTTGTGTACAAAGGTTCGTAAATGTGTACAGGGTTAAAATGATTTTGAACTGTTCTTTTATGGTGAACCAGTAATGATTTGTGTCAGCTTTCATTTTTTCAGGAAAAACTTCCTTCCTCTTTTTATTTGCATTTATTTTGTATAAGTGTGTCATATCAATACATCAAATGTTTTGTCTTCAGATCAATTTAACAAGGATTTCATTAAATGAATTGATTCTTGTTTTGTTTTTTCTCTATTAAAAAAATGTAGCGTAGTATTCGGGGATCACAAGAATAAGGGCAGGATCACTGTCGATCTGTTTTAAGTGATATGATTGGGGTTGGAAGTTAGAATCAAAGGATTAAGATGATTTTAGAGCATGGGGGTGTAAAAGGGTACCGTGAAGTGTGGGAAGTTAAGTTGTGAGTGGGAAATTAGGCTGGAAGGTTGGACTGAAATACAATAGTTGGGTTTTCAGTGTGTGGGCTTGAGATTTTAGTTGAGCATACACTCCACTTATAGTTGGACTTAAGATGATATATCCGACAAGTGGACTGGAGATATGAAAATGTGTGTGGGCTAGTGCACCTGGGTTTAGGTTAGAATGGGTCTGTTTGTAGCTCAAGTGAATATGACATCGAACAAATCATATATGGTTTATAGTCCTGTCAGAATAGATTTGAGACTTACATCAATATGAATGAAACTGACTACTAGCTGTTTAGCCCAAAATAGTTTGTCCTACGATTGATATATGTCATATCTTAGGGGCAAAAAGACGAACAGAGCTGTGAAGAAACCTGGTCCATTTAAAAGATTTTGAGCTTATAATTGTTACAAATTTGTATGCCTGGCTGGTGTACATAGAAAGCATTGTTTTTGCTTAGTACTTACAATTAATCAATTAATTCTGACTACTCTGGATTAAAAATTCTCTTGACATATTCAGTTGTTGTCAGTCACAAAATTTCCAGAAACATTGCAATAAAATACTAAACAAAATTGAAGAATTGAGTTGTGATGTCATAAGTAGTCTTGGTTTGAGTCATTCGTATGTACACACATCAGATAGAAATTTTCAAATTTCAAATAGAATTCAAAATGGAAGTTTAATATTTCCTAAACTGATTCTTATTCTGAGACACTGGTGATGGTGTTTGGAGGGGGAAGTGTCATGGGATTTGTTAAACCATGTATTGTCGTTATGAGCCTTAATAATGTAATGTATGCTGTCTTAATGTGTTATTCATGTGCAAGTGTAGTGATTTTGAATGCTATATTGGTACTTTTATCTGATGTGTCATTGTCAATGGTCTAGAGGTCAATGAAGTTAACAGTGTTATATCAGTTGCAAAAAATAGAAATGATATTTAAGTAGAGATCCTTGTAGAATCTTATCATCTATCTATGCACTAAATGGACCCAGCAAGGAGATCTAACCCCCATGTCTATTTCATAAAGATTTCTGCCATTTGTGGCATATAGACTTGGATTTTGGTGGTCACCCAGATGTTTCATTTCTTCCAATACAGTTAATATGTAAACACTGATGTTTTGTTCTAAGTTAAACAGGCAACTGTATATGTAGCAAATGTTTAATTAAAGTTGTATCTGCCTTTATTGACAGCAATGGTGGCACTTAGATGAAGTCCAACAGACCCCTAGCTTGATTTGAAAAGGGGCAGGGTGCTAGATTTGCTGAGAGGGACATTAATGCATGCTTGGAGCGCTGCGTCTTTCCGGCGTGGAGTCCAGGGGCCCCCTTAAAGCACAATTCCCTGGTGAAGAAGCTCTGAGATTTGAGCTCTAATAATCATACCTCAGAAAGAAATTATTGTGACTGATAAAAAGTCATTCATGAGCCGAACAGGACAATTGCTTTCTATGCTATCATTCTGTGTTCTGCATCCATGTAAGGTATTTCATTTATGAGGATAAGATTATTAAGTAAAAAAAATAAAAAAATAAAATCTAAAAATAAAATAAAAAATTACATTTTTTCTCATGAGGGGCATGGCGGACTCCCAGGGGCAGGGCGAAGCCACGGAGGAGCGGGGTGGGCTGCCCCTGTGAAACGGCAAAGCTAGGGGTCTGTTGTAATAACTACTGCGCTTCTTTGCTGTATATTTATGCACTGATACATAAGCATTTATTTGATATCTGCACACAAAAGAACACTAGCTCATATATTCACACTTAGATGGTTTATATTCTTGATATAAGCACGCTATTGCTTTCTTGAACCTGACATGTATTCAACTAGTTCCAGTCAACGAGGTTACAAAATGAATACCCGTCTCTCTTTGGAAGTTGGATTGTGAATGATTTTTGACCCTGATGGGGAGTTATGTCATATGATTAGCTACTAAGGAGAGGCTACTGATCTGACCCATGGATTTGTTTCTGGTTCAGTGAAGTGATATGCCTTGATAGGAGCATTTGCTTCCCTCCCTCGCACTCCTTTTCATGTACTCATTTGTGATAGCTGATCCAGTGATATTGTGCCACTCATCTTGTTTTGATACATAGCATAGCATTGTCTTCATTTGTCAAGCATATATAACTGACTAGTCATGGACTTATCTATCATGTGTGACATGTCAAGAAAACCCCACACATCTGCATAGGACCGGTATCTCTATTGATAGACACATCAACCTTGTTTCAGTTCCTTTGTGGAATTGTCATATTTACATTGCAATCTTTCTAGGACAGATTAGGAAGTGTATTTCACCACGGGATAGCAAGTGCATTTCACCACGGGATAGCAAGTGCATTTCACCAGGGGATAGGCAGCGAGAGGAATAGAATCATGACTGACATCTCTGTAGGTCCAGATCCAAACTTGTTGTTTGTCAAAAGTCTACTCCCATTTTGCTAAATGCACTTTATCCTGCCATGGCTCTACTTAAAAGGAGAATAGTTTGCTCTCACGGTAAACTTATCTGTGTATATACGAAAACAATTAGAAGCTTCCTTCAACACTGTCACATGTATAGGTGTTTGGGTGTTTATTTGTGCAACAAATCCTACTTAAATTTGCCTTAAATTTGATGAACACTAGCCTGTATTTTGCTGGTATCTTTTAGCATCACATATCCAGGTATGTCATGTTCTCGATTGGATTTTCCTTCCAAGAAATTTGTAATATTTTCATCTTTATTTATGGATGACCTCATCACACACCCTTTTGCTTTCTCCTAATTTTGAGATGGACACTGAATCTGCTATGGTATCTTTTCTTTTTTCCTGCTCATAGCAATATCAGTAAGGTTGGTGTCTTATTGTTTATCCTGTTATGAATGTTTTTGCATACTTTTTTTGTGTAGTGATCTGTTTCTTCAAAGAAGAGATATTGTTAATTTGTCCTCCTGCTTTACCAACAATTTCTATCCTAGTAACATAAATTGAATTTTCATGAGTGTTTTTGTTTTCGCATTTTTTGGCTGCTTTTGTACAGAAAAAGAAATATGTGAATAGAACATTGTATTTTGATCACCTTCAGTTCAAAGAATAAGAAAAAGCAATTGTAATTCCTTGTTCTGTTTTTAATGACTTGTTTATTTGTACATATATCAATATATTTAACTCTGCTTTGAAAACTTTTATACAAAAAGGGAGCAAGTGCACCACTTAGCCCAATGATTAATGTGGGTTTTTTAAATCATTTGTGAAAGCACATTCTAAAAGTTCTACATGTGAAAAAAGAAAGAAAGCATATTCCTGTGATGAACCCTTAACATGTTAAATCATAGAAAAATGTATTCATAATTGGACAATGAAGCCAGTATAATAAAGAATTGTCTTAATTTACCTCCACCCCTTCCCTACAACCTCCTTTATAGCACAGATGTGATAAGGTTGGCCTATATTAAACTACAGCATTTAATGCTCTCTTTTGAATCGAAAGTTAAGTTTCTTATTCTTCCTCTGCTCCTCCCATCTTCCTTACACCCGTCACTAGGATGGGCATGATAAGATTGGCCCAAGTTGCTGTTGGTAACTAAAAGTGGTAAAAAATGAATGTTTGGCCAAGGATATTTTCTACAGGATTAGATCATAAGAAGCATTTCCTCTTCAGTATCAAGTTTGCTGTAAATGAATACGTGCTTGATTTGATGGGTTTGTAAAGTGATTTGGTCAGCTCAGTCCTGAGAATTTTAAGGGGAAAAGAGGGAATGAACTTGAATAAGTCCTTGAACTCCAACCAAAGCTTGTGAGTTTCTTTGAAAAGAAAGACATTTTGAAGTCATGTTTCTCTGCAGAAATGGAGATATGAGGATGAATACACTAATGTATCTAAAGAAATCAAACAGCCAAATACTAATAAGAATTGATAGGTTTCTCTTTATTGTAAATGATATGTATATGATAACAAACCTCAAACAACTTAAGACGTGTTACAAAACAAGACATGTTAACAGCAAAACCTAAGATGTCATAAAAGATTTAAGTCGGGATGTTCACTTACATTACCTTTTGGCAATACTTTAAATAAACTGTAACAGGTACCCTTACTACATAACATTCATATAACTTGTCATAAATATGAGCTAGAAAAGAGCAGTCCAGTTTTTAAATGTTAGGAAATTGCATGGAAAATTGTTTCATCAGACATGAACCAAGTTGATTCTTCAGATCATGCATGTAGAGCCCCACTGCTTGTAATTTTTAGGCTCTTTTTGATAGATTTTATCTGCAATTCCAGCCACTTCATTTCAAATTTCATTCTTATCTTGTTGTCGGGGTGCCGTTAACCATCAACAAACCAAACCAAGTTATCTTCATTTCTGTACCCACATCAAAGATAGTATTGCTGGATGTCATACAATGAACTTATTTGTGTATTCCTGTGATTAATGTTGTCGCCATTTACAGTGTAAGTTAAACAAACATTAGATACGTTTAATGTTCAGGAAGAAAATAATACGTGCAGACAAGTTTAAAAAAATAACAATTTTACTGATGTATTACTTTGTGTGTTTTAATTACAATTTAAAGAGCAAATCCAATTTGATATACAAATATTAAAATCTTAGACATGAGAAATCATGAAAAAAATTACTTTAAATAATTGGTTCATGCACTTTCCTTTATGAGTACTATTCATGTTGTACCCAAGTTAAATCTGTGCAAATCATACTTAAAGTAAAGTGATTTCCCAAAATTCTATGCTGTCACCGGCCATTCACACTTTAAATGGATAACAAGAACAGCTGTGAACCGTGTTAAATGAAAGATGGCAACAATACCTGTCGTAACGATGAATCCTAGTTCAGAGATTTCAAAAAATAACAGACTTGCTGAACACTTCACTTCACTCACTTCCATAGGAAACAAAAAAAAAAGTAGGATAAATATTTCCCCCCCTAGATGATTAATAGTGTTGTTCTCTTTATTAATAATGATATGTATATGATCACAAACCTCACAACTAAGACGTGTTACAATTCAAATAACAGCAAAACAAATGGGCTTTAAGACAACACTGTTCTATGAAGATCAGTGTGGATGACCTCTTCATACACTGTTTAAGATATATAATTTCATTTTCATAAGCAGCCTAAAAGTTAACACGCTTGCATTACAATCTTCTCTTCGCCAAGGATTCATTCAGCCAAGAACAGTTTCATACCCTGGAAATCTTTTACATGCCTGAGCAATGACAAGCAAGTCACTTTGTCGCTGATGTCATGTAGAAACAATCCCTGTGAAATCTTATTTGATGTACTCAAGCTTGATGAAAGGCAGTGGACATTGGATGGAGCTGCTATGGATGTCTGCTGGGGGGGTCAGTGATTAAATGGCTTCTTCAGCTGATTCTTACACTCTGAAATAGAATCAATTGACAAATAATTAGAGGTTGCCCAAACACTCATATTCACAGTCAAAACAAAACAAACAAAAAATATTATAAGTTGTTTTATCGTATTGTATCGTATCAGTTTCTTACAACATGTCATTTCATAAAGTCTCATTGCACGCTAGTTAAACCCTTAACATAAACATTCAATAAAATGACACATATAAATGAAAAAAGATGGGAGAAACTGCTTTAATCCTTTGTTGTACAATATGGCATTTGCTGTGATTGTTACAGAAAACGGTTATATTGTTGAAAAATGCTAAATGCAACCAAAAGAATTGCCATGGGTCGGTCACAACAATGAATTTAAGTTTTATGTTAACAGAATAAGAGGACACCCACCATTTGAAGAATCAAGTTTCCTACTTTAAAGCTAGCACTAACAAAAATTGTTTCAGCAGCACGAAAGGCTCTTATTCATTCTTATTTGTTTGTTTGATGAGGGCTTAACGGCACCACGACAATGAGGGTCAAATGGTGCCTGAGAGGTCAGATCATTCTAGAGGTAGGAAGGAAAGGAAACAGAGGAGAATGAGAGAAATTCAAGAACAAAAGGTCAAAAAGCTGTGATCGAGAGGGGAGGTGCATGGTTGAAACAAAAACAAAGTAGAGGGGGTGAAAGAGGAGAATTAAATATGATTGTAGAGGGAAGCATGATGAAGGAAGGAGATAATTTCATTCGGAGGATTTTTCTGGAAGAACTCAGCAATTGAGTTGTGGGGAACGAGGGAAGCTCTGGGAAGGTTGTACAGGGGACAGGCATGGAGAACGTGATGGATTTGTGAGGGTGCAATGGCAATAGTTGCAGAGGGGTTGGGAGGAGCCAATAATTCTTTGACAATTCATTCTTGACTTACTTTTTGACAATCTGTATGACGTCCTCATCACATAGTAGATGCTCTTTGCCCACTTTCTGGGGATTGTGTTTGACAGAAGATCCCCAAACCAGGGCACTGCAGAAATACAACAAAATTACATGAGATAATTTGCAAAGATTTTTATCTAAACAATGAGTGCAATGTATTTCCATGAAAATCATCCAAATTTGTTTACTATAATATTAACTTATTGTAACAGAAATCTACTTTTAGTTTAAAAAAATTCTACTTATAGTTTTAGAAAAATATTACCACAGAAGGTAGTTAATATGGGCATTGATAACCATCTGAATCACAAGCACATCTCAATGTTATTATACCAACATGGGTTGCACCTTTTATCATGCACTTCTATAAAACCAAACTAAACTGGCCACAAGTATTTTGAAACTCAAATTAATCTTTCAACAAATAAATCTGCTCTGGTTATGAGTCACAATGAAATGCAATCTGTATATTATATTTCAGATCTTTCTTATTATTTTCAGTGACTGATATTAGAAAAGAAAATGAAGGAATTACTGTGCTTAAGTCTTAACTGTCTACCCAGTCATACATCACAAATTGTGCATATAATGGATATTCCTCCAGCTTTACAAGTGTTTATCTTATGAAGAACATCAAATGCACAAAAGCAAATTATCTACCTACTGTGGTGTACAGTTATCATACCTATCTACAGACCAAGAGGCCCTGGGTTCAAGCCTGGGTTGGGTAGACACGCCAGTGTACCACAACTGGTTATCAAAGGCCGTGGACATTGACTTGGTTGTCGATGTTATGTCTGTCCGTACGTCGTACCTGTGTTCTCGTCCGGGTCGTATTAAGCGTTTCGTGATAGCATTGTTACTATCATAACCGAATACGCAGGCGACGACCCCCATCATTGTAATTGTGTGTTCACTCGTCGGCGTCGTCGGCGACAAAAGCAATATTATGAAAAGCTTGCAGTTAATCTTACTATTTTAAATCCTTGATGATGCTCTTGTGAAGGTTATTGCAGAAGTCTTCTATGGAGGTTTGATCTCGTTTAAGTACAACAGGGGCTTCATAGTCAGGCAGTTGTCCTTTTGGCTTCGTGTATCTGAAGAAAACAAAGATAAAAACTTCTACATTGTCAGTTCTTTGGTTGGTTTGTTTGTTGATGTTTAACGGCACCGCGACAGTCAGAGTCTAATGTGCCAAGAGGGTGTTAATAAATTATGGTGTAAGAGTTAGGATAGTGAGGAAATGGAAGGTTTGTAAAAGGAGATAAGGGGAAAAAGTAGAAGGAAAAAAAAAGGGAAAAAAATGTTTTGGTGAAAACAACACGCTTGAAAAAAACTGAGGAAAACGTGAAAACCAACCAGTTTTAAGTTTTGACTCAATACAAAAGAAAGGAAAATACCTTTTTTATTTAGTGATTCCATTTTCATAACCATTAAACCTTAAACCAGTTAGCATATAGAAAACTTGAGCTTGTTGTATGACAATAATTGTAAAAAACCTTTCAGTTTTCAAGATATTGTCAATCCATGTGATGGACCAAAGCCTAAATTACAAATTTCTTTGAGATTTTAATCTTAATATAGTACAATGGTGATTGTTTTCTACTGTAATATGCTAATTAGCAGTATTGTCAGGTTTCAGAATCACCAACTGAGCTACTACTCCCTTTAAAATATGCTGCATCTTGATTTCAAAAACAAAACAAGTTACAAATAAAATTATACTGAAGTTGAAATCTTGTCATCAATAATATTTTTGTAAAAAATTATAACGCTTAAAATTAACATTGTTTTAATGATAAATATTGATCGCTTTATTCTTCTGTAATATCTGTAAGTACACCAATTTGGCCTCCTTTAAAAAGTTTGTTTGTTTGTTAAGGTTTAAGAGCACTGCGGTAGTCAAATGTGCCAAGAGGGTGTTAAAAATCTATGGTGCTAGAGGAAGGAAATATAAAATTTGATAGAGGAGAAGGAAGAGTAGAAAGGAGAGGGGATAGGTAAGGGTAAAAAATATGTTTAGAAACCCAAAAGAACGAAAACATTTTTTTCATAGTAAGGCATGTCTATAGTTTTTGAGGTGACTGATGAAGGTTTGAGTGAGTACAGGCCGTGACACATCGAACGGGACATGGCGAGTGATTTTTTAAACAAAATTGAATAAAACAAAGAAAAAGAGACATTTTGACGTTGTTTTTAGAAAAGGATCGTCATCGCAAGGCTATTCAGATGATAACTGAAAATTGATTAAAAGGGCGCTTCTACGCCCATTAAAGCAAAATTCGCGTCGCGACAGAAAATCTCGCCCCACTAAAGCGAATTTCTCTACAGCTTGAAAAAAAAAAGCATTTTTAGCAAATTTTCCAGTATCATCAGAAAGCTTCAATTGTAAACTTCATCGTGTGTGAGCAAAAAGTCAAAGCATCTTATAATATTTGTTTCCTGTATGATTACCTAAAAATATCGCTCGTCGTGTTCGGCGTGTTACGGCCTTACAACTACTTACATTCTAACTAGACTGAGATACTCCCACATCTTCTCCAGTAAATCATCAAAGTTCCATTTATGGTGAGCTGATATTGGACGCAGTGGGGAATCTTGTAGATAATTTCAAGTTCCTGGAAGATAAAACAAAATGTCTACATGCAATGTCTACAATACTGACACTGACAAATTTAATACCAACATATATATGGAAAAGATTAAAGTCCTAACACATCAAGATGGTATCATATACTTATGAACCACAGCAACCATTCTTGATATGAAACTTGAGACCAGAGGTTGCGTTATAATTTTTTTGTCTGGCGTATCTGGTTACGACAAGCCCTTGAATTTTAGGGTATTTTGTAAATTTGCCAGCGTATTTTGTAAATTTGCCCTCGTATTTTGTAAGTTTGCCCTCGTATTTTGGAAATTTGCCCTCGTATTTTGGAAATTTGCCGTTGTATGTACAGGGCACTGCATAATGTACAGGGCAATTGTTACACACACACTTGTGTGGGCCTGCCTCGCTAAATAAAGTGAATACAAATTGTGCTTAAAATACCAAAAATATTAAAAAATCAGACTATTATTATCATAAAAAATATAAAGAAAAAAAATTCATACCCAATTCTTGTATAATCTTGATTGTTGAATCATGAAATTTGGGTTAACAATCCCAAAATTAAGTTTCATGAGGTTTTAGAGAACTTTGACCAATTGTCAACGATAATATACTATTCAGATCTCGAACATGCCAACTTCTTTACAGTATAGTAACTTGACTTGCAGATTGTAATCACTTCACAGATACACAATCAACACAATACAGGAGGAAAGTAGAATCCTAGCTAATAATAACGTTGACAATTGACAGCCTGCATTCAAAACAATACAAAAGTTTCTCATACACTGTACAGTGTACGTACATCATGCATAGGGCCTATGTACTAGCCAATACGTGTTTATGTACAGTACTACGGGCATGTTAAATCATTCAACCATGAGTCTCGTAGTTATCATTTTTCTTTTATTTATGAGTAATTTAAAATCATTTTTGTGTGAAATAAAACTTTGAATTGCATCAGAGAGGTATGTTCATGATTATCATTTCTGTTAATGAAAAACTCTGGCGTAAAATTTCACATGCTATATTTAAATCTTACGACGCAGGTATAACCTGTGTCGTAAGAAATTTCAGCCATGGCATAATATACGACAAATTTGTAGCTAACGCAATCTCTGCTTGAGACACCCTAAAAAGAGCATTTCGGATCCTTTGACTGTTTTTCCCACATTCCTCTTATCTGTCCACTTACACAACTTGACAGAAACAACAAACAAGCAAAGATGAAACATGCATTTTCGAAGAACAAAAAAATGATGGCATACTTCTATGGATATCTGATCAATCTTGTTCAGGATATAGATGACGGGTACGTAAACTCTGTTGCCCTCCACAACATCTATGAGGTCGTCAGCAGTGGCGTCAATTCTCAATGTGATGTCAGCATTGTGAATTTTGTACTCTGAGAGGATGAGGCGAACAGCATCCATGTCAAGGTCACTCTGCGCGACTGTTGATGTCAGATTGATGCCGCCTTTGTCTTTTTTACGGAAAGAGATGTTTGGAGGTTTTTTGTTCAGCCTATGAATAAACAATAGCAAATTTCCGAAGTCATAAATAAAGAAGCAAATGAATAATAATAATAATAATAATAATAATAATAATAATAATAATAATAATAATAATAATAATAATAATAATAATAATAATAATAATAATAATACTACTACTACTAATAATACTAATACTAATACTACTACTACTACTACTACTACTACTACTACTACTACTACTACTACTAATAATAATAATAATAATAAAAGTATGCCACACTATCATCAAGGGAATACAGTGGTTAGAAGTCTATGTTTGAAACAAGAAGCTCTGTTGTGTTCTTGAGCAAGGCACTTTATCTCGCTTGCCTCAGCTCCACTCGGGCTGTTAAAATGAGTACAAGGATTGCTGGGAGTTTACCTGCGATGGACTGGCAGGGGAAGTTATAGGCTCTCATACCCTGGTGCCATGGAAACCGGGATAAGCAACAGCCTTATGAGCCTAAATGGCTTGGATGAATTCAACTGACACTATCATCAACCTGCTTGAGAAGGTCAATCGAACACTCCAAATTGATCTTCTTGCAGAGAAAATCAAGAATGATAAATAATACTCTTAGTCTTAATTTCTCACGACAATGAAATATGTTTTGACGTAATAAGATTTTGTGTCACATCAAAACTTTGACAAGTTTTCACTAAGAACAGAATCAGCCTTGATACAGAAAGTAAAGCGGATAAACATATCTACCTTATTCCGAATCCTTCCAATTCACGCTCAATTAAATTCTTGTGTTTCAGGGGCTTCAGTACATCCAGGATAATGAAAATAAGACTGCAAGTCCTTGCAACTTGATGATGAGAGAAAAGACATAAGATTTCAAATAAATATACACAAAAAATTCATAACAACATCTACCAAGTGTCCTCCTACCAAAATTTTGTTTATCAGGGTGTGAATGAGAAGTAAAAATTGCAGACTGAAGAAAATGGATGTTTATTGTCTTGGTTTTCAAGTTTGACTTTGCAGTCTTTCATACTTTTAGTTAAAATTGGTGAATATTTGTTACAGTTTATTGAAATAATTTCTCCCAAAAAGGGCATACTGCACAATGCTATTTGAGTAATTCACTTTTGTCACAAGTGATTCAAATATGAAGTTCCAACAGTTTTAAATGTCAAATAGGCTGTACAAGCTATGCATGTATCACTCAGAATCAAATGTTAAATAGGCTGTACAATCTATGATTGTATTACTCAGAATTAAATGTCAAATAGGCTGTACAATCTATGCATGTATCACTCAGAATCAAATGTCAAATAGGCTGTACAAGCTATGCATGTATCACTCAGAATCAAATGTCAAATAGGCTGTACAAGCTATGCATGTATCACTCAGAATCAAATGTCAAATAGGCTGTACAACCTATGAATGTATCACTCAGAATCAACAGTCAAATAGGCTGTACAAGCTATGCATATATCACTCAGAATCAAATGTCAAATAGGCTGTACAAGCTATGCATATATCACTCAGAATCAAATGCCAAATAGGCTGTACAATCTATGCATGTATCACTCAGAATCAAATGTCAAATAGGCTGTACAAGCTATGCATGTATCACTCAGAATCAAATGTCAAATAGGCTGTACAACCTATGAATGTATCACTCAGAATCAACGGTCAAATAGGCTGTACAAGCTATGCATGTATCACTCAGAATCAAATGTCAAATAGGCTGTACAAGCTATGCATGTATCACTATATGCATGTATCACTCGGAATCAAATGTCAAATAGGCTGTACAATCTATGCATGTATCACTCAGAATCAAATGTCAAATAGGCTGTACAATCTTACATGTGTCACTCAGAATCAAATAGGCTGTACAAGCTATGCATGTATCACTCAGAATCAAATGTCAAATAGGCTGTACAATCTTACATGTGTCACTCAGAATCAAATAGGCTGTACAAGCTATGCATGTATCACTCAGAATCAAATGTCAAATAGGCTGTACAATCTATGCATGTATCACTCAGAATCAAATGTCAAATAGGCTGTACAACCTATGCATGTATTACTCAGAATCAAATGTCAAATAGGCTGTACAATCTATGCATGTATCACTCAGAACCAAATGTCAAATAGGCTGTACAATCTATGCATGTATCACTCAGAATCAAATGTCAAAAAGGCTGTACAATCTATGCATGTATCACTCAGAATCAAATGTCAAATAGGCTGTACAATCTATGCATGTATCACTCAGAATCAAATGTCAAAAAGGCTGTACAATCTATGCATGTATCACTCAGAATCAAATGTCAAATAGGCTGTACAACCTATGCATGTATCACTCAGAATCAAATGTCAAAAAGGCTGTACAATCTATGCATGTATCACTCAGAATCAAATGTCAAAAAGGCTGTACAATCTATGCATGTATCACTCAGAATCAAATGTCAAATAGGCTGTACAATCTTACATGTGTCACTCAGAATCAAATAGGCTGTACAAGCTATGCATGTATCACTCAGAATCAAATGTCAAATAGGCTGTACAATCTATGCATGTATCACTCAGAATCAAATGTCAAATAGGCTGTACAACCTATGCATGTATTACTCAGAATCAAATGTCAAATAGGCTGTACAATCTATGCATGTATCACTCAGAATCAAATGTCAAATAGGCTGTACAATTTATGCATGTATCACTCAGAATCAAATGTCAAATAGGCTGTACATTTTATGCATGTATCACTCAGAATCAAATGTCAAAAAGGCTGTACAATCTATGCATGTATCACTCAGAATCAAATGTCAAATAGGCTGTACAATCTATGCATGTATCACTCAGAATCAAATGTCAAAAAGGCTGTACAATCTATGCATGTATCACTCAGAATCAAATGTCAAATAGGCTGTACAACCTATGCATGTATCACTCAGAATCAAATGTCAAAAAGGCTGTACAATCTATGCATGTATCACTCAGAATCAAATGTCAAAAAGGCTGTACAAGCTATGCATGTATCACTCAGAATCAAATGTCAAATAGGCTGTACAATCTATGCATGTATCACTCAGAATCAAATGTCAAATAGGCTGTACAACCTATGCATGTATTACTCAGAATCAAATGTCAAATAGGCTGTACAATCTATGCATGTATCACTCAGAATCAAATGTCAAATAGGCTGTACAATTTATGCATGTATCACTCAGAATCAAATGTCAAATAGGCTGTACAATCTATGCATGTATCACTCAGAATCAAATGTCAAATAGGCTGTACAATCTATGCATGTATCACTCAGAATCAAATGTCAAATAGGCTGTACAATCTATGCATGTATCACTTAGAATCAAATGTCAAATAGGCTGTACAATCTATGCATGTATCACTCAGAATCAAATGTCAAATAGGCTGTACAATTTATGCATGTATCACTCAGAATCAAATAGGCTGTACAATCTATGCATGTATCACTCAGAATGTAAATATGACTTTCTTCCTCTTTTGCAGAGGAATAAATCATGTGCACTACAAGTGGAGGCTCATGTGCACTACAAGTGGAGGCATGCAGCTTGTACTACAGTACCTTTGCAATGAAGAGGCACTGTAAACATATTAATCTCTAATTGCAGGAGGCAGTAGGGATGTGCTGCTGATATGGCCTCCATAATCAGGCCAAGAAATAATTAAGGCTTTTCCTTGAACAAATCCGTAAAAAGACAATTCAATAAATGTATGTTAAACTCATTCAACCAAAAATCAATTTCTGAGATGAGATGATTTACCTGCGATGACTTGTCTCCCTCTTCCTTTGCCATCTCTGGCACCCTCAATAATACCAGGAAGATCGAGCAACTATGAACAGAAACAAATACAATTAGAGTGAAACGTCAAGTTTTTGACATGTATATCAAACTATCACAAAATATTTTCAAGAAAAAAATAATGAAAAGCTTGTACTTTTTTATGATAAGTTTTGCAACAATCTTAGTGTACCTACTATATTGATTATCATGGTAATTCTTTTCATACCTTTTTTTTTCAATTCTATCAGTGCTCACAAACAAAACTTGCACACCTAACATAGCCAACTATATTAGTAAAGCCTTAAAAAGCGACTGACTTAGAAAGTAATTGTGAATAATAGGGCACTTTTCAAAACAAGCAGAGTATTCTACTTACTATTTGTTTTTCTGAACAAAACCTGCATTACATTTAAAAAAAGATTAATTTAGAAACATTACATTTAAGTAACTTTTTGGTTGTCAGAAGGTATCAATAAGTAAAAAGGTATCGATGAGTAAAAAGGTATCAATGATTTAAAAGGTATCAATGAGTAAAAAGGTATTGATGAGTGAAAAGGTATCAATGAGTAAAAAGGTATCGATGAGTAAAATCCTACCTGTATTTTTGCTCCTTTGTATCTAATTACACCAGGCACTGTGGTTAAGGTTGTAAACTCATAGGCTGCTACCTCAGAGTACACACCAGCTAAATTGCTCAGTAACGTTGATTTCCCAACAGATGGAAATCCTTCAAGAAGATGTTACAAACAATACAAATCAAAAGAGTATCTAACTAACATTGATACATTCAATAAGAAAAATAGCCACATACTGTACATACTAAGTGTTTCTTTCAGATAAAGATGTTTCAAATCTTGAACTTAAACTCAAATAAATCCATGCCCATGAATTACAATAAGTGTCTGTAAATATGTAAACTGTCTACAGCCACATTGTAGTAAAACAAGTTCACCCTACCACTTCATTTAAAGTTATCCTTCAAAACATCTTAATGCACCACAAAAAACCTGACACAGTAACAATTGGCCAGATGGATTGAGAGTTTTTTTCAGTGTGGTTGTAAGTGCAAACTTTTGGTTGTGTTTTCTCGTCTTCCATCAATTAACTAGAACGGTAAATACCATCATGGTTCGCATGCCCATGCAAATTGACACCCATACATATAACCCAGTTAATTATAAAAATGGCATCTCACACCAAGTCCCACATGGCATCCCATGTCCCACATGGCATCCCACATGACATTCCATTCCATGTCCCATATGGCATTCCACCATATCTCCCACATGGCATCCCACCCCATGTCCCACATGACATCCCATCCCATGTCCCACATGGCATTCCATCATATCTCCCACAGGGCATCCCATCCTATGACCCACATGGCATTCCACCCTATGTCCCACATCCCATGTCCCAAATGACATCCCACCTCATGCCCCACATGACATTCCACCATATCTCCCACATGGCATTCCACCTTATGTCCCACATGGCATTCCACCATATGTCCTACATGGCATTCCACCATATGTCCCACATGGCATCCCACGCTGTGACCCACATGGATCCCATCCTACATGTATGTTGCACATTAATCCAACCATATGTACCACATGACATTCCTCCCTATGTCCAACATGGCTTTCCTATGTGTCCCGCATCAGTGGCTTCCCACCTGATGTCCCACATGGCATCCCACCTTATGTCCCACATGGTATCCCTCCCGATGACATCCTACTTTGTCCCACATGGCATCACACCCCATGTCCCCCTACCCTATGTTCCACACAGCCTCCTACCCTATGTCACACATGGCATTCTACCTTATGTCACACATGGCATCCCAACCTATGTCACACTCTGTGTTACTCGTGGCATCCCACCATGTCCCACATGGCATTTTACCCTGTTCCACATGGCATCCCATCCCATGTCCCACCCCATGTCCCACATGACATCCCATAGGCTCCATAAGAAGTCTCATCCTAGCTATCACAGTCCCTGATTGAGCATACTATGTATGAAAGTGTCAGTTCGTTTGATAACTTATATGCCAATGACTTGTTGAAATGGGATGAAACCCCCATGTCCCACATGGCATCCCAGGTCCCACATGACATTCCATCCCATGGCATTCCACCCTATGCCCTGTATGGGATGCCCCCATATTATCCATACATCCTACATGGCATCCCACCATGTCCCACATGGCATTCTACCCTTTTCCACATGGCATCCCACTCCATGTCCCACATGACATCTCATAGGCTCCATAAGAAGTCTCATCCTAGCTATCAGTCCCTGATTGAGCATACTATGTATGAAAGTGTCAGTTCATATAATAACTTACATGCAAATGAGTTGTTGAATAAGAAAAAAAGGTGGAGTCAAATAATTATGCCTGATATAGCCCTTGGTGTATACCACATGGTATATATCATATTATATGTTCCTCATGGCCCCCATCCATGTCCCACATGGCATCCCTTCTTATGTCCATATGCAATCACATCCTGTCACACTCCCTGACTAAGCATACTAAATACAAATTGTCTCATCAGTTCATATACTGTAGCAACTTTATGCAAATGACCACAATAATAAAGGTGGAGTTGAATAATCATGCCTGATACAACTGTTGGTGCCCAAATATTTTGAAGAATTTTAAGGATTTTAAATCTCAAGTGCTACAAGAGATACACTTGAGGATTTCTGAAGAATATTGGAAAATTATATCATTTTACAGTTATCTTTTAAGAAAATATTAATGTTTTGTAGACTTTTTAAGGAAACTAGTCTTCAATTCTGTCTTAAGTGTCTCTGAACAAACTTTAAACATTTTGTAAGGAAATTCTACCCTTCCATAAGGATATCTGAAGAAACTTTAACTTTTTTCTGAGGAATTTTGAAGAAACTTTAACATTTTCATTTTCTAAGGCATTCTCAAAAAACTTTAACATTTCCTAGGAATTCTCAGGAAAAAATTGTGGACAGCTGGACCGACATAATCGCCATTACATAGGTTCGCAATATGCTTCGTAATTATTTTTAATTCCAACAAGATCTTTTGCAGGTGCTGCCAAGTATGATTTTCAAAAAATTACATAAGGAGTTTCTTGATAACACAGTGGTCATGTTGGGTTCAGATTTTGATTTAATGACAAGATTTTCAACCATGGCCACAACTTTACTAAAGAAACCAGTATAACATGCACTAACTGCTTTTAAATCATGATTTGTTTCTGTATGGAACTGATATACAAAGTGATGTGCAAACATTAAATGACTCTCAAGTCAGATGGGTAAATGTGGCAGGCTACAACATAAGCCTTGCATGATACTGGTACAACTTACCAACGAATCCAACCCTTGCATCGCCTGTCTTGCCACATCAAAACCTGAGCAAAAAGAGACAAAAAGAGTCTTGTATCAGTCTGTACCACAATTATCAATTTTGAGACTTGTGTAAGAAATCCATGACAATTTTTAAACTGGTGAAGAACAAAAATTTAAGAAAATTAAAGTAGTTTAATGATCAAGCATGTCCATATCTAAGCGCTCTGTTTTACAGGGGCGTCCCTTTGCCCCTCTGTGGGTCCGCCCTGCCTCCAATGGGGTCTGCCCTGCCCCCATGGGGTCCGCCCTACCCCTTATGAGAATTTTTATATATATTTATTTTTATATAGATTTTTTTTTTTTAAACTTAATCATCATAATTAACCTCATAAATGAAATACTTTACATGGATACAGAACACAGATTGATAGCATAGTAAGCAATTGTCCTATTTAGCTCATGAATGGTCCTTATCAATCAGAATAAGCTTCATTCTGAGGCATGATTATAGCTAAAATCCCAGAGCTTCTTCTTCACCATGGGATTGAGCCCCTGGACTCCATGCTGAAAAGACACAGCGCTTCGCACATGCATTAATGTGCCCCTCAACAAGTCTAGCACCCTGCCTCTTTTTAAATCAAGCTAGGGGTCTGACCATTATGTTTGTTTCCTACAGTTCATAACTTTTTGTACAACCCCCATCCACCAACCACAAATGTACTTATAAACCAGGTTTCATTCCCAAAATACCCAACTGTTTCATTCGTCATTTTATTTCAAGATGCCAGAAATAAACTGTTTCCATATTTTTAGACTTTGAGGCCAGGAAATTGACTGATTCAATTTACTTTCAGGCATCAATTCATTATTTAACACATTGTATTGAAAATCCAATAAATATATGCCTAAATATACCCTAAACTTACAGTACTTCTTTTAATCCCCCAAAATTTCCATTTTTACAAAACATAATATGCAATCATTTCATTTCAATACAACAGTTCCTCACCTTCCCCAGTGCTACTTCCGCCCCCTTTAGGGGTAATAAGTTCTCTCCTCAACTTGGCTAGACGAGCTTTCAACAGACCCAAATGATTGGCAGTGGCTTTGTTTTTCTGCGTTCTAGACATCTGCACAAAACAATAAAAAATGGGCTCAAATCAAATTTCTAGGTAGAGTTTTAATTTTCATACACGCTTATCTTATATTGTTTCCACATATCTAACACCTGATCATTATTCTTGGAAGTCTTTTTGCTATTATCTAAAGTCTTGATTCGCCCACATCTAGAATACGTAGGAACTATCTGGTCTCCATATCTAGAAAAGGCTACATTGTAAAAGTGAAACGTCGATCCACCAAACTCCTCTCATATACGCTACCCCGACCGTCTCAAACACTTTGATCTGCTTACCTTTGTTTATCACCATCTGAGAGGTGATAACCGTCTGAGAGGTGATATGATTACAAAAATGGTGATTAAGACCTACAAAATTACTATTCACCAAGTCTACATCTACAACCCTCGAGTCTGCTGCTTCCTACCACTTTATCACTCTATGAGCCACACTTGAAATGGCAACCATATGGGTCATTAGTGTTAGGCTGCATAGGAAAAGCCTCAAATTTTGTTGAATCTTGATTCTTATTCAAAACCCCTCAAATCCCTGGTCATTCAACTCTCAAGAAATTGCAAGGCAAATTCATGAGCATATATATGTATATGTATATATTTATATATATAAATATACATATATATATATAAAATATATATATATTCATATATATATATTATATATATATAATATATATATATATATATATATAATATCTGATATAAATATATATAATATATATATATATATATATATATATATATATATATATATATACATACATATATATATATATATATATATATATATATATATATATATATATATATATATATATATATATATATATATATATATATATATATATATATATAATATATATATATATATATATATATATATATATATATATAATACATAAATTATTCAAGTCACTCCTGACTTAAGCCTTATCCTTAAAAGTCAGCCTAGTGTTAGCATAGACACAATACATGTAAACGATAGGCTAAAAAAATATGTGTACAAAAAGGTGAAAAATCGCGGAACCACAAACCTCGGCCTCTATTTCTTCAATTCTTTCAAGAATACCCATTTTGAAAGGAGTTCAAGTTAATATGATTCTTAAAGAACTCCTTGATTTATGTATTATTGCGCAGAAGAATTTGTGCGACAAAATCCTTCTTATTCCATAATACTAGACTGACGTGAGGTAGCATGAAACTAATTAATTTCCCTATCGGAAATTTTAAAATGAACTCAAATTCGGAGTAGTTGCTAAATCTGAATAGACATAGGTTCAATAAAAAAAATATTAAAAAAAAAAAAATATATAAAAAAAAGTTTATTTGAACATTTTTTGTTTCTGTTTTTCCCAACTTAAAGCATTATTTGGGTATTTGGGAAGACGTTAGATCACAAATCATCCAGTAGAATCTAATTGACCGCTACCGCATATCTATTGCGCAAACTAGATTCTGCACAAATTGTCTGACTTTTCTTCAAAAAATTTCCTGCCCCTGTCTTCAGATGGTAGGTAGCAATTTCTGTATTGGTTACGATTATTTTAAAGGGTTAGTTAAGTGGTCAAGTAAGTCCAAAGAAACAAAATGGTAGTAGGCCAAGTATAAACTTCTTGATCCATAAATAAACGTCTTGATCCATAAATTTATTAATTTATTTATTTATTTATTTACTGAAGCTGTTGCATGCAAGGGTAACTTTTCTTACTTTAACGGGTAGCTATCGTCTCTAACGTGAACTTAAATATACAATTATATTTCTGTGCTTTGAATGGTCGAAACACAATGGTATAGTTTGCACTTAAAGGCCATTCTCCACCCGTGGATCTCTGGGGGATTTCTACCCTTACTTCAGTACTTCGTCCCAGGACCACGATTTTTCATACATTTTGGAACTTTGTGTTGCTTTTAAGCTATTTGAGGGCATAAAAAACAAGAAACCTTCAGACCATGAACCGAATCCACTGCACAATTTTCCCCGAATTTTCTCCATTTTTAGGGGAAATTTCTTATCTGTCTGTTTAGAAATGGTAACCCAATAATGCTTATTCCAGTAAATTTTAACATGAGAATTTATCTGTCTTATGTCTTATCTGTATTTAGGTCCTATTATCACCACTTAAATTTTCCGGACTTGAAATTCTTGTGTTGATTTTCAGCCATTTTGGGGCATTTAAGTAAGAAATCTTTGGAGCTTCCGGGGGAAGCTCTGATTTTTCTCAATTTTCAGAAAATATTTTTCTTCTGCTTTTCTAGCATTAGTAACCTAGAATTTAACATGAGTCTTCTTTTCGTCAATTCAATTTTCAAACATAGTGCATTAAGCCATTTGGGGTATCAAAAACAAGAGTTTCTAAAGAGGTCGGGTAAAGTTATACCACATGTTCACCTAAAATTTTGGCCTCTGGCTGCGCCGCCCCTGGTATAGACACAGATATCGTTTATACATAAGTCGGGCAAGTATACATTTTCGTTGGACAAATAGTACACATCTTTCGTCGGACAAATAGTACACATTTTCTTCGAACAAATTTGTCATACTCAGCTTCCCCCATCCGAAGTCTTGTTACGCCTCTGGCCACTGCTGACATGTCCATATACCTTTGCAAATTTCAGTAACCAGAGACATGAATTGCGGGACGCAGTGGCAATATTAATGGGTGGTTCGATTCCCGGTTGCATGCTCTCCTCTTGGCCGGTTGCATGCTCCCCTCTCGAGCGGTTGCATGCTCTCCTCTCGGCCGGTTGCATGCTCTCCCCTTGGGAAGATTGCATGCTCCTCTCCTGGCAAGTTGGAATATGGGGGAGTGATATCTGAATATAAAAAAATCTAATGCAACAAACGTTTAATTTCAGAACGACTATCTTAGTCACTCTTAAACGCTGTTTCAAAAGGAAAGTTTTCTTTGTTTCAAGCCTGCGGCGTCACGGCCAGACCTGTAAATTGAGGGGCATGGTGTGAATGTTATTTAGGGTGTCAGACGAATTGTTGGGGAATGATAGCAAAACATTTTTAGTTGTAGGACGGTACAGTACATACACACGCCTTTCGAAAAGTTAAAAAGATTTCCCGAAAATTAAACAATATTTCCCGATTACCAGCAACGTTTTGTTGGAAATTAAATTTACCAGTACAATTCTCCGCTTGTCCTCTGAGAGGTGTCCCTTCAACGCTCTGGCATTACGTTTTGGGTTTAAATGACACTAGCTCTCCTCTCGGTCGGTTGCATGCTCTTCTCTCGGCCGGTTAGATAATGGAGGAATGTTATACGAATATATAGATAAATAATAATTCAACAAACGTTTAATTTTAAAACGACTATCTCAGTCACTCTTAACCACTGTTCCAAAATGAAAATTATCTTTATTTCAAGCCTGTAGCGTCACGGCCAGACCTGTAAATTTGAAGGGCAGGGGGTGAATGTTATTTAGGGGTGTCAAACGAACTTTTGGGGCATGATGGCAAAACATCTCCAGTCGTAGGACGGTACAGTACATACACACGCCATTCGAAAAGTTAAATAGATTAAGAATATTTCCTGATTACTAGCAACGTTTTGTTGGAAATCAAATTGAAAGATGTTCAAGATAATTGTAAAGTTTAATGTTAAAGGATTACGTTTTTAAGTTTAAAATTGAGAATACAAAAAAATAATGATAATTACAATTTTAACCTGCACTTTGAACAATTTAAACAAATATGATTGTAGAGCTTTCACTAAGTTTTAACAAATTTAAGTTTATCTTTATGAAAGAATATTTGGCTTAATTGCAGAATACCCTGCAACTCTGTGGAGCTGGCTCCACACTAAAAAATTACAAAACAATATCGATAAATCCTTAATGGAAACGCTACTGGTATATTCGCCAAATTGAAGTATGGGTCGTTCTTATGATACAAATTTCTGTGACAAGCGTGGAGCCACCGGATCGGAGCCGCTTCAGGATGATTTTGAAAATGTGAAACATTTTCATCGCAAGCGTGGAGCCGCAGAGCCACTTAGTGGGTAATTCATGAGATTATGAATGATCCTTTGGACCCACACCAAGCAAAGTCTGCTGGATTTACAAATATTCCCCAACGTAATTTCTTCTCATTCCGCAGAGCAATGGAGCCAGAACAGGGGATATCGAGCGGACTTAATTGAAATGTTTTTTTTTGTTTTCTTAAGGAATAAAGACCGAAGACTTTTATAAGAAACCTCTACCTGGTATACCTGGTTATCAGTCAAATAAATTCTTACCAGGTGTAAAACTTTTATCAGTTTTTATATGCCTTCTGATATTATCTTTCTTGAAAATTTTCAAAGACTTAATTCAAATTGATAACACATAAATAAAAAGTATATTCTCAGGACAATTTACGCGCCACTGTGAGCGTTCGGTGCCCTCTCAGAAAAAAGACCGAAAGTGAGGGCGTATTTTTAGGGAGTCCCCTCAAAAATAAAATGTTTATCTAGCACGCAAAGGTATAACAATTTTATACTTAATATGAATATTCAAGTGACCCTTGCCCTCACGTCGTCTGTGGGCTGTGGAGGCATGAAGTTTATCGATCTGTTGTGGACAATATATCTGTGAAATTCTCGAAAACGAGCGCCCTAACTTTCGGTCTAGTGCTCCTTTAATCGGGGGCAGTTTCTCCTAGCCCCCTGTCCCCACGCCACTGTTGTTGATTGGATAGTCGGATTTGATGGCACTGTCTCAGTG
This sequence comes from Chiridota heheva, assembly GCA_020152595.1. Lineage (NCBI taxonomy): Eukaryota > Metazoa > Echinodermata > Holothuroidea > Apodida > Chiridotidae > Chiridota > Chiridota heheva. Next base: position 487,853 of record JAIGNY010003367.1, read on the forward strand.
ACCTTCATTATTTGATCATTGGGGGCCAGGGGAGGGGGGCAAAATGGTACTATGCCCCATGGAGGCGAATATGTTTGGATGATCAATTTTTTTTTGTCCTAACAAATTAACGTACAAAAATATATGAGTTTCTTATAACGGTCCAAAACTATTGTTAAAGGAGGGGAAAAGGAGGGGTTGTAGAATTATTGTAAATTTTGCAACATTTCCTGAAATGAAGGAAATTGAAGAAAATTTCACAAAAATTAAAGAAAATTAAAGAAAAAATTGATAGAAACTTCTCGAAAATTGAAGAAAAATGCTCAAAAATGATGAAAACTGCACAAAAATAGGAAGAAATTTTACGAAAATAAAGAAAATTTTACAATTATTGAAAGGTAAATTTCCCAAAAATTGACTAGGAAGAATTTTGCAAGAAAAGAAGCCATGCATGGAATCTGACTCTTTAAATTTGTTTAGACCTGCATTATATCTGGGAGGGAAGGAGGGGGAGGGGTGGGGTAGGGGGTAAAGGGGCGGGATAGAAAGAAAAAGCTACTTGGCGCTTGGCCCCAAAATAAAATTATTGCCCCCTTGGTTCCTACGCCACTGCATATTTGATGTAATTTATTGATACAAGCAAAATTATCTTCAGATCAGGCTATATCTGATCAAAACTATATATCTGAAACCCCCTGTATTCAGTTTACGCCTCCTGTCGGAGATTTTTTATTTGTCAGGTTGTCTGATATTGATAGAAAAATGTGTGTGTTTAGTTGCATATTTTTCTCCCCGTCAGTGCATATCCTGGTACACTACATGCGTTTTGAGATATTTGTGGCTCTCAATAAAGAAGTTTAACTTGCCGAAGCTGCAATCCCTGTAATTCCTTAATCAGTGACGAGTCGAGTCTCGAATCCAGAAAAACTTAATATAGCAGGTACCGACAGTTAAGGTTTATGTTCTTGTTCTTTTGTGTTTATCGGCCTATAATTTAACCAGGCTGACTGATCCAGCAAACCCGACAAATTACAATCCCAGAAGTAAATTATACGAAAAATTCTGACTAAAGGACTTGACGTTGTCACTCAAAGGCTACGAATTGCGATTTTCGTGTATCGGCATATCTTTTAATTGAGGATAGGTGGAGGGAGGGACAGGGGGAGGTGTTCATGAATTTTACGTCATGATGATGTCACATCGGCCCCTAATTTTAGAAGTATAAGGCTTTGGTTATTGACTGAAATCAGAAGATTCGTGACTGTCATTTATTCATATATTATGTTCTTGTGGGTCTTGCGTATAGAAAGTGTTTTGATGCACCAATCCGCTAAGTCACAGTATTAATATTCTGTATTACGAAAGAAAGGAAAAGATGAAATGTCTAAATGTAGCGATATCAAGTTTTGAAGACCAACTAACTCAATTTAGATATAGTACCTCGATATGCAGATATGGGGAATATGAGATACCGGATCATCAATGGTTTACTGTTATAACCAGGGAGTTGCGTGACTGGGTATAAGATGATCAGCGGAGAATCAATATATAGAGAGACTATAGAGAACGTAAAACCAAGGAATTGCCACATGAATCGGACTGGCAATTCCTTGGTAAAACGTCTATCGATTTAAGCGATGAAAGAAAGGATATGGATTAAGTGGCAATTCCACTGGAAATAAACTGCTAAAAAATGAATATATAAATTTGGTTATCACGACTTTGCTCCTATAGTATATATCGAAATAAATTCTTAACGAAAAATGTCTTAAATTTTCTCGATTTTCATGCAATTTTCTTAAATTTTCGGGAAATTTTCTTCGATGTTTGGGAATATGTATTCAATTTCTTTCATTTTCGGGCAATTGTTTTGATTTTCGGCAATTAGAAATGAAATTTTCATCCATTTTCGGGAATAATTTTCAATTTCAGGTAACATTTAAAAAAAGGTATAAGATTTTCAATAATTTTACCAAAATGTCCAATAACTTTACCAAAGTTTCCAATAATTTTACCCCAAGTTTCCTTTATTTTTTAAATTTTTTATATTAATAAGTTTCCAATTTTATTTTACCTCCTAGCCGGGAAGGTGAAATCAGACCTCATGATAGTCTCCCGCTTTCTATATGCCTCTGGGAAAGCCTACATCCATTTTCTAATAATTATCATTTACCCCCCCCCCTCCCTCCCTCCTTCTTCCTCCTCCTATTACCTCCTCCACTGGAACGGAAAGCTTAGTACGAACGGCGGATGACTGTTCGGGTCCAATATTTCAAATTTAGGACTCTATCAATTCGGCAATTAATCCTTAGTATAAGTAGATAAGAGGACAGTGAGGCAACATCCAAATGCTCATTAAATGTAGGTAAGGCCATGCATGGTATACTGGTATAACAAATCTAAACGTGTTTCCTCTATAGCCTGCAGATAGACCAATGGGGTTAGTGACTATGGGATCCATGCGTGATAACTATTTCAAGTTCATTTCAAACTGTCAAATGGAATCAGACCGAAACCGAATTTTTTGATATTCAACAATGTTGTTCAACAGTTTGCTTCTCAGAATAGTTCAGTGGTGAAGCAAGTTTATCCTACATGCAAAAAAAAAAAAATGGTGAAGAAATTACTTCAATATCTTATTCCGTTAAAGGGATATTCACATTGTAGGCTGCAGACCCCTTGATCTCCATCCAATATTGAATAACCGTATGTAGTTTTCATAAAGGTTTTAATTTTCTAAGTCGGACAAACCTCACGACTCATACACTCGAGAGTCTATCATGGTTTTTCCTCTCCCACCTCACTTTGGACATTATGCTCGTCGCATGTATATGGCTTAAATGCAATGATTATACGTTTTTCGCCATTGTGCTGTTATGTGCATGCAGCTAAGGCGTAACTTACTACCAGGAATGTAGAAGCTTTTGGAAAACGGGGCGTGGTGGAGGCACTTTCCAAGTTATATACATATGTCCCGGGCCCCATACCAATCTGCAGATAGAATAAGTGAGCACAAAACAACAAATTAAAGTAAAAGGGGCTCTTCATTTTTAGAAGGGGGCACTTTTCCAATGAGGAAATATTCCTCCCGTATAATGGGACTGACAAAAGTTGCCAGTTTCCTACTTTGGGACACTAATTGAGGGACACTATTCATTTTCAAGAGGGGCACTTTTATTGTCATTTTTCGGAAAAAGCGGGCAGGTAGGGGAGGCAGGTGCCCCTGTGTCCCTCTGGTTCCGGCTACATCTATGTTTACTTTTATTTTAGCCAGACCTCGGGAGCATGCATAATCCGAGAATTCTCTGATAGTTTTTTGGGCATCCATTTTATTCAATTTTTGCGTTTTTTGACAATTTGCATTTGCTATATAGGCTACCACACAATACAACTTCTCAACGACGTATCAGAAGGATATCATTTGCATCAACATGCACCATCAAAGATACAGGAATCTCGAGCTAGCATGTACCAAGCACAGCACTAATCTTCTTGCCCAAATCACGTGACCAAATCCAGCCATGCTCGCAGGGATGTCGGAAGGAAGTCGGGGCAAGGGGGCAGAAAACCAAGTGAGGGCACTTTTTGACAGTATAATTGAGAGGCACTTTTTCATATTAAAAAAGGGGCATTTTTTTCAGTTTTTACAAAAGTGCCCTCTGGACTCCAGTTTCTACACATACTGACATATGGTTTGAGTATAGGCGGGATTAGTGGGATCAAGCGGGCGCTTCCCCATCCACACTTTTTTTCAAAATGTGTATACTTTGCATGGTGAAGTTTTGTATCTAGCGTGAGTTAGTAACCCCCATCTTCCTTCACACACACACACACACACACACACACACTTTTGACTTGTCCCCACTTTCGGTAGAAAAATCCCGCTTATGGGTTTGAGATTGGGAAACCAGGACCAATTATGGCAATTAGACGTTGGGCAAATAGGTCACAGGCCTACTTTTGAAATGACTGCTTAGAAAATTATGGGGGCCATGCCTCTCTCCCTCTTCACGGCCCTTGGTGTCGGATCCCCGGTAAATGACATGCTTTAATTGTGTCAAATAGATTACAAATGTATATTACAAGTTTCAACTTCTATGTACTATGTAGGATTTGTGAGTGATTGGATTTCTATTTGCTTTCAAGTCTACAAATTTTAAGAATGACCTAGAATAATTTCATATAACTTTCAAAAGGGTACCTCCTTCCGGTGTGCCCTCAACTTTAAAAAGGGTACCTTCTTCTCTCTCCCCCTCCCCCACCCGGTCCTCCATACTCTAGGGCATGGGGAAGTGACCTGATCCCGTGGTTCCGACATCGCTGCATGCACCCACCAGCCCACTGAAAATCTGTAACGACACCTTCCAGGATGCGAGTTTTTTGTTCCCAAACAGGATAGCAATGAGTCCACAAATTTCCTCTTGTCTGATTGGCTTAAATTCTGAAACTAACGCTAACCTAAATTTAACTTCACTCTAAAATAAGTGCAAATGCTAACCTGTTTGGGGAAAATAGCTTCTGCATGAGATATGAGAGATCCACATAGAAAAGTATAAAAGGGAGAGAAAAAATGAATGTATACAAGTAAAATGAAACTATGATCAATTTTATTAGTTTTTTAGTTTATCCTCAGTATTATTTAGAAATTCACAGAGATTATCAAGAACATGTTGCATAACGAGCACGTTCGTTTTTAGTAGAGTGTTTGGACGAGCTTTGAAAGTCCTAATGAATTTATTTCTATGATCACATAAATGCTTTGCAGAGAGTGAAATTCATCACCAATGTCACACAAATTACTCCATTTTTTTCTGAATCAGAAAAAAAAAAAAAATACTGAGATTTGGCAATTTAAAATTTCTATAATTTTATTATAACAGTTAACAGGTTAATAAGAATACGTTCATTTTCAATTACTAAATAATTTTTAATCATTCTGTATTTATATCAAAAGCGATTATGATAAACATCAGACTGCCAATGTTGCTTTTCAGTATCAGCACGGCGAGATTCAAAGAACGCATGTTTTTTTCTTTTTTTTCTTTTTTCTAGTGGTTACCTTGGAAGTACCAAAACAGCTGATTTCAGCATTTTCATGACTATCTTTTATGCATTTTTATCCATCTAGATTCAAAAACATAACCACTTTAAGTGCGCATATTGCTATGCACGAAACATCAGTGTACTTGCTTGGCTATAATTACCAGTTACAATGATACTCAAAAAACCAACAATTCTTTTTAGTGTTAAAACAACATTTTTTAAACTATACCTTCCAACTTTACCATAAACTGTACAATTATTAGTGGATTTGTTTAATTTGAGAGGCCATTTGAGACATTTTCTTTAAAAAGATGCAACACGTCCCATGCATGCCATGTTTTCAAAGCACCAAACTTCACATTCATATATTACACCCGCATCACAAGTTGATCAAACAAGTCACAAGTAATGACAACTGGTAACTGTAATTGGTTTGCCCTGGCAATGAGGGCAAACATTGCTTGTTCGCCTTTGTAATTTGTAATAGCGTTTGTAAATTTACTACTAAGTTTATTACCACAAGTTTGTCACTACCCAAATGTGAATGTGCAAAAAGACTTAATCATAAAATTTGTGTACTACCGAAACATATCTCTCAATTGAGGTACAATACTGTAATTAAGAACACATTCCTATTTCGAAGCAGCGAGATTTCCAAGGCAACGTATTTACTTTAAAGAATCTTAACACAAAATCACAAATTAACCAGATAATCAAGTCAGAGCCAGGGATGGTTTTTTCTCAATGTCAAGTTATAAGTTGTGTTCGGTTCTAAGCAGACCGGTCTCGACTCTCAAGTCTGGGGACAAGTGCCAAACTCAAGCCAAAACTGAAAGCAAAACACCTCGGTCACAGTGTGTCAACTGTCATTGTTATGAGTTAGCTAACACTGTAACAGTAACAATATTAGGCTTCAAGTTCAACGTTAAGCCTAGGACTAGCACTGGGCCTAAATAACATAGGACTAAACTAAAGTTAGGCCTAGGCCTACACTGAAAGAGCATACAGTCACTCGACTGAAATTGTTGCCAGCCAGTTTCTTTCTTTTTCTTGACTAAGCTGAAATTTTGAGTTCACAGTTGGGAATAGCCTAAAGTTCGGATTCAATACGCTGGAGACGATTTCTGCACCCACATCCTTTGGAAGAGAGGATCAGAATGGCTGAAAATGTAAAGGTTGCTGTCAGGGTGCGGCCATTTATATCCTTTTTGTACAATTTAAATTTGATAATGGGCAGTTCCAGAAATTATGTGTACAGGGGAGAAGGGGGGAGGGGAGGCACAGGTGTTCCTAGCGTTATGGCAACCTATATACTTACTAGGCCTACATTATATAAAGATATGTAGTAAGTAGGCTATATAGCTTGCCATAACGCTAGGAACACCGGGAGAGGGGGTGGGGGTAGGGGTCAGTGACAATTGGGATTCAGGGTTTGAGATCATGGGATTGGAAATCGGGGTTGGACATCCGTGACATTGGGATTCGGGGTCTGTGATACTGGGATTTGGACGGGGAGGGGGTGGGGAAGGTTGGTTGGTTGGTTGGTCATGATACTGGGATTGGGATTCTGGAAGGGAGGGGGTGGGAGGAGTCCCAGACTGGAATGTTTTCATTTTGCATGAGCAAGTGACCCATGATTTCTAGCCAATGCTCGCCCCAGGATGGCTAAATTTCACAGAAATTTGCATGGTTCAATCAATGTTCTTGGGGTTCCGGGGGAGGGGGCAGCGGAGGGGAGGGGGAAGCGGGATCAGCATGACTGGGACCCGGGGGAACCCAGCAGGACTGGGATTCAGGGGGGAGATTTCAGAGGGATTTGGATTCCAGTGGGGGATGGGGGCATCAATGGGATTGGGATTTGGGGGGAGGCCTCAGTGGAATTGGAATCATGGGGGATGGGGGGTATTTGTAGGAGATGTCACCGACTCCCCTGGACACAGATTTTCTGGAAGATATCTCTTTTCCCACGATATGAAATATGGCTCCTAACACATATAGCGATACCAAAAAGTAATACAGAACTAAGAAATTTTTGCGCAGCTAGGCTATACTAGTTTGTACATTACATGTATGGTACCTATGTTAAAATAGTAAATCTAAAAGGCAAGTTTAGATCATGATCATTTCTGAATCAACTTTAAAAATGTGCAAAAAAATCGTAAAAAATAAGAAAAAAAATCCTAATTAAAAATTGTGCTCCTTCACCCCACACTGGCATGCTCCGATGTAAATTGGCAAAAAGAATGAAAAATGGCCTAGAAAATGTCTCTCACTTTGATGATTCATGGTCACGTTGACTGAATTACCAAACATGTGCATGCGATGCGTGATGAAATCTAAAACGTAATAGTTACAATCATGCCGTCTGCTAGATGGAAATCATTGTTTCTTGTGTTCATCATTTATGCATACATAAGTATAGAAGAAGTACTGATATTATTAGTTTGTGTTGTGAGTCAGTTTTCTTGAAAAATATCACGATATACCAATATATTGCGATACTTTTCTTCACGATAATTGATACGTTATACAGCCATATCATGACAGCACTAGTCCTAGTAGACTTGATTCCAAGATAAAATAGATCAAAGTAGAAGCAAGATTATTTCATTTCCTTTTTATTTTTAAGTTTTAAAATTATGTAAAAATCAGTAATAAATACATGTACAAACAAAACACAGATGTGTGCTAGAATAGGAAACACAAGTAATACACAAACAGAAGTCCTGGCATTGATGTGGATGCAAGTTTTCTAAAAAACACCTTGAAATATTCCCAGAGCATAATAACACAAATAAAATTGAAGTTGATAAATTCAGTTTTGAATTAATGCTTTAAAAAAATTAGTATTAGAAAAATTGGTAATATAGAAAAATTAGTATTAGAAAAATTAGTATTATTAAAAAATTAGTATGTAATTAGATACATGAAACATGAATCTCATAAGAGATGTAATGATCAGGTTATGGAGTTTCATACAGTAAATCAAAATTACATTGTGGAGAGAATTTGTAAGTAGGCATAGGCCTAATTCCTATGTAAACGTAGGTACAGTATCAGTTGTGACTATAAAAGTGACGTCACATGTTGACATAATACATATTTCCTTGAGATGGTACTGGTAGTTTGCAAAATTCAGATATATGTGTAAAATAACGAAAATCTTCGGTACAGTATATAATGATAGAACCTTGGCTTTTGGTATATTTTTGGTAATTGGACATGTTGAAGACAAATTGTATCTTCCAGAAATGTCTGAAAAATTTAAATTGTAAACATGTACATTTAATTTGTTTCGAAATCTTCCTCAGTTAATGTTTTTTTTCTCTAGACCTTTTCAAACCGAGTTTAGCCAAATGTGATTTCTTCAGTACTTCGACCAATCAAATTCTGGGAAAATTTTTCCTTTGTTTTCTAACCATTTAGGTACAGGTTTGAGAAAAAAAGATGTAAGCAGCAATATGCCGCGTATTTTCTTCATGTATAACGCACGTATGATACGTGCACTTGAAAACATTTTTACATACGCTTGGTCCCATACCGTTCGTGAATTGTGCAGATGGGCAAGGTCCCTCCAGTATTTCATTGGTCAATAAGATTCCTCCAGTATACGATTGGTCCATTATGGACACGTGAACATGTGACATTATTTAAATTACTTATCCGGAAATTGCTGATTCATATTTGAAAAGGTCTATAGTGGTAGTCAATATCGAAACTTAACTGAAATTTGAAAATTCAGAGACCAATATGGAATTGCAAATTGAAAAGATAATTTTTGTATTAAGTTTCTTGTTTGTGATGTTAGTACAAGAATACAGGAAATGTCCAAGCGCCCAAGTCCCAACATTGCAGGATTCATTTATTGAATAATCAACTATAATTAATGGTTGCATTTATTTGTTATCATGTATCACTTTCATGAAATGGAATTTACAACTTAGTTATCCAAGGTAGACAGGATTGTAAATGCTGAGACTTCACAAAGAAAAGAAATAAATGATTTCTAGAGTATTTAATCAAGTGCACCATTAACCATGTTCAAATTCAATTAACAGCAATATTTACAAAAATGTTGAGTTACAGAAATCAATTACCATTTAGGCCAAAAACAAATAAAAAAGTTAAATTCTCCTGTTTTTTATGCTTTTTTCCAACTTCTAGCCATGATCAGTATAATCAGGTGATGTTCGTAACATATCTCACATGTAGTATTTCCTTGGGTGTAGTAAGAATAATGAGGGAAAGTATTGTTCAAAGAGGGAAAAAAGAATAAATAACAGTACTGGTGCAGTATTACAAGTTTCTATTACACATCTTGTCACCACTAAGAAGTTGTCCTCAATATACCAGGTTGCATGTACATATCTTGACTACACATTTGGTATCATAATGGTCTTTCATTTGATTCATTCTTATATAATTGTAAGAAATTTGGGCATGAAGTATGAGTAATGTTTCCATGAATCAAGCTTTCCTTGACTGCATTGCACAATGATCGTGAGAAAAACAGAAAATCAAAATGTATTGTAAAAATGAGTGGAAGTAGCACGGAGCTCTATGACCCTAACAACCCCTCAGGAGAGCCCAAGAGATTTGCATTTGATAAGTCTTACTGGTCACATGATGGGTTCAAGGTCAGAGAAGATGGCTATCTGGAATCGGACACTTCCTCTTATGCTGATCAGGTAATATTGTTACACAATGTTCATACGGTTTGAATGAAAATATGATGAAGAGGGAGATGATCTGTTTTATGTTCATACTTAAATATAATGATGGAAATGATGCAGTTATACCGTCATACCTTATCAAGTTACTCAATTATTGGTTAAGAACTTTCATAGAAAGTCTACATCTTTGTTCAGTTTTTACAAATGAAGTATACTCAAATTATGAAAGAAGTATGAGACAAATGATCTACTGTTGAGGTTCCGTAGAAACAGTTGTCTCAAATATGTATAGCAATGCTGTGTGCAATTGTTGTAATAGTTATGAAGATGCAGTACCTCTCTGCTGATGGTCGCACTAGGGTTTGCATTAGCAGCGCGATTGGGAGAATCGTGCAATCATTTATCAGAATCCCCCACAAAATTAGAAGCAATGCGGGTGGTCGCGCACAGCTACCGGGAGCTACTGGCTAAGACAAGTGTTTAAATCAGCGCTAAGCATTCAGTGATAACATTAGGCCTCGAGATAATGATAGGAATTTTATCGATTAAACATGAAATCTCTTTGAACCAAAAATACCTAATTTAAACCGTAAGTTTCTTTGATTTGCACACGTGTCTCACAATATCCTTCGCCAATTGCGTTGTCATTTTCGTAACAAAAAAATGTCAAGTCTTCGACCGCATTGGATCAAATTTTTTAACAAAAAAAGTTGTGTTATCCTCTTTGTCCCTGGAATATATAGGCATTCTCTATTATTTTCTGGAATAATTCACGCACCCTGTCCCCCAATCAATAATGATTGTTGTTGAGACATTTTGGACTTGGTTTGTATCTTCATTTCAACTTTGAATGGAGCAGGGGTGGAGGGGGATTAATACAAAATAAATCACATGTTGCAGTTAATTAAATGATTGATGTAAGAAAATAACTTCTGTGTTCCAACAGTTTTGTCCAAGATTGTAGTAGTAGTGCAACATTGGCTGAAAGTTTGTTGAACTCAGATTTCTGATTATTATTTGTTATGGAGGATGTATGCTTTTTAATCTATTTCTTTTTATCGTAAAGGTCATGTTTTTTGTTTATTATTAGCATTTACCTGGATATATGCATATAATTATCTAAAAATATATATTTTGGATTGTCTTTTGAGGCTACTGTAGTTATGTTACAACCTCAGGATATCTTTCCTTGCTGAGGTTTTTGAATATATTAAAACTTTTCCCAAATGTTAATTTGATTTCCCAATGGAAAATCATATTTGAAGATTTGTGTGCAGGCATTAATGAACACGGTCATTTATTTTTGGTGTTTTTTTTGTTGCACAGGATCAAGTATTTCAAGAACTTGGGCAAGTTGTTCTGGACAATGCATGGATGGGATATAACTGCTGTCTGTTTGCCTATGGTCAGACTGGTTCAGGGAAATCATATTCAATTGTGGGTTATGGAGCAAATAAAGGTTAGTATTAGGAAATTAACAGATATTTTAAAGTTTCAGTTGTTGTAATGGAAAAGATAACAGAAACATAAACTAAAGTAGAAAACAGACATAATATGTTTTAACTTGTATTCTTTATTCTGAATACTGGATATTGATTGTGAGAAATTGGAATCTTCAAACTTGAAAAGTAATATTGATCCTTGCAAGTTTCTGTTGGATCAAAACATATACCCATAAACATTTTGACATATTAACCTAACCTCCAACCGTACTGAATTTTGTTATGGCATTTTCTAATATCAGTATGCTCAGTTTGGATACTGTACCAGTAATTAAAGTAGTACTGTAGGTTTTGAAGTAATTTACAGTTCATTAAATGATTATATATTTTGTAATGATTTTGTTTGTCACCACTTGGGTTCGGATTGGAATTGTTGCTGTATGTATGGTTGGTGAAGTGAACCCTCATTATGACATCATTAAAGGCTAGCTCTTTTGCTCTTGCAACTTTTATGGGTAGGACAATAAATCTTTATGTCACTCTTCATTAAGCAAGAATTTTTCCATGTCATTTAATCTGGTCACGTAGTTTTGGAATCAAGATTTGAACAGCGGTTTATATTCATTAGTTCTCCTGTGTTATGTTTATATTTTGTAGGGATTGTGCCCGTTGCATGTGAGAAGCTCTTTGCAGAGATATCAGAGAAAGAGAAGGTGGCAGACAAATCTAAGGAGCAGGAATATCAGGTGAAATACTGAACTATGCCTGCATTTGGTTTGGTCAAAAATAAACAATTATATGATATTTCCATTGGTTGTGTATTGAATATGTTGTCAAAAGGGTCATTTCATGAAAGAATAAAAAAAAAGTGTATCCTCAGATACAACTGACAAACCATTGGTGGATGTAAAGTCACAACGATGAGGAAATCGTTATTCCGAAGCCAAATTGGTTCCAAATCAAACTCTGCTTCTATTTCGTGTACAAGTATGGTTATACATTTGAATGATTTTGGTATGTTGCAGGGCAAAATTGATAAGTAGTTCCAACAAAGCATGGAGCTGTAAAGTTACTGACTTAGATAATTTCAAACAATTTCACAGTGTTTAGCTGTCTATATGGATAAGGCCCTAAGAGGGTTATTACCAACTTTAATTTTCAATATTAAAACTGTTTTCCTCTCATACATTGTCTATTCTGTCATGGTAGGATTACCCACTTGATAAGAAGTTGGGTTGTTCATTTTGATTTAGAGCTGTGAACCTTTAGGGATTTTATTAAACGTGTACATGCCAAAAAAAGCGAGCATGTATGGTGTACACGCGTTTAGTACCGTAATTTTCGAAAAAAAACCAAATTGCTCCAAAACTATGAGGCGAAGTAAAAAAAATCGCGCAACCAGTATGGCAAAAGTACTGACTCCATTGCCTAAATAGGCGCTGAGTTTTGCTTTCCAAATCGTAAAAAGTTTACTTCTACAGTATAAATCATCATTTTTATGGAAAATATGCATGGAAATTCAGTTTAGAAAGAACAGATAACTTCCTTTCAATGTCATTTAAACTCAACATGGCATAACTTATTTTGCCCTACTCGCTACGGCTTTCAAAGCTCCACTTTGAAAATCTTGCATACTAGGCCTATGATACCTCGCCGGAAGACATTCCAAAACTACGCAACCACCCCGGAAGTTCTGAAATATCAGTCCTCTCGAAAAAATGGCCGCCGTCTTTGCGACGCATGCAGAATTTCAGCTCTGTTAAAACCTTTTTCTGTTTGTTTATTTTGCAATATTTTTTCTTTCTTGCAAAATTGATTTGACTCATCAGGTAATATTTACATGTAAATGTACTGATTGTCACAATTCAAGTATTTTGACTAGTGTGTTTTTTGGTCGATTTAAGAGCTTGTAAAACGAGCCTTGATTGGGTGGGATTTAAAGCCTTACTAATTATGGCCTAACGTTAGGCCTATTGTTAGTTTCACTGTTTACTGCTGCACATTCGCGATGCATTTTACAAGTTAGCCTACTCAGATTTCGGCGAAATCAAAGTGCATAATATCCCCATTCAGTGGTAATTACTGCGCATTTGTGATTGGCACATTTAAAAAGGATTATGCTAATCGGGTTTACAGTTTGTAAAACGTCATTGATTGGAATTATTGTCAGCTAAATGTGTGTGTGTGATTTGAATCATGAATGATCATATTGATTTTCAACGGCAAGAATGACTACGAAAAATGATTACTTGCAATGAAGTATTTAGTAAACGTTTACAAAAATTTGCGAGCGTGTAGCGTGCACACGCTAAACGGTCACAGCTCTATTTTGATTGCTATATTTCTTTAGGTCTTTGTCAGCATGCTGGAAATCTACAATGAGCAGATCAGAGATCTCCTGGCAGTAAACAGCTTTAAGGTCAAAGGTGGACTCAAGGTCAGGATGCATCCAAGCAAAGGATTTTATGGTGAGTACAGAACAGGGTTTGCACTAGCTTTAGATTTGTGGGAGGGAAATTCTCTCTCAAAATATTTTGGTAGGGATTTCAGAATTTTGATAGGGAATTTCCATGTGTAGGCAGACAATGCCAAAAATAACCTTTTACTTTTTTTGTACTTAAAGGTAAAACTCTTCTTAAATTATATTTATTTCTATCAATTGCATAAATATTAGGGCTGTGCATTACGTTTAGCAACCTAAATGTTTAAATGGTGGATTTTGTTTTGTTTTAAACATTTAAACGGGACCTTTGACCTTGAGTTTTGCGAAGAATCAGGACAGTTTTAAAATACTAAATAAGACCCCTGACACTTAGCAACATGCTGTGCTATCATAACCAAGCTTTTTAGAGCAATAAATAAGAAACATCTTTGGCAAAAAAATTGTTAATATATGCCACGATACTTAATGCTTATTTAGGTATGCCCTAAACACCACTTCTCCACCATTTCCTCAGCAATCTACACAAATTCCCATACCTTCAACTGCACACAGCCATCGTTGTACATGGCTGAGTTCTTATTACTAGCAGCTACCATGCTGAAAAAACTGACTGTAAATAGTTTCATAATAGCCCCCTCATATCTCGCTCAGAACATTCCAGAATTGAAATAAAGTTCCAAGTTTTTTGACTACTTAGAATACTTTGATTCAATGCGGTCAAAAACTTGAGATTCTTTTGTTATGAAAATGACAATGCAATTGGCGAAGAATGTTGTGCTAAACACGTGCAAATCAAAGAAGCTTACGGTTTTATTGTATGTATTTTTGGTTAAAAGAGATTTCATGTCTAATTGCTAAAATTCATATCATTAACTCGAGGCCTAATGTTATCATTGAATGCTTAGCGCGGATTTGAATACTTGTCTTAGCCAGCAGCTCCTGGTAACTGTGCGCGACCATTCCGCATTGCTTCTAATTTTGTGTGGGATTCTGAGAACCGACTGCACGACTCTTGCAATCGCGCTGCTAATGCAATCCTTGGTACAGAACATGCCACAAAATGGTCAGGTGACAACTGATCTTGAGCAGGTGTTTTATCTGCTCCATCTCCATTCAAAAATATCAAATGTTTCATAGTGTAAAATATAATTAACACTTTACATTGAGATAGTTTAAAAAATTTGATTGGTTGGTCTCCCGAGTCAAGAATTTTGAAGTGTGTGATATTGGCACATATTCACCTCAGCCGTTTTTGTGCCATTAAACCAAAACGAATCTTGCACAATAAGTTACGAAAATCTGCACATCTTATGAAGGTGCCATGTCACATATTGCCATCTACTATAGCCTGGGCTTAGTATTCATGCACATTAGTATTCATGCATATTAGTATTCATGCATATTAGTATTCATGCATGTTAGTATTCATGCATGTTAGTATTCATGCATGTTAGTATTCATGCATCTTAGTATTCATGCATATTAGTATTCATGCATATTAGTATTCATGCATATTAGTTTTCATGCATGTTAGTATTCATGCATGTTAGTATTCATGCATGTTAGTATTCATGCATGTTAGTATTCATGCATGTTAGTATTCATGCATGTTAGTTTTCATGCATATTAGTATTCATGCATATTAGTATTCATGCATATTAGTATTCATGCATATTAGTATTCATGCATAATAGTATTCATGCATGTTAGTATTCATGAATGTTAGTATTCATGCATATTAGTATTCATGCATATTAGTATTCATGCATATTAGTATTCATGCATGTTAGTATTCATGCATATTAGTTTTCATGCATATTAGTATTCATGCATGTTAGTATTCATGCATGTTAGTATTCATGCATGTTTGTATTCATGCATATTAGTATTCATGCATATTAGTATTCATGCATATTAGTATTCATGCATATTAGTATTCATGCATATTAGTATTCATGCATACTAGTATTCATGCATGTTAGTATTCATGCATGTTAGTATTCATGCATATTAGTATTCATGCATATTAGTATTCATGCATATTAGTATTCATGCATATTAGTATTCATGCATATTAGTATGCATCATATTTATTTTATAATTTCATACTTGATGTATGAAATTGCAGACAACTCAAAAATCTTTTAAAGTACTTTTCTGAATTTTAACCATTGAAAATATTCAGAATATCTTTTTCAGTATGAAGATTTTATTCAGCCTTTTTATTTAATGTTTTCTTATCAATGATTACAGATTGAAGTTCTGCTATAGGAATGACCTACTGCAGCTGGGCAGAATGACCAATAATGGACATCATATTGATATGTATTCGATATGTCCATTCATTATCATGCCAAATGTTATATACATGTGTATATATTTTATTTTTGTGTACATAGTTGAATCTCTGAAAACATTCCCTGTCAAGAGCTATGCAGACATTAACAACAAGATCAACGAGGGAACTCGTAACAGAACCATTGCTGCTACAAACATGAACGCCACAAGCAGCAGGGCACACACCATAGTCTCCATCACATTCCTACAGAAGGGCAAGAATGATGCTGGGCAGAACATGACCAAGACCTCAAGTATTAATCTGGTTGATTTGGCTGGAAGGTGAGGTTTCTTGTTTCGATTTAGAATGTTGAGAAATGATTCTGTACATCTCAGAATACCTTTCAGAACATCATGCTTATAATTATAGTCAAAATCTTAGGTGAGTTCACATAGCCACATTTAAATTCAGAAACTGGCGCTGTCAGTTTGGGGTTGTTAACCCAATATGAGATTCTTGTTTAGTTCCCAATCGTGGAATGATTGTTACAAACAAATAAACAAATAAACGAAAGGGTAATTCTTTTGTTATCGTTTGGTGTTAGTGGCAGAGGAAGATTTGTTTTTGTTTGTTTATAATTTGTGTAATAAATTTTACAGCACCAAAATAGCCAAGTTTGTATGATAATAAACAATAGTAACTTGAAAGAAAAAAAATCATCAAATCTTATTCTTAAGTATGATGGAAATGACAGTGCAGTCGTGAAGAATTATATTTCAAAGGTAGAGTTCACTTTCTTGAGCTATTGTTAAAATTTGAAACATTTTGGATAGTGTTTCAATCTGCCATTATCCACGTAAAGCATTTCTACAAAGGTTTCTTGTTCTTTTTGTAGATTGTCAAAATATGCAGTGAAATATAAGGTGAAGTATTTATTGACAAGCCATCAATGTACTCTGAAAGGCATATAAGTTTTGATTCATATGGCCATTTATTGCAATACAAAAGTAACTGACCGGGGTTGAATTTTAAAAATTTCACCACTGTTCCACGGAATAGAGCTTTCTTAAAAAACACTGTTCCAAATCACTTTTTTTCAATTTCACTGTTCCAACATTTTTGTCAATGAAAAAGCAAATTCCTTGCTTTAAATTGGACTTAATAGAGATACCTTTTTTGTCATAATATACCTGTAAGAGAAACAAGCAATGATAGTCATAAACCAATTAAGGCTGTAACATGGATCATATCGACAGGGCAAATACATAACGGAAGTAATGATAGTTGTGTTAGTTAACACATGCAAACACAGTATCAGGGATGTGAGTGAGACATAAAAGATTCTTTTGAAGATTATGAATATGTAGCACAAATTATTACATCTTCGGCAAACAGCATGGAGGGGTGAGAGGGAGGATCAATTTGACCATACCACATGCTGGAATATATATTTTCCCAACAAAAAAACTTTAAAAGGCATTAGGGAGAAAAATGAATTAATGGGGATGTTTGAACATAAAAATATGCTTCTAACAAATGTTATGAGCTGTTTTGTTTAAATTATAATTATAGATATAATGGGTAATTCTAAGCTCTTCCGGCTGATTATGGAAGTTATACAAGTGACATGATCAATTTGACCACACCATGAGGTGGGAACTTATATTTTGTCAAAAAAAGGGGGTCACACACAAAGTTAATTTTAATGAGGTCTTGCATTCTACATTAATTTTGGAATTATCACGCATTCATATCATTGTTTCTAGCTATTTATTCTACATATGGAGCACTTTTCAACCAATCATTAATATCCTCCGACAGATATATCCCTTGTTAAAAAAAAAATCCCCAATTAAGCTTAGCCCAGGGTCCTGGGAGCTGTTATTTCGACAGTTCCATGGTAAGCCTGAGATGGAAATTGCCCAGGGAAACTGTTCCCCAAGGTAGTACGTACTGAAATGCTTTCCATGTGAAACATGTATTAACATACATTTAGGGCTGTGAACATTTAGGGATTTTAGTAAACGTGTACTATTAAAAAAGCGAGCATATATCGTATACACACATTTAGTACCGTGATTTTCGGAAGTACACCAAAATTGCTTCAATTTACAATGCTAAGTTAAATAGATGCTGGAATTTTGCTTTCCAAATTGTGGAAAGTTCATTTTTACAGTATAAATCATCATTTTATGGAAAATGTGCATGGAATTTTGGTTAAGAAAGAACAGAAAAGTTCCCTTCAATGTCATATAATCTTAACATGGCGTAACTTTTTTGCTGTACTCGCTAGGGCTTTTAGTGATAACCTTGGATACTATGATATCTCGGCGCCTCGCTGTAATCAATTTCAAAACTATGTCATCACCCCGGAAATACAGTTCAATTGTCCTCTTATACAATGGCTGCAATCTTTGCAGAGCATGCAGAATTTCAGTTCTGCTGAAAATTTATTTGACTCATCAGGTAATGTTTGCATGTAAATGTACTGATTGCTATCATTAAAGAATTTTCACTGAATTTTGTGGTCAATTTTACATCTTGTAAAAAAGGTTTTGACAGAGTGAGATCAAAACCTAACCTTATGTTATTGTTAGTTTCAGCGGTCCATCTAATGATCAATTGCGCCAGTAATTGCAGAAAAGAAAGGTTTTCCATACTTTAAAAAAAACTTTGTTGCGAGGGACTTTACTCTTAGAACACATTTTATTAGCAGAAAACAATATATTGCAGGATGTTGACGTTATTTGTTTGAGAAAAAAAAAACACTGTGTGATATTTGAAAATTCACTGTTTCTGCTTAAAATGCACTGTTCTCAGAACAAGCAGGAATTTTAACCTCTGAACTGAGAAAGTATAGTAATGATGAATGAAATGGCCAATATTTACAAGGTATACAAAATACAGATGGCTTTGGAACATATTTGATGTCCTTGTAAGAAATTTGATTTGATAAAAACATTAATTCAGAATACCGCAAGCGTCAAAAATTCTGTATAAACATAAAACATGTATCTACGTCTGGCATGTTGCTGATCAAAATGGTCTCTCGTTGATAGCTTACTTGCTTTATCACCTCTGAATGTTTCTTATCAATGTTTATTTTATTTTAACAGTGAGAGGGTTGAAAGTACAGGAGCAACGGGGGACAGGCTCAAAGAAGGTGCTTCAATCAATTTGTCTCTTACGTCACTTGGAAACGTAATCAAAGCACTAGCAGACCAGGGATCAGGGAAGAAAGGTGTTCTAAGTAAGTGTGTTTTGATAAATGTTGTTTGAGTAAGCATATGAAGGGTTTGCAGTCACAGTTGTTTGGAAGGGTTTGCAACGTTGTTGGGGTAAGCATATGAAGGGTTTGCAGTCACGTTGTTGGAGTAAGCATATGAAGGGTTTGCAGTCACGTTGTTGGAGTAAGCATATGAAGGGTTTGCAGTCACGTTGTTGGGGTAAGCATATGAAGGGTTTGCAGTCACGTTGTTGGGGTAAGAACATGAAGGGTTTGCAGTCACGTTGTTGGGGTAAGAACATGAAGGGTTTGCAGTCACGTTGTTGGGGTAAGAACATGAAGGGTTTGCAGTCACGTTGTTGGGGTAAGAACATGAAGGGTTTGGTTGTGCAGTCACGTTGTTGGGGTAAGAACATGAAGGGTTTGCAGTCACGTTGTTGGGGTAAGAACATGAAGGGTTTGCAGTCACGTTGTTGGGGTAAGCATATGAAGGGTTTGCAGTCACGTTGTTGGGGTAAGCATATGAAGGGTTTGCAGTCACGTTGTTGGGGTAAGCATATGAAGGGTTTGCAGTCACGTTGTTGGGGTAAGCATATGAAACGTTGTTGGGGTAAGCACGTTGTTATGAAGAAGGGTTTGCAGTCACGTTGTTGGGGTAAGCATGAAGGGTTTGCAGTCACGTTGTTGGGGTAAGAACATGAAGGGTTTGCAGTCACGTTGTTGGGGTAAGAACATGAAGGGTTTGCAGTCACGTTGTTGGGGTAAGCATATGAATGGTCACGTTGTTGGGGTAAGAACATGAAGGGTTTGCAGTCACGTTGTTGGGTAAGGAAGTAAGCATATGAAGGGTTTGCAGTCACGTTGTTTGCATATGAAGGGTTTGCAGTCACGTTGTTGGGTAAGTAAGCATACGTTGTTGGGGTGAATGGTTTGCAGTCACGTTGTTGGGGTAAGAACATGAAGGGTTTGCAGTCACGTTGTTGGAGTAAGCATGAAGGGTTTGAAGGTTGTTGGGGTAAGCATATGAATGGTTTGCAGTCACGTTGTTGGGGTAAGAACATGAAGGGTTTGCAGTCACGTTGTTGGGTAAGAACATGAAGGGTTTGCAGTCACGTTGTTGTTGAAGGGTTTGCAGGGTAAGCATATGAAGGGTTTGCAGTCACGTTGTTGGGGTAAGCATATGAAGGGTTTGCAGTCACGTTGTTGGGGTAAGCATATGAAGGGTTTGCAGTCACGTTGTTGGGGTAAGAACATGAAGGGTTTGCAGTCACGTTGTTGGGGTAAGCATATGAAGGGTTTGCAGTCACGTTGTTGGGGTAAGAACATAAAGGGTTTGCAGTCACGTTGTTGGAGTAAGCATATGAAGGGTTTGCAGTCACGTTGTTGGGGTAAGCATATGAAGGGTTTGCAGTCACGTTGTTGGGGTAAGAACATGAAGGGTTTGCAGTCACGTTGTTGGGGTAAGAACATGAAGGGTTTGCAGTCACGTTGTTGGGGTAAGCATATGAATGGTTTGCAGTCACGTTGTTGGGGTAAGAACATGAAGGGTTTGCAGTCACGTTGTTGGGGTAAGAACATGAAGGGTTTGCAGTCACGTTGTTGGGGTAAGCATATGAATGGTTTGCAGTCACGTTGTTGGGGTAAGAACATGAAGGGTTTGCAGTCACGTTGTTGGAGTAAGCATATGAAGGGTTTGCAGTCACGTTGTTGGGGTAAGAACATAAAGGGTTTGCAGCTACAGTTGCAAAGTTGAAATTGCCCTTGCTGAATGTACCTTTTCAGATTTTGCACTCATACTTTTCTTTCCCCATTGAATTAAATAAAGATGACCTGATGATAAAGGAACTTCATAAAAGCCACCTAGTATTTTGCAAGAATAGTTGCAGTAAATTGAGAATATTCTGAAGTATGTCACATCAAAGTTGAAAGACTTCCCTTGTTTGAATTGCCAAGTATGCTTGATAAAAGAGGAAAGAATATACTCTTGGCTCCTGTGACATCACAAATCAACATTTACTCTTGAAATGTAGATTTAAACATCTGTCAAATGACCAAGTGTGATTGAAGATTTTGAATAATAAGTCAAGCAAATTTGTGTTCAGTTTCCTCAGTAATTTATCAAATGCTTAACATTGATATATATTTGATATTCCATTCCTAAATAATGTTTTGCTACAGTAATTCAACTCATCACCTGTTGTTGACATAGATGTGGGACTTACAGCATTACCTTAGAAATACATAGTTATCTTAGATGAAAACTAATTGTAATCAATTCTATTTTGCAGTACCATACAGAGACTCCAAACTGACTATGCTACTAAAGAATGCTCTTGGTGGAAACAGCAAAACAATAATGGTAAGAATAATGTCAAATTAATGTCATGTTAACCAATTTGTTAAAAACAGTACCTTTGATACTGTAAACCATTGCATGCATATTCTGTCACAAATTGATTGAAGATCTCTTTAGGTGCCCAGAGAAACAGGATTTAAAGGAGCAAAATAGGGTGCACTTTTTTTGTGAGTCCCACATTTACTTAACAGCTTTGTTTTTCAAGTGTGACAAAGAAATGTCATGAAATAGCAGGGAATTGCATAAGAATGTTAAAAATTTAATTCAAGATCCATGAATTATAGCTTAAATTCTTGATCATTTTGCTCACAAAATTGGTTTCTTGATGTTTTTGTAAATCTCCAAAAATTATAATCAGGACTGCATTAGGATGCAGTTTTTCTTTTTGAGAAAGAGATTTTTGATGAAAAAGAAAGATACTTTTTGAGTTACAATATGCAAAATATTTTGTATCCTTGAATTGTCCTATTGTTAAGGCTATAAGTACTTTTTAGCTGATTGTAACCAATTTAGGAGCTACTAGTTCAAAGAATTGAAAAAGTTATTTTGTTTAATATATTGAGTCCCACTAGGTTTTAGTGTGTGTGTAATTTCCTTGGGACCCAGAAGGTTTTTCCAATTTTATCATTGCTCCACTTGGGGTTTTTTTCTGCATTGTCTATGTCGAAGTTGATCCAAGAATCGCCATTATTTATAATCAATTCCTCTTCATCACTGTCAAAATCACTCTCGCTATCACTGTTCGTATCAAAATCTACAAAATCTGCCTCTAAATCAGACTCATCATCACTGTCTTATGGTGGAGGATGGCCAACTAGTAACACCATTTTGTGTGTAAATTGCAAATAAATCTCCGCTTTGCTCAAAATATTTTGTCCTGTGTTTAACCCTTTGCTTACAAAAACAGGAAGTACGACCGACTCCTACACTTAAAAATAGGTAGACAAAATGTTAATTTACGTTGATTTTACAAAACAAAATGGAAATGACCCCACCAATTTGATCAATTCCATGTAATTGATGCTATGATATCTGTCGTGTATATGCAATGCTGGTACATGAAAGGAAAAAATATGGACACGTATACGCGATGCTGGGATTCGATGTGTTTATTGAAGTTGTATATCTAGTAATAATAATAAAGCTGACTACATTATGAAGAATCTTCAGACTTTCACTATTTTTTCTCAAAAAATTAAGAACATAATCAAATATTTTCAGATATGAAAACATCTGGTGCTGGTCAGTGCTGTGCTCTCTTTAGTGATACATTTCTTTTTACTGATAAATATCAGTGACAACATAAATGTGTTGGTATTTCATTCCAGATAGCAGCCATCAGCCCAGCAGACATCAATTATGATGAAACCTTGTCAACTCTAAGATACGGTGAGTCACAGTTGTAACATCTGTTGTCTATTATAGCAATAATAACATCTAAGATACGGTGAGTCACAGTCATAACATCTGTTGTCTATTATAGCAATAATAATATCTGTAATATACCACAAAGCTTCTCATTGATAAGATTGAATTGAATTTTATTCAATTTTATTCATAGGTTAAATTATACTTTCAAAATATTTCAGTAATTTGCACTCACACAGTGGAACAATGAAATAGGATTATTTTTCCATCTTCAAGAGTCAAACATTTCCATGACTATTATAACCTTTCTGATGTGTATTCAAGAAGTTTATGCAAGATTTTCATCAAAAGTTAATAAAAATCAACCATCTTGTTCCATTCAGTGTTTAACAACCTTTATCATAAGAATGATCTGCTGACATGAATATAATTTAGAACATTACAATCAGAAAGTAAAATAACAGAAAAACAACTTTTTTTATCTGTAGCATTTGTGTGCAAATCTGGAAAAAATAAATCTTGTTTGATTGAAGGACTGCTTGCCAAGATAAATATGCATTTAAAGGAATAGTTAAGTGGTCAAGCATGTCCATCTTATATGAAAGAGGACTTCAAAAGAAACAAAATGGTGAAGAAAGCATTTCAAAATCTTATTCCATTATGGAAATGTTCAAGTTTACAGTTTGGTATCATTTCTATAGAAATGACTAAAATCAGACTAGTTGTGATGTCACAGCCTCAGATTCCTCAAAGTTTGTATGTACTTTAAAGAAACTTTACTGAATTTTTTCACTATTAAAATTATTTTTCCTCAAACTTTCTTTAAGTAGTATATTATAAATACCTTTCCTAGATTCAGTTTTACTACTTTTTTGACATATCCCATGGTTTTTAATCCACAAAATCACTTGACAAAATATGATAGAATACATAGAGACTTTGAGGAATCTGAGGCTGTGACATCACAACTAGTCTGATTTCAGTCGTTTCTACACAAATGTTACCAAACTGTAAACTTGAATATCTCCTTAATGGAATACGATTTTGAATGCTTTCTTCACCATTTTGTTCCTTTTGAAGTCCTCTTTCATATAAGATGAACTTGCTTGACTACTGAACTAATCCTCAAATGGATATTACCGTTAACTATAATGTTATGAACGCACATGATTTGTATTATTCTTGCAGCAAACAGAGCTAAAAGCATCAAAACCAAAGCCATCGTGAATGAAAGCCCAACGGATAAGCTCATAAGAGAGCTGAAGGAGGAGAATGCACGACTAATGAAAGAACTACAAGAGAAAGGGGGTGGAGCGGGAGGGGTCAAAGCAGAAGTACTGCAGGGGGTACCTGAGGTGGAGGTGGAAGAGATGAAGAGAGAGTTAGAGGAACAGCTGAAGCAGAATCAGCATGAGATGGATGTGATGAAGAAGACCTGGGAGCAGAGGTTGAAGGAGGTTCAGGCAGCCCAAGAGGTAATTGTAGTACTACGTCTTGATGAAGTCTAATCAAGATACAGTGGTGGAGGTCAGCATATTATTGAAGGTCTGTTTTGTATGACAAGGAAGTTTGGATGGATATTGTTGTCATTCACTTTTGAATAGAATCCTGTTCCATTTCAACTGCGATGTTACTTCAAACTTTTTCAAGATTGTCATTTTTTTATGTAACTTAGAAGTAGTGTTGTAATGTGGTGCTATGGTTTCTTGTTATAGTATTTTAGTTTCCCTTAATGCTGAGTATGTTAATTTGTTACAACCAAACATCTTAAAACAATCTTAAACCAATTACATAGGATTGTAATTGTGACACTTATTTAAGAAAAAAGAAGGAAAAACTAGTCATTGAATTGGATCATTGAATTGTACTTCGAAAACTGAGAAGTTTTAAATGAAAAATTACATTTCAGCCTTTCATTTGATAAAGACCTGTCATTGATTCGTCAATCTCATATGCTATATCTTTCTTTCTTCAGGATGAGTTGCAAAGGAAAGACAAAAACAGGAGGAAATGAAGGTCATCCCTCATTTCTGGAACCTGAATGAGGATCCGTCTCTGACAGGAATGGTTATTCATTTCACCAAACCAGGTAACATAATTGTCAATCTCTCTCATTCCTTCAAGCTGTTTACAGCTTTTCCTTCTCTGTATGGGATTTTATGTATCTTTCTTCTTAAATATTTTGGCAAATATGGGCCTCCTTCCCCACCCCCTCTCTCTCTACATTAATTTTTTACCCAGACACCTCCTCTCTCGGTCCCAGCTTTCTGGCTTTTAGTTCTCGTGTTTCTCTCAATCTATCCGTCTTTACTCTTCTCCCTACCTCTGGAATGATCTAACCTCTCAGGCACAATTTGACCCTTGCTGTTGTGGTGCCGTTAAAGTCTCATCAAACAAATATGGGCATGAAATTTCAAAGATTTCTATAGTATTTGTGTATTCTCAAACATTCCAAGACCAAAGAAAATGTGCAAGTAGGGAAGGTGAAGTAGTTTCTAATGAATTTCTATGTGTAGAATGTATGTTGTATATTAGCACGAATCTTCATGCTCAAATCACATAGTGATCTAATCTTCAAGATTAGGGCATGATAGCATGCATGCACATTGAAAATCTTGTGTCACATAATAAAGAAAAAGTCAGTGACCTTTAAGATTGTGTCCACAAAATTTTGCAAAATTGTTTTTAATAATAAAACTTTAGTTCTTTAATCTAAAAATTGATAAAAGCAGTTGTCAAACTTGTCTACTAATGTTCCACAAGAATAAAATATCAAAAGTCTTCCGTAAAATCATGAAATTTTCCCTCTAAAAAACAGAAAATGAGCCATAAATGATGAGCGTGATTTAAATAAATTAAAACCCAATAACGCATAAAAACACAAATGACGACGTGAAGGCCTGCGTCCTTCTTTGGCGTTTGCTCATGACTTTACCCAAGAACACATTTAAGCACATACGTTAGCGCCACAGCGCATTTGGATTTCACTCGAGCATGCATGATATACGTACTGATACCTAACTACCGTTCCGTTTTGAAGCCGTGAACAACCAAATAGCAATGTAAGTGTGGAAAAAGGCTCATTTCCTTAGGAATTTGGCTTTGTAAACTGTAATGTATAATGTAATTGTTTTCTTAGATTAAGTGAGTTGCTATCTTGTGAAAATTGGGTTTTGAAACATAAGGTGTATCAATTTTCGCATAGAAAGTAAATGGTGTCAGCTCGAAAAAGCGATGCAGTTTTTACATAGAAATGCATAGTGAGCCTTTCTCACTTGTTGTATATATGTACCAAGTTATATAACTTGTCACTGAACAAACCAGATAATGTGTTGAAGATATTTTACAGTGACATTCAGACATTGATAGGAAGTGATTTTAAAACATTTTAATATGATCACAATTTTTTTCTGAAAGTAATTTTTTTTTTTTTTTTTCTTTTTACAAATTAGGTGTAACCAAAGTTGGAAACAACAAAGCCACACCTGTACCAGATGTGCTACTGACCGGTCTAAGCGTCCAACCAGAGCATGCGGTAATAAGCAATAGAAACAATACTGTTGCAATCAAACCAGGCCCAGGGGCCAAAGTCTTGGTCAATGGCAAGGATATTAGCGAGAAAACAGAGCTTCATCACAACGACAGGTATGATTGGTACAGAGATATTCAAAAAAAGTAGAGAAAGTTTCAGTGTCCTATAAAAATGTCATAGATGTTAAAGAGACAGAATTGTGGTTAAAATCATGATTGACAATTTCTAAAGTGGTAATTAATTTGATACAGATGGGACATTGTAGGCACAGTGGTGGTTTTTTTATATTGGTATTTCATTTGAGTTAGTAGACATTCGATCTTTAGGGGTCTGCAGGTAGACAGAAAATGGATTATGTGGTAGACGACCATGTAAGAACATGGTCGTCTGAAAAAAAGATTTACTCATAAAACTACTAAAGTCTTTTGTTGCATCAGTTTTACAAGATTTTAGACTAGTTTGCATCTAAAAGATTGTATAACCACTAGAGCTGTGAACGTTTAGGGATTTTAGTAAACGTGTACACGCCAAAAAAAAAGCGAGCGTGTATCGTGTACACTAGTTTAGTACCGTAATTTTCGGACAAACACCCAAATTGCTCCAAAACTACGAGGCGAAGTAGAAAAATCGCGCAACCAGTATGGTAAAAGTACTGAGTGCATTACCCAAATAGACGCTGAGTTTTGCTTTTCAAATCGTAAAAAGTTTACTTGTACAGTATAAATCATCATTTTTATGGAAAATATGCATGGAAATTTAGTTTTGAAAGAACAGATAACTTCCTTTCAATGTCATTTAAACTCAACATCGCGTAACTTTTTAGTCCTATTCGCTACGGCTTTTAAAGTTCTGTGAAAATCTTGCATACTGAGGCCTATGATATACCTCGCCGTAAAACATTTCAAAACTACGCCACCACCACCAGGAAGTTCTGAAGTATCAGTCCTCTTGAAAAAATGGCCGCCATCTTTGCGAAGCATGCAGAATTTCAGCTCTGTTAAAACCTTTTTCTGTTTATTTATTATGCAATATTTTTTCTTTCTTGCAAAATTTATTTGACTCATCAGGTAATATTTACATGTAAATGTACTGATTGTCACGATTCAAGTGTCTTTTTTTATCGATGAAACGGGCGCTGATTGCGTGGGATTTAAAGCCTTATGGGCTAACGTTAGGCCTATTGTTAGTTTCACTGTGTACTGCTGCACATTCGTGGTGCATTTTACAAGTTGAATTACTCAGATTTCGGCGAAATCAAGGTGCATAATATCCCCATTCATTAGTGATTACTGCGCATTTGTGATTCGCACATTTAAAAAGGATTATGCTAATCAGGTTTACAGTTTGTAAAAAATCATTGATTGGAATTTTGTCAGCCGAATGTGTGTGTGATTTGAATCATGAATATTGATTTTCAACGGCAAGACACTAGGCCTATAATGTATGAAAAACGATTACTCGCAATGAAGTTTTAGTAAACGTTTACATGATTTGCGAGCGTGTAGCGTGTACACGCTAAACGGTCACAGCTCTAATAACCACCATTTATAACCACCATGTACTTAACCCTTACTCTACCACGCGGCGATATTATCACCGTTTTGGTTGCCCCGTCTTTGGCCCTGCCTCCCGAGCGCATTGTCAAAAAAGTGCTGGTAGAGTAAGGGTTAAATGTATATTTTAACATGTTAGTTTAAAGTAATAATGTCCAATACATTTTGTTTATCAAAACTTTTCGTAATTTAGAGTTCTGTTTGGGTCCAAACATCTGTACGTGTTTCACCATCCTCAAGACTTAGCGAAGAATAAGAAAACTCAAAAGGAGCCAGAGGTAAAGCCCACCTATGACTCAGCGCAGGAGGAAATTGTTGCCAACTCAGGGTTCAATGTGAACAAAGGACCAAACAAATCACAAGGTGGTGTTTCTTGGTCATCAGTTTTACATGTAATGTCAGCCAGCATATATAACAAGCATTTAATGTTAGAAATTCAAATTAATTTTCATATTACAGCAATTCTACTTGATATTTTTCCCTGTTTTGTTTGATTCAGTGTTTTTAAACTACCTTCGTACAATTAGACATCATTCTAGAATCTGCCAGGTGACACACTAAATATGCCTAAGAAACATTTATAAGTCTTTTGACAAGTAGAAATTTTCTGAGACTGATATTCAATAATTTATTTCAAATTATACCTCACCTTCTATGCTATAGATATATGCAATCTGGTCTCAGAGACCTGATTCACCGCACTATACAACCAAAGCAAAAAGCTACTGCTATAGCGCCCCCTCTGTGGCTCACATATTGCGACACGTATTCACTTCCTTTTTGTGCGTCTACGAGGCAAGCTGTAGACCGCAAAGGTCTCTGGATTTCACGGCCGAAATCTCTGGTTCTTCTACAAGTCTCCTTCTTTTTCTGAGAAGTTTCTAATTCCTGCTTCCTTGCTACCTAGCCACAGGTTTGAGGTGTTTTGGGAACCGCTTTTCAAAGAAATACAGGTAATAAAGTATTTTTCTGGCTGCCCATCTTGGTGTTGGGCGAGCTGCAGTGTGTAGCTTACATAGACAAGCTACGGTGATTTAGACGCGTTTTTTTCATCATTATGCATATTCTATTACGAGTCTGCCATAATTTTTCCCCCTGTTATGCCTTTGGGACCCTCCCAGTGAGTTTTTGAGTCCTACTCTTGTAGTATTTCTCTCACAAACGGAACTTAGCCTAATGCTATTTTATCCTATGCCTTCCCTCGTTAGGATATGTTTACTGTGCTTCTCCTATTCATTAAGTCATTCAGCCCCTCATCTGGGTGACCTCGGTTGACCTGTAACAGCTGTTCTGGGAAATTCCTGAGCATTAAAGGGTTACCCTACTCTGTAATTACACTACCAGCTTACCATTCTCAGTACCACTACCGGTATTCCCGTTGGTGGATGATCGGTGTAGGGGTGAGGTGTTTGTGTCAGTTTTAGTCTTAGCTTACGGAAAAATGCAAGCTGATCTTAAAAGCACTACCAGCAAAGGTTCCAAGCCCAATTCCAGGAAGGGTAGGGCTTAGGCTCCCAAGGGGCGTTCCTCCCGCCTCCTCTGTGGTTTAGGCCTTGGTGGTAATTTAGTGAATACGTGTCGCAATATGTGATCCACAGAGGGGGGGCGCTATAGCGGTAGCTTCTTGTTTTGGTTGTATAGTACAGTGAATCTCTGAGACCAGATTGCATATATTTATAGCATAGAAGGAAAGTATAATTCTCAAAAATATCCTCGCTAACCAAGCGGGAGGGATTTTATGTACAGAATATATGTGCTCAATTAAATGCCGTGGTTACATTTTTGCTATGCAAATAAGAAATTAAATAAATCCTGTGTGATTTTATTATATGCTATATGGTTTCTGAATTGTGTTGTTGAAGTGTAAAATAGCAAAACAATGTGTATTCTATTTCTTAAAGAGCCAATAGCTAACATTAATAAGATTGCTTTTTAAAATATATAGAAGAGAGACCTACTGTTTGAAATATACAGGAAAAATTACTATTCTGCATCAGTGAAGAGCATTGCAAGAATATGAAGTGCATACAAGAAAAAATGTTTGAAATTTTCTGACATTTTTGATATACAGATGAAGTTCTTCTTCAGCAAGATCTTGTTGAGCTCATGCCCCATGTAACAGAAGCTAATGCCATGAGTGATGAACTGAAGAAACGAATCAGGTTTGAGATCGTGCTCATATCTCCGCAGTCCAAGGGCTTGCGGCATGGTAGGACAGAGGTAAGTGATCAAAAACATTGATCCTCAGTGAACAATTCCCGATAGTCATCTAGGCATCACCAGAATTTCATTACAGTAGCATCACGATTTTTTTCATCAAATTATCATGTCTAACTTCTTGTTGTGTATATGTTTTATGATTTTCAATTGTGTATCAGTATGATGTATGTATCGTTGTAGGTTTCAACTTAGTCATCTACAGACCTTCAGAATATTTTTTTTTATTAGACTTATGTTCTTTCATTTATCTTTAATTTGATTTTGATTATATTTACAATTTTAGATTTATTTCTGTTTCATGGTTGCAAATTCTTGGGTTTGTTCGGAGGGACCATGTTTTTCAATAATGGGGATGAATTTTATTCCTCTTGCAGCATCATTATGCTTTCATGTAGTTGACATTAGTTTGAATACAGCAAAGTTAAATTCCAATCAACAGAGTTTTTGATATATTTGACTCTGACTGTCGCAGTGACGTTAAACATCAACAAACCAAACCAAACCATCATTTCAAGTGAGTTGGACATGTATGATGTTTTGGCAGTTTACACTGTAAGAAGTATAAACTACTTTGTGTTATTTGAAAAGAAATAATTGGATGCATTGAATTTTATATATATTGTTAGCAATTTGAGACACACAGTTATAATTTTACTGCTGTAAATCTCAGGTACTTGAATTAAGAAAGTCTCGCTTTTCATTTTTCAAAGGTATCAGTTGTGATGAAAAACCTGAACAATGACAATGAGTTCGTGTGGGAGTCAAAAAAGTTCTTGAATCGCAAGTATCTGATGGAGGAAATGTACCAGAATTTCCAAAGTGGTGACAAAGACTGGGATGTAGAAAAGGTAGGAATACAAATCTTTAAATATTTTTGATTTCTTGCTTAAAACAACTCATCCAACTCTTATTTTTCAACATTTTAAAAGTGTTACACATCAGCAGAAGAAGGAAGTCATTAAAAGCAGCAGACTTATTTTCACCTCCATTTTTCGTTTAGTATCACTCATTGACATGACGGTATCACTGTTTACATCTTTGAAGAAATCCCATTTTGTTTATCACAGGATAAGGACCCTTTCTGGGAGCCCCCTGAGACAGAAGTCCTGATAGGAGTGGTGCACTTGTATCTCCAGAGTTTGGGCTACCTCATTGAGATTGAGGAGAATCTTGGTATCACTGACTTCAGGGGCGTAGAACAGGGCCTGCTTCAGGTGGATATCATACCATGTACCATGGATGGTGACCCCATCCCTGAAGAGGACTTTGTGGATGATCCCTCAGATTTGGTGAGAAATTTGCAATTTTGTGAAAGACCTTAAAATGCTGAAGAGAATAGTCTGTTAGTAACTTACCTACTCATTTATGTGTTGCGAATGATTGAAGCCCCATTAATTTTCTATTATTGCAAAATTTATGATATAGTTAATTTCCTCTTGTAACTCCATAAATGTTGATTAGAGTTTGGACATGTTGTAAATTCTGATATTGATGAATTGGTGAGATGTTTCCTGTCGAATGTTGACTGGGCTGAATTGTGTCCAAGTTATGAAAACATCTTGGTCAAAATCAGATGTTTTAAGAATAATACTAGTAAAAGATCACTAGTATATTACATAAGGAAATGAATTTACATAAAAAAATGAATTTACATAAGAAAATATTGCGGTGTTCAGCTGATATCATCATACATTTATATGCATATTTCTGGAATCATTAGGCATGTAAATTCAAAAAGCTGTAAATAATGATGTTAGAATGGGATTGTATGCAATATTCATGATTTTTACTGATACTTTAGTCTAGCTAGTGACGCCTAGCTAATAATATGGGTATCACTAGACCTTCAAGTTGTAAACAATTAAGGATTGATTTTGCCATCTTTGGAATTTTATCTGGCCTCAAGTATTTGACTCTTTTGTTTTTGGGGAAAATTGTGAAGCAAGTACTGTATGTGGTAACATTCAATGGCTCCAGGACATATTGTTATCTTACATTGATATTTAATCTCGAAGTTTAATTTGTTTTGTGTAATCCGATGTGGATACATTAAAAAGGTTTTCCTTTTGTGATCATGATTGTTTTTGTTTTTCAGGCAGGAAAACCTGCTAATTTCAAGTTCTGTATACACAATGCAAGGGACTGCCATCAAGAATAGATGCTGTGAGTCTTTCAGGTTTTTTTTCCTCAGAGAAAATATGTATTTCATAAAGCAGTTGGAAATGGAAAAGTGTAAATTTTGAAATAAGTTGGTACTTGACATGTCTGCTACTTATATCACTAAAGTTTTAAGCCTTGACGTAAGAGCTTGATAGATATCTTTTCAGTACAATTTCATTGAAATTCATTAGTGATACTTTTTTTTGTATGAAAAGAAAATAACTGACATAATATTCTATCGATATCTTGTGTTTGTAGAGCTTCTGCAAGTACCAGTTCTACCTGGATCGAAAACCTAGGAGGACAAAGGTCATCAAGGGCACAAAGAACCCAGATTACAATTATGTGCATGTTGCATCTTGCAAAGCGGTGACAAAAACAGTAAGTTCTTTTATGCAGTAGTTCTTTTTTGGTGAGGCTTATGTAGATTCTGAGCCAAGTACTGGAAGACAATAAAGGTTCTTAAATCCAGTGCTTAACCCTTACTCTACCAGCACTTTTTTGAAAATGCGCTCGGGAGGCGGAGCCAAAGATAAGGCACCCAAAATGGCGATAATATTGCCGCGTGGTAGAGTAAGGGTTATTCAAGGCATGATTATTGAAGGGTCCTCTGTCTTCCAGGCAGTAGAGTCGGGCTCGTTCCGCTTCTGGGACCTGCTGGGCCGCCCACCGGGACCATGCTGCCTATATTTTCGAGTTGGCGCATTTGTCGCGGGTTGATTAACCCTTACTCTACCAGCACTTTTTTGAAAATGTGCTCGGGAGGCGGGGCCAAAGATGGGGCACCCAAAATGGCGATAATATTGCCACGTGGTAGAGTAAGGGTTAAGTCCTGAGAATAGATTGGATCTTTGCTAAGGTTACACAGGTGCACTGAGGGGAGGTAGTTTAGAAGATTCAAGAAAATTTTAAGCTATATAAAAATGAAAAAAAAATTATCAATGAATCTTATTGGGCAACCAATAGCCTGCCTCTCTGTTCATCCAAATTACTGTCATTTGTACATATATGGCTTTCTTTTCTTTCTAACCTTTCTCAATCCTAATCCTCCAATTTATATTAAAATACCTGTTATTCTTTGGCAGCTTTTAGACTACTTTGAGAAAGACTGTTTGATTATTGAATTGTGGGGAACACAGAAGAGCTCCAACAGAAGCTCTCAGAAGCAGAAACCAGCAGATGCCGATGGAGAAGATTCTGAGGATGTAGGGCTCAACACCTCTGGCTTCTTTGGATTTGTAAGTTCTTTGAGTACAAAGAGAAAATGCTTGCTGTTAAAATATCCTACAATAAGTTAAAAATCAATTAGGTATTTCAATTTCAAATTGATTTATTCAAAAATATGCAAATATGTGATTTTTTTTTGGGTAACTTCAAGTGTACATAAAAAATTAATTGTGTGTTGATCCATTACCACATTTTCTTTAAACATTGCGACTGATTTGAAGTTAGATGTTTGGAAATGTATTTAATTTGGTTTTGATTTAAAAGTTAAACGAAGGTAGTTTCTAATTACAATGAATTACCTTGTTTCTAATTACAATGAATTACTTTGTTTATAATCACAATGAATTACTTTGTGTCTGATTACAATGAATTACTTTGTTTCCAATTACAATGCATTACTTTGTTTCTAATTACAATGAATTACTTTGTTACTAATTACAATGTGTTGTTCACAAAGTTAAATCCATACTGGAGCGCTTCCGTTTCCTTGGTGTAAGCGGATGAGAGCACATGGCTCCCCCTGGACAGGACGCCAGTCCATCGCAGGTTAATTCCCCAACAATACTGGTACTCATTTACCGCTGAGTAAACTGGAACAAGTCTAGTTAACTGGAACAAGACGAGTAGGGTGTCTTGCTCAAGGACACAATGCAGCACTCGCGACGGGAATCAACCCGGTACCATTCACACACCAGCATGACTCCATAACCACTCAGCCACTGTACCCCCACAATGAATTGTTTGAAGTCTTAAATCTCAAAGTCTTTCTCGTCTGTATTACTTCTAAATATTTTCAATAGATAACCTTTATAATTTTATCTTCCATTTTCAGGATCAGGAGGAAAAGTACCAGATGACCGTTGCTCTGAGCACCGAAAGGAAGAGAATTGCTAGATTAGAAAACAAACTGGTCAGTGGATTCCTCATCTACAGTGCTGCAGTTACCATTTTTTCTCTCAAAAGATTGAGCATACATTATTCTATATTGGCTTTGGTATAAAAAGATGGGAGGGTACTGTGTTGGTTTGTGGGGAGTATGAAAGTTATCATTCAGATCAGGTGTATAAAGTGTGGGGAATGTTTGTAGAATTATTTTTGGTGGTAGGAATTGCATTGTACCCATCCAAAGGCTACTTTACAAACTCATTTATAATTACATGAACTATTCTCAGATGATCATAGGCTCAAAATATTTATGGTTGAAATGTTTAAGCTCGAATACAACTTTGACACAACTCAATCGCGTTTCAGTCCCTGTATTGTAAGGTAAACCAGAATAATACACTTATTAAAACCCTTTTTAAGTTTTGTGATAGCAGTAAATGCCTCCATAACCTAGTATACAAAAATTGTGCTTTCTTCAAGGAGGTTAAATTCAAAAGAATTTTCATGAGATTTTGGACTGCTTCTTACATTAACATTTAAAATTTCTCCCTGCCCATTCTCCTTCCCCTCGTATCTTCTTCCATTTCTCCTATTTACCGGTCTCATCTTTTACTTTTATTATTCTTTTTTGCAATGATCCATTGCCTGTTTTTCGCTGGCTTCTCCCCTTTCATCCTTTTCCCTTCTACCTTCCTTTTACCCATTTACTTTTGTTTCTCTATCTTCCACATAGGCCTTTTCCCTTTTATGCGCCTTTCTTCACGCCATCATTTCAGCAATTTAAAAATTCCATGTTTTCTCTAACAGAGCAATCTCCAGGCCTATGTAGATGATGCCAAGAAGAAAGGACAGCAAACAGTAAGTACAGAAGAGGTTGATAACATCTTGAAGAACAAAGGAAATCCACATCGCTTCCGAGGAGCAGCCAGGGTTATAGCAATGGCAGAGAGGGCCAAGAGAAACCATGATGGTAAAGTCACAAGCGCAGCATGCAGTTTACAGTAAACCATGTGTAGGAACATTCCTATGAATTTTCATGTGAATTCTTCCTTTATTATGTACAAATCGAACAAGCTTGTTCTTGTAAAGTGCAATTGTTACACCTATGGGGTGATTAAGGTAAAAATGTTTCAATCATTTAGTTTTCAATGAAATACATAAAAATTGCCTTGGATGTGCAGCTATGACATCACTCTTGAATTAGACTTAACACACCACTCACTTTTCAAAGCACTGAGAATATTTCAAAAGCCATAACTTATAAACATAAGATATCAACATGTTATTTTCACCACTATTTCTTTACTTGTTTTTTTCATATAAATCCACATTATAAATCATGGACTATTCCTTTAAGATAATAATTTGGCAGCTTGTAATTTTCTTCTGATGTTTAATGTCTCATGTATTAAAGGAAGTGATCCTCAATGGTGATTCAGATTTCCTTCTACTCAGTTGTGTCTTAATAGTGGCAGTAATTTGTTAATTTTACATATTTTAGGGTTGAAATTAGAATCCTTTTGACCTAGATTTAAAATCACCATCTTCTGATGGAATCAATGAATGCCATCTTGAACAAACGTTGAACCTTCTGGATTTTTATTTTCTCACTCCAGTCAGTAGGAGCAACGTTGAATTAAATGTGTAGGAACTTATTTATTCTTTTACAAAAATAAAGTACTTAGCAAAGGAATAGAAATGTCATTTAAGTGTAGTGTATGTGAAAACTGTTGTGTGATTTGTGTTTAATACCACCTTCAAGTGGAGGGATGTGTATCTGCAAAATTGTATTGTAAAATTTGAATGTGTTTTTAAATGCAGTAAGGTAAATAAGGAACCAAGGGAACTCATTGTTATTAAGGAGGGTAGATGTGCATAGAGATCTAGAAGATGCCTTGAATTATTTATGTTATGGGAACTGACCATTGTTGAATGACAGATTATTTTGACAGAGTATGATATGCTTTTTGTGTATATGAATGATCCCACAGTGAATGTATTTACTGTTAAGTTGTACAACTGCTCTATTGGAAAGTTGTGATGACTTTTCAGCAATAGTTTACTTGCTTTTCTGAAATGATAAACACCTTGATTAGTTTTCTAAATTTCTACTATTTCTGTAAATATTAAAAAGGTTTGTATGTTTATGTTCAGAGCTGTATATTTTGGTATGTTACCATTTTGTTTATTATTATTATGACAGGTTTTCTTTTTGCAGTGGTAAACAATACAAGCATGTTAGCCTATTATCCCATATTACTGATTGTGATTGTAAGTTTTGAGAGAATATTTGGCTCAAGAAATGTGGCAAAAAGTATTATTTTCAGAGAGTAATTCAGCTTGGTGTGTGAGATAATCATTAAACTGCAATTTGTAAATCTACATAATTAATTGGCCAATGAGAACATAGTAAACCTCTATGAGAGGTGTAGTTTGGTTTTGTAATTTAACTTCAGAATATTGTCGTGCATTTCACAAAACTTTGCAGACAAATGTCAACGCAGATAACCAATGAATTTGAATTTTTTTTAATTTATTTTTTTATTTGATCTTTTGTGTGATTAATCTTTTATTTACGTATAAATGCCCCAAAGTCTTTAGCCCATGTTTAAACAAATAAATTGTAGTGAACATATTTCTCAGAATTTCTATCTTTCTTCAGTAAGATTATCAATATTTTCTGATCAACTTCTCTTTCAGAGAAAATAAACAAATTACTTTTGGTATTTAGGTGTTGTAATCATCAAGATATCGGAGTGCAATATCCTAATGTTTTTAGAACCCGGGACGTGCGGGTGAGACGACAAAGCCACGGAGGTCTGTGGTCTGTAGGTGGTTAAATTCAAGTTTCTAACCACTTAGTGTGGAAATGATCTTTAGACATTAATATTCCTAAGAGAACAAAGCTTACTTCACAGCTGTGCAGACTAATTATTGTAAGTAATATCCATTGTGAAAATAGAATCACATTTGAAGTAACATCATATTTAGCATAGCATAGCATGGCATGGCATGGCATGGCATAGCATAGCAAGGTTTAACGTCCCAAAAGCATCCAGTGCTGGACATTATATCAAGACGGCCACGGCCTTTAATAACCAGTTGTGAACTCACTGGTTGCAGACCCACAGGGATTCGAACCCAGGACGTGCGGGTGAGAGGACTAACCACTACAGTATGGAGGTCTGTTGAAGTCACATATTTAAAGTGTCATCCTAGCATTGTTGCTTCCATATTTTCAAGTGTCAAAAGCACCCTTTCAACCTTGCCATGAATGACAAAAGCAATTTGGCCATGGGGAACTTCTTAGAATGAAATGTTATTTACATTAATATGAAATTTGATCAATCCATTGAGATGGAGTTAGGCCGGAAGTTTTATATCATTTTGGCTAATTTAGAATCACAGCCTTAAAAGCCCTCAGGCTGATTGAATTTCCTCCCCTCCTATGTTGATAATCCAGCCAGTAAAATCTAATTACGTGACAATTTATTTTCAAAATGTGATGCACTTGTGGAAGTTTCTGCAGTAAACTCTCTTAAATACATATAACAAGTTTGTGAACCAAATCTGAACATGTTTAGGAAGGTTATTCTCCCCTTCTAGTCCATGTGTTTTTGTCTGTTATAAAGTTTTCTTTTTCCATGTTTACAATTCTGTTTTGAAGTTGCTTCAACCCTGGAACATTGCTACATTTACATTTAGTGTAGTATAACAGCATTTCATTAGTCATTTATGGAAGAAGTTAGTTCGCCTTGAGATATTTTATTTTAAGGATGCAAACCCAGCTTCATCTCAGGAGTCTCTCAGTGGTAAAGCCTGCATATTTCATACATAAGGTTGTAGCTTCAATATCAACTTCTGTCATTTTCTATTTGGCTAGTAGTATAAACTAGGTTGTAAATTAGACCGAGATTATCATTAACCCCTGCAGTGGGTAGTGGCTGAGTTCCACACGCGTAAGATTCATACAACTACCTTGTGGTACTCAACCTTCCTCATGGGCTTCTGTTTCACTCTTTTGAACTGGTTCATGGTTCACATTTATAGTGTAAATGTAGTAAAAAATATGCCTATCAAAGATAATTTTTTATTTTGATAAACCATTGATAGTAAAATCATTCACAATTTGAGATTATGTCTGTTTCTACATTCCATGTTAAAAGTAATGTGCTTTATTGTTAGACCAAAAGAACCTTGACATGTGTGCAGCGTGAGAGAATATTTTTCTATTCTGAATGAGAATATTTTTCTATACGCAGTAAATTTAATTGTATAAATTTTGATGACCTTGAAATGGTGCTTAAAACCGGTAGGTAACTTAAAACCAGTAGGTAACTTAGAACCAGTAGGTAACTTAGAACCAGTAGGTAACTTAGAACCAGTAGGTATCTTAGAACCAGTAGGTAACTTAAAACCTTAGAATCAGTAGGTAACTTAGAACCAGTAGGTAACTTAGAACCAGTAGGTAACTTAGAACCAGTAGGTTCAAACAATAGGTAGAAATAGTAGATACAGTAGGTTTGGACATGCCCTTGTGATGTCATCAGCTTAAATTGTTTGATATCATATATGCATATTTCTATACATACCAATGAATTTTATTTAATAGAACCTTGATATTTTTGTAGTGCTAAATTTTAATTGTGTTTTCTTTTTTGGTGTTATTGTGAAAAGATCAATGGCTATCTGTTAATTTGTGAAATGATATATCTGTAGATTATCAGAAGAAATAAGTACTATAATACAGTATGTGAAAATACATTTGTCTTCATGTTTTTCTCTTGTCTTGTAAATTTAAAGGTGTATAGGATAGGTAAGGAAACATTAGCTGCATTTTAACATACTTGTTATGTCACAAGAAGTTAAAAGATTTGACTATTTTATAGTCCCCTAAGTTCTCAAACACTTATTTTGAGATAAGTTTGATTCTTTTTTTCAATCATGAGATGACCAATTGATTGTAAGAATGACTTCCCAATTTAAAATTGGGCCTTATTTAAGTGATGTCTTTCTTTTAAACGAAGACTGTCTCTGCTTATCTTTGCCTTCTGATGAGAAAGATTCCTGAAACATTCCAACCAATTAAAAAAAAAATATTCTATCTGTTCTGTACTACAAACTATGTATTTGATCATGTCTTTATACAATTCTCAATAAGAATGCTCTCTAAAATCTATATCTAAAATCATGTAATCATATCCTTACATTGTTATACAGTGGTTGGCTAAAAGACTTAACGGAAAATTCCCATTGTTGTTTGTGAAATTTTATTTGAAAGAGCATACTTTTAGAGCCAATTAATACAAAAATTAGGTTGATATCATATTCTGTTCAGGAAATATAGATTTTTAAAGATTTCCTAATTGCATTTTAAAGTTTTTGTACAGTATGATGATTTCGTTTTTGATGATGTCATAGAGGCAATTCCATTGCAAATGTTTATGTATTTCTTTAGATGTAAATTGGTTGTTTCTGATCAGAAACAATTTTCCAAAAGTTATTGAAGTAGGGTATATTAGGCAATGTATATAAATACCTAACTTTCATCAAATTATTTTTCTAGCAGGGTTTACTAATAAAAAAGGATGATAGATTTTATTGAAATACATAAACTTTGTGGGAGAATGTGTTGCTGTGATGTCATACTGAGCCTTTCCTAGTCATTTATTGGCATTTTTTGTGAAACGTAAAATTTGAATATCAGGCTCCTGGTAGGAATAACATACCAACATGATTTTTGTACTAAATTTTTTCTAGTATTTTTCTCTTTCTTAGGAAAGGTTACGAAAAAACATGGGAATATTCCTTTAACAAATTAAGCATACATCACATTTATTTACAATGAATACTTTGAAAATAGTTTAACATTAAAAGGTGTAAAAACATATTTCTACATTGAATATTTTATGTAACAATCATAAAAACAATGAAAAACTGAATTGAAGAACTGAGATACATTTATCTGCATAATTTTCTCGTCAATGGTTGAATTTATTAAGCGTAAACTTTTCCATTAAATTCACCTGGAGGTCTATTCCACTGCTTATATCAAAAGTTTAATGTTATCAAAGCTTAATCAAGTTTTTCTCAATCGATTACCTTAGAATTGAAGAATGTTTTAGTTGGATTTTGCATATATTAGGAAATGGTATTACTTTGATCAGGGATTTAAAATGGCATCTCACTATTTTCTTAAAGCCATTAATTTGTTCAGTTTCATTAGTTCCTTCAGACTTGTCATAGGGCATAAGGATAGTAATGGAAATTATGATGGGTTAAAGAACTACAAATTTACAACTTTGCTTCAAGGAGCACTAGACCGATAAGAAGGCATATTTTTAGGGGTCCCCTAAAATCAAATGCTTATGTAGCACACAACGGTATAGTAATTTTCTGATAATATGAATGTTCAAATGACCTTTGCTCGTCGTCTGTGAGCTATGGAAGCATGAAGCTTATCGATCTGATATTGATAATATATCTGTAAAATTTGCAAAAATGAGCGCCCTCACTCTTCGGTATAGTGCTCCTTTAATTAAGTTCAGGGTACAGTATCATATATAAGTATGATTAACCATGAAAATGTGTGCCCTTCAAAAAACTTACCAATTAAAAACTCCATATTTGTCTTCTATGATTGTTTCACAAGTACTCCACAAAAAGGTGATTTGAGAAATCTGTATGAAATGCTTCACCTGAACCTTAACATTGAAAAAGCTTGAAGTAAATCCCATCTTATTGTTTCCTCACAACTTCTAAGCACTACTCTTCCCATTTTACACCCCCCCCCCCCTCCCCTCTTTATTCTCAGGCATTCCGGCCACTATGTAATTGCCTCCCCCTTTGTTATGACCTGCTCGGGACATCTAAGGCGTGTCTGACATTACTACTGCTGATGGCAGTAAATGTGATTAAATTGGAGACACTAGAGGCAATTCCCCAAAAGCACCAGCAGATAATAGTTTTTGATTGGTTGGAACAACTATGCTTCATATCAATTCATTTCTAATTTCTTCATCTTATATTAACAGCCTAATGATAAGAAAAAACTTCCCTACTGTTTGAAGTAAGTCTTAAGGACATAATGAGTGTGATATAAGATTCTTACATTTACTATAAAAGGGTATAAATAGGAATTAGTCTATGAAAACTTGTTGTAAGCATAAAATATGCAAAAGGCTTGGAAAAGACACTTTTTTTAATTTTTTAATTGCTATAGGAGAATAAAAAGTAGCCCAATGATTAGGTCGTTGGTGTCGTACTCAAAGGTATCGGGATCGAATCTCAACCAGGGCGCTGTGCTGTGTCCTTGAGCAAGACACTTTATTCCAATTGCTCCAGTTCACTCAGCTGTAAAATGAGTACCAGTTTTGGCTGGGGAGTTAACCTGTGATGGACTAGTGTCCCATCCAGGGGAGTCAAGTACTTTAATCCGCTTGGCACCATGGAAACAGGGTATAAGCACCGGCTCTATAAGCCCTCGCGGCTTGATGGGAATTAACTTTAAACTTATTTGTAAATGTCAGGATATTCAATGTTTTTTTGAGTCAAAAAATGATCTTATTACTCATCAAAATGTGATACCAGTATCTATCTATTCACACATGTTTCAGCCATCACGGCAAGTCCAGCAACTCATATTTAGAGATACAGCTCATCAACCATGATACAGGAGCAGTGCACAGCTTGGCTGTACGAACCTTCTGTGGGTAATTCTTAACTTGGTGATCATAAATAATAAAATATGAGCATGACGCCAGCTCTGAATCTTGTTTTACATGATAAGGCACTACATCCGTGGCTTGTATTACGTCGTCATCTGGCTTGGGATGACGTGTTAAAATCGTACCACCTCCAAGTCTGATGAGTGAGGCCAAATCCTCTTTGGGTGGGGTTGGTGCGACAAAGCTGCCATAGAGAAAGAAGTTACAGCCATCAAAGAGCCCGGGAAACTGCAAATGTGAAAAGAAAGTGTTGAAATTTTAACAAGAATTTGGTTCATTATTCAAATACATAAATCCTATCTTTTTTCAAATAATAATTCTATGGTTCCATGTATTTATCTGCAGACTGCTAGCTTTTTTTAAATCCTTCTAAAATGTATAAAATACAAAGATAATGAACAGGAAAATACCTTTTTTTAATAATCCACTATTTTGGTTCAATGTTTTATTATAGGTAGTGCAAACCACTTGTTTTTTTAATTTTGGATTAATTACTTGAACAAGTTTTTTTTCTAAATGTCAAATTACTCTGAATTGGTTCAACCTTTGCACAGATTTCTGTACATAAAGGAATTTCCTCATTATACATGTATAAATCATTTGGGCCCCAAAACCTGAAAAATGTGATTTTTGACCACGCTTTCCGACACCCCATTTTTGCCGGATTTTTGGGTTGTTATAAATCCCTCAAATTTGCATTATTTTTTACCTGAATTATTTCTTAACATACTTTATATTTTCAACCCTTTATCTTCATAAATTCTATAAATTAATAACCATTTTTGTTGTAATGAAGCTGTAATCACCTTTGAAAAACAATACATTTTAGCTCATATATTCTAAAGTGAATCGGTAGGAAGGAATTTTTTTTTTTTGTAGGGGGGAGGGGGAGGGGCCAAATTGAAGCTTTTTCATACTTTTTATATACTAACACACTATAATTGAAGATAAAATAAACAAATTTGGGTAGGGAGCAATTTTGTTGGGTAGGTAGGGTTACTCCAAACGAACAATTTTTTAAGGATGGCCTCAGTACGGTGGGAACTGACTGATGAATAATATGTTCTTCCTACATTCTATGCGTTTGCAGGAATCCAATGTTCTACATACCCATGAATTACAGTGTTTTGAATTTGTTATCAAGCTAGGGAAACGCCACCAAACATTAAACCCTTCGTTAAATGTGATAAATTACCTGTTTCAGCGAATATTCCCTTCCTCTCTTTGCTCCTTCTGAATCCGAGTCTGCAGTTGAACCACATATCTCAAACGATGTCTCTGGAGCTCGAGACTTCCTTTTCATACACTCTTCTACCCCTGTTAAGAAGGGAAAAAATTTACCATGGTTACTTAACTACCCCTTCAAAATTCCATAAATGCTCTAATATCAGTGGCTTATGAAATACAACTCAATTTATGTGAATGACAATGAGTTTCATTGATTATTAATAAGCCATTTTACAGTAACGATGATATGTATTGCGCAATGCAAGTCAGAGGTCAATTAAGAGTCTTGCCATAAGCATCACTGACATGCATCGAATAAGACCGTTACTTCCCAAATTTTTTCGTTTAATATTTGAGTGGATTCGGCGCCTTACATGTATGTATTTTTGCTTTCGACATGGATGTTCCTTCGATTAGGGACATCGTGTGGGATGCTGTGCAACAACTGGGTTGGATGCCATATGGGACAAGGTTGGGATGCCATGTGGGACATACATTAGGGTGGGATTCCATGTGGAACATAGATATGAATATAGGGTGGGAATGACATTTGAGACATATGGATATAAGGATATGCCATGTGGATCATAGGGAGGGATGCCATGTGGCACATAGCGAGGGACGCCATGTGTAACAAAGGGTGGGATATCATGTGAGACATAGATATGGATGCCATATGGAGCATCTAGAAGAACAGGATGCCATGTTAGAGATGGATAACATGTGGGAAATAGGAAGGGACGCTATGTGAGACATAAGGAGGGATGACATGTGGGATGCCACATGTATATAAAATATTAAATTACACCAGAACAATAAATACCGTCATGGCTCGCACACTGATTCAAATTGACACACATCACAAGTCCAATTATAAAAACATCCCACTATCCACTTCACCCATGTCTTATCTGACATCCCACCCTATATCCCACATATCATCCCACCCCTGCTCCACATGACATCCTCTCTATGTCCCACATGGCATGTCTACCCATGTGTCACATGTAATTCCTCCTTATGCCCTGCATGGAATCCTTCCCTTTGTCCCACATGGCATCCCTCACCATGTCTCACCCTCCTATGTTCCACATGGCATCCATCTCTATGTCCCACATGGCATCTCATCCTAAAGATGTACCAAATGGCATCCCACTCAGAT
The DNA here is from genome assembly GCA_020152595.1 of Chiridota heheva. NCBI lineage: Eukaryota > Metazoa > Echinodermata > Holothuroidea > Apodida > Chiridotidae > Chiridota > Chiridota heheva. The sequence goes on from JAIGNY010003367.1 coordinate 532,354, forward strand.
GTCCCATATGCCATCACACCCTATGTACCACACGGTATCTTTCCCTGTGCCCCACATGGTATCTATCCTTATATCCCACATGACATCCATCTCTGTCCCACATGGCATCCCTACCCATGTGCCACATGCCATTCCTCCCTATGCCCTACATGGAATCCCTCCCTCTGTCCCACATGGAATCCCTCTCCATGTCCCACCCTCTTATGTTCCACATGACATCCATCTCTATGTTCCACATGGCATCTCATCCTAAAGATGTACCAAATGACATCCTATGCACTCATATGTCCCATATGCCATCCCACCCTATGTACCACACGACATCCTTCCTTGTGCCCACATGGCATCCATCGATGAAATCCATCTCTATGTCCCACATGGCATCTCTACCCATGTGCCACATGGTATCTCGACCCATGTGCCACATGTCATTCCTCCATATGCCCACATGGAATCCCTCCTATGTCCCACATGGCATCCTTCTCCATGTCCCACATTCCTATCTTCCACATGGCATCTATCCCTATGTCCTGCATAACATCCATCTCTATGTCCCACATAGCATGTCACAAAGCCATCCTGTGGTAGAATTAACACAGACAAAGCTTTGGTTTACATATGATCGGACCGTACCGCACTGATTGTTATTATCACTTGACCTGACCCCACACACAGTTCCGGGCATGCACGTTTGTTACCACGAACTGGCTTATTCAAAAATAATTTGTATGGTGTTTCTATTTAAATGATAAAGAATTAATTCATTTTTAAAGAAGTTTCTACCTCCAAAAAGTAGTTGATAAGATACGATTATCTATGTGTTTACGATATGTTTTTCTTGGGTTATGGTACAAAACATTTGTTTTAATTCAAAATCATGAAAATGTTCATACTGCTGTTAAACAGTTATAAATCAGCAAATCAGGCTGCAAAATAATAATCACTCAAAAAAAGTAATAACCAAGAAGACAGTAATTACCAAGAGGACAGTAATTACCAAGAGGACAGTAATTACAAAGAGGACAGTAATTACAAAGAGGACAGTAATTACCAAGAGGACAGTAATTACAAAGAGGACAGTAATTACCAAGAGGACAGTAATTACAAAAAAGACAGTAATTACAAAGAGGACAGTAATTACAAAAAAGACAGTAATTACAAAGAAGACAGTAATTACAAAGAAGACAGTAATTACAAAGAGGACAGTAATTACCAAGAGGACAGTAATTACAAAAAAGACAGTAATTACAAAGAGGACAGTAATTACAAAAAGACAGTAATTACAAAAAGACAGTAATTACAAAGAAGACAGTAATTACAAAGAAGACAGTAATTACAAAGAGGACAGTAATTACAAAGAGGACAGTAATTACAAAGAGGACAGTAATTACCAAGAGGACAGTAATTACAAAAAGGACAGTAATTACAAAGAGGACAATAATTACAAAGAGGACAGTAATTACAAAGAAGACAGTAATTACAAAGACAGTAATTACAAAGAGGACAGTAATTACAAAGAGGACAGTAATTACAAAGAGGACAGTAATTACCAAGAGGACAGTAATTACAAAGAGGACAGTAATTACAAAGAGGACAATAATTACAAAGAGGACAGTAATTACAAAGAGGACAGTAATTACCAAGAGGACAGTAATTACAAAGAGGACAGTAATTACTAAGAGGACAGTAATTACAAAGAGGACAGTAATTACAAAGAGGACAGTAATTACAAAGAGGACAGTAATTACTAAGAGGACAGTAATTACAAAGAGGACAGTAATTACTAAGAGGACAGTAATTACAAAGAAGACAGTAATTACAAAGAGGACAGTAATTACAAAGAGGACAGTAATTACAAAGAGGACAGTAATTACAAAGAGGACAGTAATTACAAAGAGGACAGTAATTACAAAGAGGACAGTAATTACCAAGAGGAAAGTAATTACAAAGAGGACAGTAATTACAAAGACAGTAATTACAAAGAGGACAGTAATTACAAAGAGGACAGTAATTACAAAGAGGACAGTAATTACAAAGAGGACAGTAATTACAAAGAGGGCAGTAATTACCAAGAAGACAGTAATTAAAAAGAGGGCAGTAATTACAAAGAGGGCAGTGATTAAAAAGAGGGCAGTAATTAAAAAGAGGGCAGTAATTACAAAGAGGACAGTAATTATCAAGACAGTAATTACCAAGACACTTATTACCAAGAGGACAGTAATTACCAAGAGGACAGTAATTAAAAAGAGGGCAGTAATTACAAAGAGAACAGTAATTACAAAGAGGACAGTAATTACCAAGACAGTAATTACAAAGAGGACAGTAATTACCAAGACAGTAATTACTAAGAGGACACTTATTACCAAGAGGACAGTAATTACCAAGACAGTAATTACAAAGAGGGCAGTAATTAAAAAGAGGGCAGTAAATACAAAGAGGGCAATAATTACAAAGAGGACAGTAATTACAAAAAGAACAGTGATTACAAAGAGGACAGTAATTACAAAGAGGTATATATGTGCAATTTACAACATCTGTGAAAGTCTGTAGTTACATCAAAAATATTTTGTCCTCCTTTTTCTTTCTATTTGCTCAACTATTCTTATGAAACTTTGATCAATTGTGCTCTCTCTTCCAAATGTGTAACCACTATGTGAGGCTGTATAAAAATGCTAGTGACAGAATTCCCAGGGACTATTTGATTTGTAAATGCTCTTGTTCATGGAGTAACTGACAAATTGGAAAACAAAACAGGTGTTCATATTAGCAGATTATTACTATACACATAAATCAAAAGCCTAAATAAAACGTTTCATACAAATTAACTCCTTAAAATTTCAAAATATTCTTAGGAAAAAGGTTTATTGTATATCTTTAAAGATGAACAAGAAACAAATTTCTATTGTTAATCAAATGTACAGATTACTTACATGCAAAATCTACCACCCACTTCCCTAGAAGAACAGCCTGAAGAAACTTCATGGTGCGCACACACTTTCCATTGGAGGATGAATTTGCTACGAGATGGGTGACGTTTGGTGTAAAGTCGGTTGCTACCTTGCCACGGAGGATTCTGGCACATGTCAGCAGTTTGGATTTTTGATTGTCTTTCAGGCCTGTGGGGAGAAAACAAACATCAAATAAGATGAGGTGCAAGGAGGCTGAATTGTATTAAACTTCCCTGGGTCTTTCATTCTCTAAATTTAGCTTACTGATATGGTAAAGAGATGTTTGAGATAAGTTGTATGAAATACATATTGCCAGACTAAAAGCTTCAAGAAGAAGAAAAATCACTTACACCTGTAGCCCCTCTAACTCCACATTGTCAGGATGGAGGCTAGCGTAAGGGAACTACATGGAATATTACACTTTACTAACAAAAACAGCAAACACAAATTAATTTCAAAACTTTAAATCATGTTTTTAACTCAAAATCTCCAAATCACAAATAGATGCAACTTTATTTAACAGAATTATAAAACCAAGTGAACATTACTGAATTATAAAACCAAGTGAAAAACATTAACAAAGGGAGAAAGTGAGGAATTGGCTGGTCAGTGAAGGATAGGTCAACCACAAGTATGTTTCTTTGAATAGTGAGTAAGTACATTGTAAGAGGTATCATTATGATCCATATAAGGAATAAATAGGCGAATAAGGAGGTTATTTGCATGAACGAATAAGTATATCACTAGGAGGAGTAATCACTGAATAATAATGCTGCTAGGATATAAGCTGGTAAAGAACTGTATGGTTAAAGAGACATAAAGAGAGAAGATAAAGATGGGTTGTGAGGGGGAAAATATCTCTTACACACCAACCAGCCAAACCTTGTCGTTGGTTGATCAACAGAAATAGAAATCAAGATCTTTTTGAACAAGTACATATTTATGCTCCGCACAGTTCAGCTCTTTAGTTCAGTTAATAATGATTGACCAATAATTATAATGATAGTCTATGTTTGCGCTTGATCAATGTACAACAAATGTGATCAAGTATTTTACTAAGAAATATGCTCTCCCTACAATCCAAAATCAAGCTGAAGTCCCTTAAATCCAGAGTTTGAATTAATCATAAAATTTCCCATGCTTCTGAATAAATGTGTTGAAAATCTTCCCAGAAAAAAATTGTGACAGAAATAATATTAATGCAGTGAACATATCTTTATATACTTCCCACTTTTGCGACTTAATGTACTTTTCACACAATTATATGGAGGACATCTATTTCTTGATCTCTTCATTGAGAAATCAAATGAGAAATAACTAATCCTAACACCAATAGAATACTTAATAAATTGCACAAACTATCATGCAGTAATTCAAAAATATTGAATAACATCCATCCAGTATCTTTACCACGACTAACATAAAAAAAAATCTTTACCACGACTAACATAAAAAAAAAAAAATGTGGACTCCTCAATCAACATTGGATGCCTCTAATAACAGGTAATCGTGAAATGACACATAAGGATGCCCATCTTTCTACTTAACAGGTACACAAAAGTCTCAAGCGAATATTATATATATTTCTCTCTTTCGAAAGAAAACAAAAAAAAGACAATTAAGGTGATGTTTCTTTAAAGTTTTAAATCTATATTATAAAACAAAAACAAATTAAGCTGGGGATTATTTTTTTAAGTCAGAGATTTTTAAAGCTAGAGTATGCACACATTTTATTCTCAATCGTTTCAAAGCCTCAGAACGAGACTTAAACCAACTTTTATTTTAACTCAACTTTTTACTATAAACCCTCCACTGCACTCTGCCCCTCCACTGCACCCTGCCCCTCCACTGCCCCTCCACTGCACCCTGCCCCTCCACTGCACCCTGCCCCTCCACTGCACCCTGCCCCTCCACTGCACCCTGCCCCTCCACTCCACCCTGCCCCTCCACTGCACCCTGCCCCTCCACTGCACCCTGCCCCTCCACTCCACCCTGCCCCTCCACTGCATCCCACCTTACTTCAGTCCTCTTCATCTTACCTGTCGCTAACAGCACTATTTTCTGTGAGGCAGCGGATGGTGAAGAGGAGAAACTTGAAGACAAGGATGTGTTGAGGTCAGAGGTCACGTTAGGCTGGACTTTTAAGGCACTTCGTATTTCCGCACTCATTGGTAAATCTTTTGGGGTCAATCCGTTGATGTTCCTGAAATAAATGTTTTTTGTTAAGACAAAAAAATGTCAGTAGTTTGTTCAAATGGCTACATACCGAGTTGAATTTTGTTTTTTGCAATGTTAATAAAGATTGAAAGAAGGCCTTTGTTACAGAAAAACACTGTTTATATTTACGTAGCAAAATTTGGGCAGTTAAGGTTTATGGTAACATACCAATATTTAATTTTTGTATATGAAATTTGTTTTATGTTTAAAATGAACTTTAAGATCTCAGTGAAACCTCTTTGATAAAAGTAGATTAAGTTCTTAAACATAGCTTAGATTTATGATACATTTAAAATTTCTGATGTATGAAAGGACAAAGAGTTTAATATATTTCTGAAAACTTTCTTAAAATTCAGTCAATAAAATAAGAAAATTTCCTTTCTATACAGATGCTGATTGGGAGTACTATGATTTGATACTACGATTAAGAGTACTAAGTTTTCAAATCACTTTACACAATCATTTTATCGGTTATTTTCTAATAATTATAGCAGATTAAAAAAAACTATGGCTTTAAAATAATGAATACATCCCAAACTGCAATATGTAACATGTGATGATTGAATATTACAAGGTATTTCACTGGTCTTGAGCCTGCAATCAGCACATGTGGACTAGAATAGGCTTGTTACACTGTTGGTGTACATGTCCGCTTAAAGGATTTTGCCAACCTGATCAGAAAGTTTGTGTGTATGGTAGAATAGCACTGTATATTTGGTCACACAAACCAGAGAATTGAAAAAATACAGGATATAACCAAGAGTACAACTGGTTTACCAAAGGATTACTCTAACAAGGGGGCTTAATAAAACAAACAAATATAGTATAACCATATTGACCTTGACTGCTTTTTTCTGGACTGCTGTCCGCAAGTTTCAGAATTATGATGAATCGTCTGATTTCCAACTCATGAGGAAATAACCATCCTTATAAAGAATGGTGCATCAATCATTCATGGGTTTTGCACAAAGTCCTCCCAAGCATATAATGTATATTTATATTTAGGCTCAGCCAAGGACAAATCTGATTTGCATCACTGAACAGCAGTTATGTAGCTTGAGCCCCAGATGAATGACCTATTGTGTACAGTGTTACAATAGCTGGTTGCTAACAAGTGAACTGAATAGACTATGAAGATGCTGTCAGTTAACAAGGTATAGATTACCCATGTGTTGTGTATGGTGTAACAATAGCTGGTTGCTAGTCAATGATTTGTGAAGAGTCTGTTGGGTTGAATGGTGTGGATTACCCCTGATTTTGAGAAAATCGAGGTTGTCAGGTTGGAGGGGTCTAAGGGCCAAAAATTCTTAATGTGACGGGCTATCACTAACAGCTTAACACAGATTAGATACAACTTTTAGCACTGTGGTCATACCTGACATCCAAGAGGCCCCTCTCTCCATCAGCAGTTTCACAACCTCCAACTGATTGTTATTGATAGCATCATGGAGTGGGGCGTCATTCTCAAAACCAGGCACATCAACCACGGCTCCAGAGTCTAGCAGGATCGATGCAATTGCTGTAAAGCCATGGTTACAGGACTCATGCTGTACAAAGAAAAGTCAAGTCATCTACGGTCAAATCATATGTAAATCTTAAATATCTGTTGATTCTATGATAATCATAGGGAGCAATTGCTTATTGCACCTAATACAGCATACATGTAGCTTTCCATGTCTTCTTTTCCATATACTTTGTCTGGAAACATTGATGTATCAAACACAAATTAAGACAAAAGAAATGATTCAGCTGAAAAGGGATACCAAATGAAATGTTGAGGAATGTGACCATGCAATAAAAACAGATCCATCAAAATAAAAAGTTATTACTCCATAGGCAGGGACTGGGTAGCAATTTTTGAAGTGGGGTGCACCATCACATTGATATTAAACCCTGTACATTAACTCCTAATCATATCGGTACATAATGTTAGGACGGGTGTGGGAAAAGGTTACTTCTCATGGCAGGGAGGGAGGGGCGGGGGAAGGTTAAGAACCCAAAATATTTCCAGGAAAAATTGCAATGCTAATTCAAGTTCCATCACTGATGTTGCTGCTAATTGGAAAATCTTTAATTTTCGGGAAATATCCTAAAAGAAATTGGGGAATTTTCTTCATTTTCGGGCACTTTTCTTATAAAATTTGATAAATTGTTTGGCAATTTTAGAAAAACTTCATTCATTTTTGGGCACTTTTCTTCAATTTTGGGAAAAAAAATCATTTTGAAGTAATTTTCTAATTTTCAGGAAATGTTTACAAATTTTACCAAAATATCAAATAATTTATCAAACTTTCCTTCACTTTCACCTCCATTTTTGGGAAATTTTCTTGCAGTTTACAAAAATTTCTTCATTTTTGAGCAATTTCCTTCATTTTAACATTTTTAGGTTAATTTTTTTGATTTTGAGGAAATGTTTTTTTAATTTTTAAAAAATTGGACCAAATTTTCAAATATTTGTACCAGATTTTCAAGTTTTGGAAAATTTTATTCTATTTTAGGGAAACTTTGTTCATTTTCTGGCACTTTTCCTGAAAATTTGGGTGAAATGTGTTTATTTTCGGGAAATTTCATAAATTTTCTGAAAATTTCCTTCAGTTTTAGGAAATTTTCTTTGACTTTGAAGAAATTCTTGTCAATTTGTTGACAAATTTGCCCACAATTTCGTATAATTTGACAAAATTGTCCATGTTAATAATTTCCAAATTTTGACTCCCAACCAGGAAACTGGGAAGGTGAAATTTTCTTAGGCCATTTACTTCTTTATATATATTTGCACAGCAAAAACATGGGAGACTAAATCCCCTCCATCCCCCTCATGTCCGTAGTCTCTGGTAGGAACTTCCAAAGTTTAGTTCATGTAAAAATGAGTTTAAGTTTTAAATGCTGCACATGTATGCTGTCAGAGATGGACAAATTACTTATGTGGCTGCCCATCACAAGTCATATCTGGGTAACCATAGTAAGTTTGCTGGGTACTGTATGCCTGTCACACAGCCAAAGTTTTAGCACAGTTTGTATTAAACAAAATTCTCAGGGCAACTTGTCTACAGTTCTTCATGGAGGAAAAGTTCTCTTTAAGCTGATTTGTAAAAACCCTGTATGGTGCAAGAATGATTAAGCACTAGAGTCAGTTTAGTCAGGTGGCTAAGGTCCAAGTTTTACTCATATCTATACACGTTGGATTAAAGCACCAAATTTTGTACATTTAATATTTAGGTCCAATAGAAATTTTTTAGAGAAGGGTGCCCAGTTTTTGAAGTCTAGGTCAGGACTCAGGAGCATTTCAAAGTCAAAGGTCAGTATGGGGTCGCTATACCTGTGACCTTTGAATATCTTGCTACGGTCGGAAATATATAGAGATATCCTTAGTGTACCTACAGGGGCAAATTTACGGGGTTGGGGACATTAATAATATTGTCCTACATCTCCGAAACTGGACATGCTGGGTACATCACACTACAGACTATTAATGGAAATGATCTTATGATTCATTTGATATGCTTTTTAAAAATATCGGTAAATGTATCGGTTTTGAACCCCTGGTGTAGTGACCAAACGAAAGTTCAATGACCTTTACAGACCCCTAGCTTGATTTAAAAAGGGGCAGGGTGATAGACTTGTGGAGGAGCACATTAATGCACGTGCGAAGTGCTGCGTCTTTTCGTCGTGAAGTCCAGGGGCCCCCTTAAGGCTCAATCCCCTTGTGAAGAAGCTCTGGGATTTTAGCTATTATCATACGTCTCAGAATAAGGCTATTCTGATTGATAAGGACCATTCATTAGCCAAACAGGACAATTGCTTACTATGCTATCATTCTGTGTTCTGTACCCATGTAAGATATTTCATTTATGAGGCTTATTAAAATTATTAAGTTTTAACAAAAATTAAATCTAAAAAAATAAAAAAAAAATGTTTTTCTCATAAGGGGCAGGGCAGACCCAAGGGGACAGGGCAGACCCCATGGAGCAGAACAGGCCCACGGAGGGGAAGAGAAGGCTGTCCCTGTGACACAGCAAAGCTTAGGGTCTGCTTTAGCATATTTCTGACCATAACAACATATTTGAAGGTCACAGATATGGCAAACTATACCTTTTTGAATTCCTTATGACCAGCCGAGTAATTTGGTATACTTGTCGACAGGATTGGGATATTTTACAATTTTTGACCCCATACTGACCTTCGACCTTGATTTGCTCCTGACCTAGATTTTGAAAACCAGGCACCCTTCTCAATAATTTTTCTATATGACCTAAGCAATAACTGTGCAAAGTTTGGTGCTTTAATCCAGAAGGTATAGATTTGTTTTTCTCAGCCGCAGGACTAGTTGTCTCAAAATGATTCACAGAAACTGTCTGCTTTGTGGAGGAAATCAATATTCTCCCATACAATTTTTTGACCCCATACTGACCTTCGACCTTGATTTGCTCCTGACCTAGATTTTGAAAACCAGGCACCCTTCTCAATAATTTTTCTATATGACCTAAGCAATAACTGTGCAAAGTTTGGTGCTTTAATCCAGAAGGTATAGATTTGTTTTTCTCAGCCGCAGGACTAGTTGTCTCAAAATGGTTCACAGAAACAGTGTCTGCTCTGTGCAGGAAATCAATATTCACCCATAAGAAATGTTGGAATATGAAAAGTTTGTAAAATATATCCTGTATATTGAAGGCACAAGTCTTGACTTACCAGTGATGTCCATCCCGCATTGTCTTTTGCATTGGGATCAGCACCTCGTCCAGAGTGATTTCACAAGGTCTAAATCTCCCTGCAAAGAAGGAAGACAAATAATAAGCAAAAATCTTCTTATGATAAAATAAAATTATATGTTTTCAAAAGTGATATATAAATTAACTACTTTGGTAGATGGAGGTATAAATACCTTAATGCAAGCCACGTGTAACGGAGTTTCCCCTCGGACGTTCCTCTTTGTCACTTCTCTTTGTGGTGTTGGTATCTTTATATTCTCTTCCACCGTCTCCGCCATATTCTCATGTTCCAGTGTGGAATCTTGGAGTATCGTGCTGTCTTTTTCTGTACATGAATCGTTTCTTCTTTTTTCTCTTCTAACTTGGGTCTTCTGTTTTGGAGCTTTCTTCTTTTTTTCATGTTTGTTAATTTCTTTAACTGGTTCGCAATTAATTCCACTATCTTCAGATTGGATAGTTTCATTGGCTAAAGATGAAGTAGGAATTGTTATTGTTTTATTCGAGTCAAACTGGCCAGCTGTGGAATAACTTTCATTCATTTTCTGCTTCAATGTCTTTGGTTTTGATGATGGCTTTAAACTGGGAGATTTTCTTTTTGCTTCATCCTTGGCAATTTCATTAGCTTTGATGATATTAAGTGCACTGTTATGAAGTTGGTTATCTTTCATTGAATCTGATGCTGTGGTTACAGCATTACTTTGTAAAGTACTTGGGTTACCGCTATGCTTTTTGTTCTCCCTCATGTGGGTGATCCAATATCATTGTACTGCCATTCAAGTCAGATGGCATGCATTCAGCTGATGTGGTGTTTACTAAACATTTATCATCTTGTATATCATATCCTGAGCTGGTCCTGCTCATCTACCATTTTGGGTTCTGGCTCTATTTCAACACTGGATTCAATAGTTGTTCTATTTACAGAAGGGGATGTAGGGTTACTTTCAATAAACGAAACACTCCTAGATGAATTATTAGCCTCATTTTCTTCGACCTTGCAGTTCCTGGTTTATTGCCTATCTTGTTCCATTTATTATTCGCCTTCACAATCTTCTTTTGCAGCATTTCCTTCCTGGTTTGCACGGCTCTCCGAGTCTTTTTACCCTTACCCCTATTCTTTGCCTTCTTCATATTTTCTCCCCTCGGAGAAGCAATGAACTCAAACATAGCATAAGGGTCATTTTCATCATTCAAATTCAATTCAGGTTTTTTCTTGGCTTCCTATCTCTCTTGGCAACTTCTGGAGGATTTAATTTTGATATAACCTGTCCTTTCTTGACGAATGATGACACATTTCTGACATGAAGTGCTCTCCTCTCCAGTAATGATGAAGTGTTCACACTTTCTTCCAACTTATTCTCAATTACAGTCTTCTGCAGAAGATTGTCCTCCTTGTCATCAAGATTGATAAACAGGTTGCAATCCATTGTGATCACATCCTCTCCCTCCTTCTCACCATCCTCTTCATTATCACTGATTTCCATATCTGGAATTAAGGATTCTTCTTCTAATGAATATGTATCTTCTTGTAATGAATATTCATTATCTGTCCTCTTAGAATTATCGTGTGGTTCAGCACCTGACACGATGATTTTCGCAGTTTCTTGTAAAGTTGCACCACATTGGCCAATTCTCGCTTGACCTGCAGGTCTTTTGCCCACGTTGGTGCTCCACATATTGGACAGGACACTCCTTTATGCCTGGCAATGCAGTCACTGTTTGGCAAAAGAAATCAAAAGAATAATGATTAAACATCTTAATGTTTCACATGGAATACTGATGCTGCATGTAAATATATTTGTTATAAATGGAGGTAGAAATTCACTGCAGAATTTGTTTGATCAATTAAAATTCTAACTAGGATTTCAAAGCAGCTTCAATTTCTGAGAAGAAGAACAGAGTTGGAATTTTTGTTATTTGAAAGACATATCCGGTTGTATTATTCTGGCTCAGGAAATGTGAGTTAAAAAAGCATTTACCTCGGCCCTCCCCCAATAACTAATGATAACCTGACATATAAAGCGCAGAGGTTGGTTTTTTGGAATGGATGACCACTCCTCAAGAAGAACAGTAAGAAAACCTGGCATTTATCCACTTCCTTCCAAGTAAATTTATGCTTACAATAAGTGAAAGAGCACCAAATATAACTTTTAGATATCTAAAAAGACTTGACTTGATTATGAGCTTATCACAAATCTTAATATATGCAAAATTTCTGACAAAGTGTAGTAAGTTGAAGATGTAGCCAAAATCTTAATGTTTGTAAGCCTACTTCAAATTCAGCTGTCAAGAAACTTCTATAACAAATTTTTTTCCCATAAAATGTTGATTAAAGGTACTATTTGATCAAGTTTGATAAATTATGTTACATACAGTTATTCTTCTTCAAACTATTGCTGCAAAAGATCAAAAACCAATAGAATAATCAATAATCAAAAAGTAGAGGCTGTTCAACCCATGACATCAAATATTTACATAATTTCTTGAATAATATGGGCTGAAAAATTAAAAAGTCTCAAAAATGGTTAACTTTAGTTTGTTGATACATACAGTTTAATGATTTTCTTAGTCCTGCCAATGTTGCTTCTTGGTGTAACTAATTCCTTACTTGTTAATACTGGTACACATTCACTCACCTGCAGAACAGATGATCACAATTCCCAAGCGTGCAAGGATTTTGTAAAAGCTCATTACTATAAACAAAAGAAAATAGAATGAAAGTAAAATGTATTTAATTCTGTAGCTGGTATCAAGTTTTAATTCGGATTTCTTTTCTTTTTGGTTTTTGAGAGTAGGCCTAGGATAGCATTAAGCAAATTTGTTCATCACAGAAAACAATCCTTTCATTTCATTTCGAAATTAAAACAAAGTATCAACAATCTTTATCACCAATAAAAAATGGTGATCAATGGTTAGAAAAGGAGAGATCCAATACTACAATTTGTACAGATGAAAAAGTATGAACACTTCACCTATTTACAATATTTATTAATAAAATCATTATATTCCATGGTAAAAGAATGAACTTCACCTTTTAACAATATTTGTTGATATTATTATATACCATGGTAAAAGTATGAACACTTCACTTTTTTACAATATTTATTGATGATATCATTATATACCATGCTAAAAGAATGAAGTTTAACAGAAAGGTCCCATGTTGCACAGAATTTCTTCCTGATTATGGTTATCATCATCTTCAAAAACAAGTCACAGCTGCTTCTTCATGAAAACTTAAAGACTTCTGCAATCTAATGTTACTGAAAAGAGCAGTACTGCCAGTAGGCCCTAATTTGATCAAATGATTATCAGTGCAAGCTGAAACTAGTACAGTAACTATACCTGCATCACCTTCACTTTACAAAGCTTGCTGATTTTAGGCATAGGAAATCGGCCATTAAAAAAAAAAAAAAAAAACTCACCCTGAAGCAAAAGTCAAGGGTATTTACCGCGTGTTAAAAAAGTTGCCCTAAAAATTTAGGGCAACTTAAATTTCAGTATCATAATAACACCAACATACATGAAAATTCATACAAATATGTTAATAAAGTGAAAAATGTAAACTTCAATTTGTTTTATACAATCTCAACTAAAAATAAAAACTAAGTTTTCTTGAGAATATGTCGAAAATGGGTGCAGAAAATAAAATTCCAACCCATTTTGTTTCTGCATACGATAAAAATGATAACACGCACAGAAATGCATCTTTACAATCGTGCAAGATTAATCGCGTGGGCGCATATAAAATGTCTGGCAGCAAATAGTGAAAAGACTATAAGATGAGCATGGATTACGCTTGCATGCTATTTACTGGTACGCATGCTCGAAGAAAAGACAAAAACTAAGAAAATGTTTGCGCAACATACAAAAGTAGATTCTTTAAAGTAGCTGGTGGATCTGTCAACTACATGATCAACACAATGGTACATTTGGTTAATCTGATTATGCGATACTTATGTTGTTCAACTTCGAGCATTTTGAATCCATTTCGTCAAAAAAACATGTTTTTCTACTTTTTGAGGAACAATTTCGCTTAGATTACCAGCCTAGGCTTACCAAGTTTTTGAACATCCTAGCTACAAGGTAACCAAATCTTTGTAACATTTGCAGGTTAGCCTAACGTATATTAGAAAGCCAGTTACTAAATAAATACAAACTTTGAGATCATCATTAACTTTGCACAGAGAAGTCAATGGCGATTTCCCTGTCTAGCCTGAAACTTGATAGGCCTAGATCTAGCCTACCCAAGCAATGCACTATTATGATTGTTCGAATTTGACTACATCAACTGTCTATTGTAGTCTGTACAGTAGCTAGGACACTTATCTAGCCTAATTATATTTTGGGCTTACCATACAGAACACTTCAATGAATTTCCCAATTCATCCAGGGCATCTGAAGTTGAAGTCCAGCTTGCAATCATCTCCATGTTCTGCCTGTCTAATAGTACACAAACCAATGAGTTGGCAAGGTTTAGTTACTCGTTTAGAAATTGTAGGCCAACGTCGGTAGGCTACCTTAGGACTGTCTATGTCAGTAATGTGATGAGGATACAGGGCCTATCGTTATACACATTAACAAGTGTTACTTAGGGGCCTAACATTCACGTTAGGACTAAAAACTGTCAGTGTTAGCGTTGCACTGTGTTTGACACTGTTCACGTATCGTCATCAACTTCCATGTTAGCTAGCTTAGGGCCATTTATCTAAAGTTATGATGACATTTCTGTCAGCCAGTGTCACGAAAGTACACACACTGTCTAGGTTTGAGTTCCAAATGACATATTATGAATTACACAGACGCTAGACGACCGTATGTGGTCGAGGTGGTGTCGTGCGGAAATATCGCCGGGTTTTGTTGCTGTACTGTACTAGGCCTAGGCCTATATGTCATGCGATATGCATGCGCATGACATTAGATATGTTTGCACTGCTGCTGTACGATTACGCGCGATATTCATGATATTTTGTAACTCGCGGGAGAAGAATTTTACTAAAACTAGATTGTCACCCAAGTACTGATTGGTTTGTATTGTTGTAATCGTTTACAAAAGAAAAAAAAAGATCTTGAAAGTTGAAAGAGACACGATCAGACCGTAATTCCCGTGGATATGGGGCAGTGGCGTGGAGGGTCATGCTTCACTGTGGGAAAGGGACATTTGGCGTACCCCGGAAAAAAAATGCTCATAAGAGGTCAAATTGTTTCTTTTCCTTTGTTTTAATAAATTTTGTTTAAAAATTTGCTCTCCGCGTCGCGTTCGGTGTGTAACGGCCTTAACGCGAATTTCTCGACAGTTGGAACAAAAAAGCATTTTTAACAAATTTTCTAGTATCATCATCAGAAAGCTTCGTTTGTCAACTTGATCTGTTTATCGTGTATAAGCAAAAACTAAAAGCATCTTATCATATTTGTTTCCTGTATAATCATCTAAAAAATCGCTCGCCGCGTCGCGTTCGGTGTGTAACGGCCTGAAGACGTCCATTATTGGGGGGCTTAATATTGTGTAAAATCCAGGGTCGACGTACTGGTGGGCGCCCTGCACGCGGTGAAGCCCCAGGAAGCTAGCGTGTTTTTGTCTTGTTTTTGCCGTGATTTGGTAGTAGAAGAATGGTTAATAACGTGTCAATTCCACCCTAAAGTTAGAAAGGAATATTATTTATAAAACGAATGTTCAAATGTAGGATCCCATTGACTACAATATGTGTCTTTATTTGGGGTGACCTAGAATGTTTTTCATGTTTTGATGTAAAATAAAGTTTTTAGAAAAAACATTTACTACAACGTTGAGAATAAAAATATATAAGAATATATTTTCATGACAATTTTTGCGCCCCTGTGAGCAGTCGGCGCCCTTTCAAAAAGCTTCTACCAGCTCTAATTGTATACTCTACATGGCAGGGGCAGATATTAAATATTACCGACGAGCTATCGCCATGCATCGGCTATTGTCCGAGCGCGACATCCAGGGGCTTACTCAAGTGCCAATGGTGGGACAAATGGCGGGAAATTTGGATTTTTTGTGGAAAATTCATGCACTTTTGGACTACAAAAATGCAATAATTCGTGCTGAATAGTATAGAAAGAAGTTATTAATCAACACGTAAATTTTCACAGGGCCTTAAAAATGCTCTCAGGACAATTTTGGTGCCCTTGATCCCTTGACGCCATCTCAAAAAGCTTCGCTGGGAAGATGTTGCTCCCATGGCCCCTGCCACCACGTCACTGATAGGGGGACCACTTTTTTTTGGGAATAAAGGAGCACTAGGCCAAAAAGAGGTTTATGAAACATATTAGTTACACTATATTTAGAGTCTGCCATAAAGTTTTGTTTTGGATTTAGTTGACATATGTGCGTGGTAGGGACGGGGACAGGGGGGACTGGCATATGAAATCATTTGATGAGGTGGGGGAAGGTCCTTTTCACTTGTTTAGGGAGGAGAGTTAGCGCTGAAGTGAATTAACACCCTCCTTCCGTTGTAATTTACGCAGTACCGTCGGAAGCGGGAGTTTGGTGGGGGCTGGGTGGCTTCAGCCCTCAATAATTTGCAGACCTGTAATACAAATTGAAGCCGCATTTTCGTCATTGCAAATAATTATTGAAAAAAAAAAGTGCGTCCGGCCTGGTCAACACCGCATACAATTGAACACGTACATTATTAAGGGCTTTCAGACCGGGATCAACTGGACTCGGTGGATTCTTACACTGAGTCAATGCTTTTATTGTTATATGTAAATCATGATCAGCCATGTTGTCCAGTTAAATCGTGAATATTTTTGCGAAACGTAGGCATAAACATTTGCACGTAACGCTATCCATGGGTTGCATCACTGTTCAAAACGAATCAAATTACTTGCATTGATAGGTAAGTGGGATATGGTGTGTTTAAAATAATGAAAATAAAGGAAACAGTACTGGTTTTAATCAGGGAACAAGGATCCGAAACGATAACCAACAAAATGATTTAGAGCACTTCCTTTCATAACTTTCGATTGCTATTGCTATTAGATGTATTTTTCTATTATTATAATGTTATTATGAATTATGAATGTTGTGATGAAACAGATAAATAAATGAAATGAAATGATTTACCAGAGACAAAAGTAGTAATAGGAGACTATACAGAAAGTGCTCAATCAGGAGCCAGCATTAGTTATGTACTAGTGTTCCACATAAAAAGATTTTCTGCAAGTTGTATCAGACTGCTTTTTCATCCAGCATGTGTTGTTTCCCACGCGTGGTATAGTAATTGTCATGATTTGATTTTCAGTAGTGAAGAAAGTATGGTTAGAAATGTGCCAAGTAGCGGTAAGGTAGGATGTAGTGATCATGACCTCATTAGTTTTATCTGTATTGTTTCACAAAGGTTTCTCCAGCTATCAAACTGGTTTTAGATTTTAAGAATGCTGACTTAGCTGCACTTCAGGATAATTTGTCATTCGAATGGACTTCTTTGCTCCGTGACTTTGACTCTTCTAAAGCATGGGATGTTTTCTGAACTATAGTTTTAAAGGGTGTAAACAGGTTGGTGTAAATAAGTTTGTCCCATTAAAGAAAGTCTGTAGGCATAATCGGCCAGTGTGGATGTCTCGGGAGGTTTTGCGCTCCTTTTGCGTCGTTATAAACACAGTGGATGTCCTGCGGAGCTTGCTAGGTATAAGTATCATGGAAAGTTCACAAAGGATTTGATAAGAGATACTAAAGTGCTTTTTGAAAAACGTTTGTCCAAAGAGGTTAAGATTAATCCTAAGTCGTTTCATTCTTATGTTCGCTCATAGCACAAAACCAAGGAGGTTGTTGGTCTCCTTCAGGGTAATGATGGTGTTATCGTCAATAGTGGTAAGGATATGGATGAGGTTTTGAAAGACTACTTTGTGTCTGTTTTTACTAATGAGTCTCCTGCTGATGATGTTGTGGATTATCTTAGTGTGCACTCTCCAGTATCCATTAAGAATCTTGATTTTTTAGTTGATGTTGTGTCTAAGAAGTTGAAGGGTTTGAACTCAAATAAAACACCCTGTCTAGATGGTATACATCCTGCTGTCTCATATGAGTGTTCTGATGTTCTTTCTGTTTCCCTGATTATCTTTTCAAAGTGCTTTGATGTTGGTGTTGTTTCTAGTGATTGGAGAATTGCAAATGTCACTCCTGTTTTTAAATAGGGTGACCACAGTTTGCCTTGTAACTATAGGCCAGTGAGTCTTACTAGTGTTGTGTGCAAGGTCATGGAGTCCATTGTTAAGGATGTTGTACTAGATCATTTACTGGTCAATGGTTTGTTGAATTTGTCCCTGCATGGGTTCTTACCTAAGAGGTCTCGTCTTTCTAATGGAGTTTCTTGATGATTTTACTAAACTAGTTGATTTTGGTCATAATGTGGATGTTATCTATTAAGATTTCCAAAAAGCAGTTAATAAGGTTCCATTGGGCAGGCTCATGATGAAAACAAGATCATTTGGTGTGGAGGGCCCGGAAAGTGTGCCAGTTGGATATATTCTTGGTTAGTTGACAGGTAACAAAGAGCTGTTGTTAATGGTGAAGTATCTCCATGTAAGAAGGTTACAAGTGGTGTTCCTCAGGGTTCTGTATTGGGTCCGCTTCTTTTCTTAATCTTCATTAATGATATTGATGTTTCCCTTGGCTCCAGGATTTGTAAATTTGCTGATGACACTAAGCTGTACAGGATTGTTGATGATGCTGTGGATTCTTCACTGTTGCAAACTGATCTGGATAAGTTAGTTGGTCCCAAACATGGCAGATGTCATTTAATGTTGTTAAATGCAAAGTTATTCATTTTGGTCAAAGCAATTTGGCTTTTGATTACTGCATGAATGGTTCAAATCTTAGTTTTGTTGATCAAGAAAGGGATCTAGGTATTGTCATTACTAGCAATCTAAAGCCTTCTAAACAGTGTGCTTTAGCAGCTACAAGGACAAATAGGATGCTTGGTTTGATTGAAAGAAATTTTTGTTTTCTTGGTAGAGAGCTTGTTCTAAATTTGTATAAGCAGTTAGTCAGGCATCACCTCCAGGCATCGTGTCGTTGACCTTCTTTCAAGATGTTGCTCTGGATGGTAGCCTTGAACTGTACGGTAGCCTCGAAATGCAACTCTCTGTATTAAATGTCTTAATGTAATGTTCTCTTTCTTGAATGTTTATAAGAGACTCTTCAAAAGAGACCCACGAGGGTAAAAACATCCATGCCACATCCTATAAGGACTATAAGCGCGGCGAGACAACCAAAATCGTTGTAGAACGGCGGTATAAAATCTCCTCCATCGGTATGCTCTCCGTAGATGTCAGGATCGCAAGAGTCGTCGTGCACCCTACGCCTGATCTCTGCCCTGGTGATTTCCGAAGGAGTCTTTGCTACTTTGACACTGGTCTCAATATGCGCTTTCTTTGATGCCTGTGAGTAAACCGACGCTGCTTTACGTTTTCGCCCGGGAACAGGCTCCATTATTGTTGTTGTTAGGTGTTACACTAGTCTCCATGTTGCTTCTTTGATGTCTGATGCAAGAATGAATCAGACTTGGCGACGATGACGAGTGAACACACAATTACAATGACGGGGTCGCCGCCTGCGTATCGGTTATGATAGTAACAATGCTATCACGAAACGCTTAATACGACCCGGACAAGAACACAGGTACGACGTACGGACAGACATAACATCGACAGCCAAGTCAATGTCCACGGCCTTTGATAACCAGTTGTGATGCACTGGTGAATCGGACTTCGACGATGTTTCCTTTTTATGTTGTTTTTGACTAATCAGAGCAAAGCAACAATAGCGTCACAAAGTTAATAGTGTCGCTCTTTATGCTGTTATGTATCTACATGGAAGGTTCAGTGCGGAAATTTATACGGCTTAAAGATCTGTTTTCAATGATCGTATATTCAATACGGACTGTTACATCGTTTTTTTTTTCAACCAGGCATGAAAAGGTTCTGGCATGAAGTCGTACATTTCTCCATCTCTGTACAATCTGCAACTTGAAGTGTTGCAAAATCTTTACCATCGCCTCTCTGTGGTATCCTTCCTCGGATTCGAGATGAAAACAAGGAATAATGAATGAGATTCAAGTGTTTTTCTCTATATCCAGTTTCATCACTCAAACAGTAAAATCTCCGTACTCTGTGGCTTTTTGACGTAGACTTTTCGTAAGCATAGGCAATAGGCCACCATAATGTGGTTTATCATGAAGTCCATTTAATGAAAAACCAAGCACAGTCGATAAAGAATGAATATGAAGATGACGTGCCAGACTCGTAAAACATTGTTGGCTAAATATACTATACATTGATTTAAATTGTACGGAGATCGGGGAAGCTTATCTGTCCATTGTTAGCTGTATTTTTTATTTCATTTACTCTCTCTCTGCGTACCAGGCATGCCAAGCTATTTTCCTTAAGTTTTCCATATTGTCCGTATCATAAAGGTTTGTTTTGCTCATATCCATTCCAGTAATGTTCTTAAAGTAGAAACAGTTTAAAATATGTTCAGTAGTTTCCTCATGGTCACAAAAATCACAATTTATATTAGGGTAAATCTTGTAATTGGCTTTAACGTTAGTCATATTCAGCCTTAATTTGATTATAGTAAAGGTCGTCATTGTTTTTTAACTCTGTAATATATTTCTGTCTTTTAAAACCATGTTCTAGTTAAAATCTGAGTTTGCTAGTTTTTTCTTTGATTCATTTCTTCTATTTCATCAGCAATTTTCTTTTTAACTTCTTTCTTTCATTTGCCTTTTGTCTTCTTGCGAACATTATTTATATCAATATCAATTCCGTATTTTCTTCCTATGTATTTGATTTCATGATACCAACATCCAGGATAGCTTTTTCTTTAATAAGTATTTTTCTTGCTGTTCTAATTTCGTTTAAGTTGAGTAAATAATGTAATAAAATGAGTTTCTTGTAATGAATAATTCATAAGATTGGCCAAAAACCTGCTTCTTTCAAAAGTCCCCAATATGATGTTGCACTATTTAAGTTGAAGATGCGGAAAATCATTCTTTTTTTGCAGATTTTTTAGAGCTTGTAATTCCTTAACTGATAGATAGATTAGTCAAAGTGTTCATATTATATGTAAAGGCTGGCATAGCTACTGCTTCTAGTATTTCAAGTTTTACTTGTAATGCTGCGTCTCCGACTTTCTTCAAAGTGATAGATTGTCTGTGGGACTTGATTCTTATACAGGAATCATGAAACATTGTTTTGTATTTGCATGTGTTCGATTATTGAAAAAAGAAAAGTAAAAAGAACAAAAAACAAAGACAGAAGGAGTACAAAACCGTGGTGTGGTTTTAGAGAGAAAAGCTGATTCTGATTCTTATAACAGTACTGTTAAATCCACCCATAGGCCCATAGGTTTTATTATTTCTATGGCGCAAGCAGGGGTGTAGGAAGCTTTCGAAAATTGGGGGCCCACGACCTCTTAGTGGGCACTTTGCAAATCATGCAGAATGTCCCCATCACAATCTTAAAATAGAATAAGTGAGTTAAAAACAAGAAAGTAAAGTAAAAAGTGAAAAAGGGCACTTTATGTTTAAAAAGGGCAATTTTCCAATGTGCACGTTCCTCACGTACATGGACTGATAGATGTCGCCACTTTTTTACTATTGGACCAGTAATTGAGAGGCACTTTTCATTTACAAAAGGGGTACTTTTGTCATTTTTTCGGATAAGTGAGCAGTTCCCCGTTCCGACACCTATGGGCGCAAGCAAATTAGAACACATGGCTCCCCCTGGGATCCATCGCAGGTTAACTCCCCAGCAGTGCTTTTTTTTCTCTCCAGCTGAGTGGAATGAAGTCCTTAGTAGTTATTTTAATTAAGATAAAGTGTCTTGCTTAAGTATATTTGCTGGAACAATTAAGGAGAAGGACAGCGCTCTAGAGTAAAGTCTTGGAATCGAACCCGCTACCTACCGCATACGAGCAAGACTAATTAACTACTCAGCCACCGCATCTTTTCTGACAGTATAAGCCTGTATAAACTTTCCAGTTTTCTTGTGTCGCTTTCAGTGCCATTAGTTTGGTGGTGGGCCCGGCGCTGGGGTGGATGGGGCCTACGAACGAAGCGAGCGTTGTTTGATCGCGGAGAGAACAGCCCGCGTGCCTGGGGCCAGAGGGCCGCGTGGGTCTAGGGGGCCTCACCCTCACCCCATTGAATTTGGTGGGCCCCTCGCTTCGACCCAAATGGGAATTCAAAAAAGGAAAGTGAACCTCAACTTAAAGCAGCCCCTCAATCGAACCTCGACTCCATTAAGCCCATTCCGCCACATTAGGGACCTCTTTATCATAGCCATGATAAGGCTTTAAAGGTGTCTTTTTCATTCGGGTGCCTGATCAAAGCCGGGGCCCCTATGGGGCTCATTTTCATGCATTCATATATGAGGCCTTCTTGTCACTTACCTCATCGAACCCCTTTTAGGGCCCGGCGCTGCTGTGCCTGAGAGCGCACTATTACTAACGCGACTGGTCGCTTTCTACTAAACGGGGTCCGTAGCATATGTTTAAATCATTACAAAATAGCTGTGTAATATTTCCGAGGTTGAAGAATGAACTTTAGCCAGTTAACTACAAATAACATATGGAACAGTAAATTTGATTGCAGCTATAGGTTATAGTAGCCGGGAAACTTGGGAGAGCGAAAGTACATATATGACTGTGTTAGGATGGGAAGGACCGGAACGATGCTTTATGGCAATCTATGGCACTTGAGTTTGGCTTAAACGTAAAAATAGTATAGTAAGATAGTATAGAAAATTAAATCAAATTGGGAATAAGATACATTTTCCAACAATAACCAGATACAAATCCAAAAAAATGGTACTTCGCATCATTCAAATTGGCATTGTGTCGACGAGTGCTATCTTAGTTTACAAACACGATTAATCGTCTTATTAGTCTTATCGAATATCATTATGCCGAGATCGCTCCGGTCATTGGACTGTTTAACGTCCTCCCGCTGGACAAAATTTGCACCAGTGACAGTGTGATGAGCATTGAATGACAACACAGGACAAGTGGAGAGTGAAACAAATTAGGTTGGGAGATCGGGGGAGCTCTTGTAAATACATTTTGTCAAGAATTTAAGGCCGAATGTTTGGTCATTTTCCTACCCCTTCTTCAGAGTGATAATTGTTATGTGGACACAATTGTTTACCATCTCACGACCCCTCAAATAAGTCTAAGAGAAAAATAAACATTAAATTTTAATTGCAGTGTATGTTGTTTTTCAACACTTTAATGTAAAATTAAATCAAGATTTGTTCAAATGCAGATGAAAAACGAACTTGGTCGTACACTGAACGGAGAAATACATCATAATTTGTAATTAATCTAGGCATATGATGCTGTTTATCAAAGATTTTATTTAAATAATAATTGAATCCTCATGAAAAAATACTTATTAAATGAGGCATCCGGGCCCGTGATAATGCCTTTTCATCAGACAGTCGAAAGTGATGCTTCTGCTGATCACCAACCAAACAATTTAGTCTCAGAGAGGTTAAATGACTACGTGACTGAGCACGTGACTGAGCACGTGACTGAACACGTGACTGAGCACGTGACCGAATACGTGACTGAACACGTGACTAAACACGTGACTGATGGTGTATTATTCCGGGTCTCTAAAATATATTAAATATGTTTCTTACATGTATCATGGTATAGAATGCTATCTAAATTTCGACCCGGGTACTCGAAATTTGTATGTGCTCTACCATTGACGGTTGACCATTGACTCAGATATATCTATAGCGAATGTGCTTGATCGTGAACATATTTACAATAAGTACAGCGTATAGAGGGCGAGATTTTTTCTGTAATCCACATAAATTATATACACATATCCTTACATACACATGGAACAAGCCAATACTTCATTAAATATGCCAAATTCGGCTGTTTAAATTCCAAGGTTTGTTATCTCAGAAATAACAAAATGTTTTGTATTTTGTAGGCTTTATGTTGCTCCAGACTGCTTTGTTAATATTTCACTCAACCATGCCAAGTAAGCCAGTAAGCCAAGTGATTTTTATGTGCGCGTTCTTATACATTGGCGGTCGTTTCATTGTTTCCGGCTCCTGAACCGTTCACTCTGACATCTATTCTAATTTGTAGCTATAATCTCCAACATGTATTGTCAATATCTAACAATACAGCGAGTAGGTTTGATTGACTTGTTCATAACAAGCAGCATTTAATAGAAATAGTATTTAAGATTTACTCTCAATTGACACTCCTACAGTTCTCGCGGATTGTATATACGGAATTTACCGTTCAGAAAATATTAAAACGTAAGAAAAAGGGGAAAGCTGACCATTACTAATTCTCAGCCAAATTCCAAAATAAGGGTTATGGCCTCCCAAAAAACCTTCCCCTCATTAGTATCTGCAAACGAAAAGCAACTCCTTTCTAAATTTGCTAACAGAGTTTTTAAAATGGGGGTATGACAGACCGACATGACCGCCTCTTTGAGTGCCAGAATTCAACTGCAATGGAAAGTTTGGCAGCAAGGGTGGATATAAGACAATAAAGTGCTATCCCCCATAAAATGTTTCAGGGTTGTCCCCTCTCTCCCACCAAAAACATAACTGGCGCCGTATATAAACAGGAGTTATTATTGCGATCAGATCTAATTCTATATTTGGTGAATCTCTGTTCAAATTTACTTGAATGGCCAATCTGCACAACCCTCCACTATGTTAAGTCATTATACTTCATTTAATGGATTACCCTTTTACGGTAAGTTATAATCCTTAAGGAAATTTATATAAGACGCTTTGTTGTTGTTGTTTGTTTGTGTGTGTGTGTGTGTGTGTGCGTGGGTGTGTGTGTGTGTGATGGATCCATCCATGTTCATTTAATTCGTGACGTCATACATAGCTGATAGAATGTCTTGAAGCTGTTACATCGGCATTTCTAAAGAAGAAACAAAACAACTCGTTTGGACAAGAAAAACAAGCAAAATGATAGTAATACATATTACTTATGTTTTCCATTTTCATAGAAATGAAACCATGTCTCGTCTTTTTATTTTGGTATACATACAAGAACACAGGATCATACGTAAGGGGAAAAAAACTCGAAACCTACCGAAGATAAGACTTAATCGCGCTATAGATCATAAGATGCAACAAAATTGTTGAATAAATATAGTTAAGCATTTTAACTTCTCACGAATATTCATATAAGAATTTCCTGACGTGTCTTAATGACTCCATGATTGTGGCATTTTTAAAATCAATAATATTATATTAAAA